>NW_027019317.1:9728280-9971802 GCF_013076305.1 Rhopilema esculentum
CTACAAATTTTGCAAATATTGGGTAACATGATCGATATACCTGTTGTTATCTGTGTGACATATTAAACAGATGAATTTTTGTATGAAAACATAAAATTACAAAGTTTCTGTGAAAGTGATATCATTGTTTATTTTAATACATGCATTCCACAAACTATAGGCACCTGTTCTTTAATTGACTTCTCAGCAAACATGGGTTCCAACTCTTTAATTGGCTGAGCGACCAAAACCCTCCATACCCCATGAGCCAATCAGAATTCGCAAACGTGCCTCGCAGCCACATTGAGACCTTTTTTGGATGTTTTTACCAGTACCCACAAACAAATATATAAATGTGTAAAATGTGCTAAAATATAACCTAATTTTTTTCCAAAAATTTATTCTAGGATGAAAAAAATTTCTCAGCACAATATTTATGCATATAACTTTTTAACAGGAATGACTCTGAGCTAACAGCCAGTCTGGCAGAAGAATCAACATTTTTATCAAAATCGCCAATGTAAGTTTATCATTTGAATACCAAATTCTTCTTTATTGTTTCTCGTATTTTGTTGACCTTTCTTATAGAGCTTGACTTACAAATTTCTTTTTTCTCATGTTACTTACAGGACTCATCTCGAAACAAATGAGGATATAACAAAGAAATCAGATCTGTATCAGGAAACTTTGGAATCTTTGTTGCCCTCTGCAGTTCCTAAACAACAATCAATTGGTACTGATGAAAGTTCGTTTGACTCTGTTGCCAATCTAATTGCTGAGAAGGTTGCCAAAATAATTCAGAAGAATGGGCCAAAAACATCATCCAGTACTGTTGATACGAAATTAAATTCCTCAAATTTAAATGAGTTTTTGGAAAACTTCCCAGACTTTAAAGTTATTAAAGACGAAGGCATGGGTCACATTCTCAAATGTACCCCATGCAGCAGTTTTATTGCAAGCCCATATGACAAGAGACCTCCATCGAGAAGAGGTAATATTTCATCTGCTGGGTCATTAGCAACTGGACTCACTCTCAGTTTTGACACCTATTCAAACTTGTGTTTTGGACATTGCCAAAAATGGTTTGATTTGAAGTTCAAGCTACAGAAACATTTGTCCTCAGAGGGGCATCTAATGGCCTTACAGCATGCAAAATTATTGAGAAAAGGAGAAAAAAGACGGTCATTGGTAGTAAAAAACCAATTAAGGACAGCATTGGGAGTTGTAAAATCAAAATCTGCAGCTCTACATTATGAGACAAGGCTAGCAGAGTTATATGCTGCTGGAGTTGATGTTGGCGACTATGGGCACTCCAGAAAACTCTTTAATGCAATGATAAAGGCCACATGCAATTACATTGACATGAGAACAAAAAGATTCCTAAAGATGCCTCTTCCAAACACAGGTATGACTCCACATTTCTATGTGACAGCAGACAAATCAACTAATCATAGAATTGTCAACCAAGTCACTATGGTGTGTCTAGTAGTAGATGGAGCTCGCCAAGGAATACCTTTGAGCATGTCTCCAGTTTATTTTAACTCAGAGGGAGACACTGGTCGTGGAAGCGATTTAGCTAAAGCTGTCATTGATGATTTAAAGAAGAATGCTGGTATAGAAGAAGATCAATGGATGCAGGTTCAAGGAAGAGTCACTGATGGACAGTATATCAATACTCCATTTGTTGCTGCAATGAATGAACCAATCATGAAAGCTATACAGACGTACGAAGATGAAAATTCTGTCAACTTGTCCCACATTAAAGATGAATTCTGGTGGCCAGTTCAGTGGGACCCAGCACACTGGCTAGACAAAGTTTTCAGTGCTCACAGGAATACTGACTTTGTTGAGCGCTTACTTAAGCGAACAGCACAGTATCATCAAATGTTTAAGCATGGGAAGTTGCACACTGTTGCAAAAGAAACTGCTAGAGAGCTGTCACTTCCATTTCGTGTAACAAATTCTTATGCTAACCAAAGATTCATGAGCTCTAGCTATCTTTCCTTGAAGAACTTGGCCATTTCTTTAGAAGCTTATATAGAGAGCTACAAAGATCATGATAATCGAGAAGATCTTGGTTATAAGCTATGTGGCCAAGACTTTTGCTTTGATCTTCTTGGGCTTCTTGATCTGCTATGGCCTTTGGTAACACTAATGTTAGAGGGTCAAGCTCAGTGGTGTCCTGGATGGAAGTTTGCTGGGTACATCCCAAAAGCCAGAGATGAAATTATTAAGATCATGATTGAAATTGGAAAAGAATCCCCTGCAAAAGAAATTTGCAAATGGCTTGGTGACAGAGGGGAGGAAATTAGAAACATGAAATATGGTCACAGCAGTCTTAAAGTTGGATGGCTTGTTGTGGAAGAAAAAAAAGGAATGCCTGTAAGCTGGGAAGCACGAGAGATTTCTGATTGCATTAAAGATCTTCAAGACTTTGGAGATAAGATGTTAAAAAGTCTTGATGAAAGGTTTCAGAAAAGCTTCCCAAAGCTAAATCAAATTCTTCATGAGTGTTTTGACTTTGGCGTTCTAATGCAGGGATTGACAGGAAGAAGGTCAAATTCAAAACAGCATCCAATAAACAAAAGCAAATTTGCTTCTCTTGGTATGGATGCTTTCAAGAGATGTGTGCAATTTGTAGCTGACTTGCCTCATGTTAAAGACAAAAATTCTGAGCTAGATGAGCAGTTTTCCTTTACCATATTTTGGCAGCTGAAGTCAACCCTTATAGAAGTAATTTGGGGACGCCTTTTTTACTCTCATTTCCCCAAGTTTTTTCAGAAGGTAGAAACATTAGATGGGAAAGTAGAAACTGCATCTTTAAAGAATGATTTACTGGATGAAAGTGTTTTCCTCTTGCAATTTCAGCAGGTCAAGCCAGATTATTTTACACTAGCTGATGTCTTCGAAATAGTGCTGAGCAATGGTGACCATTTCACAGTAAGCCTTGTTGAAAATGAGATTATCAAGTCGTTGTACACTGATGTTGAGTTCTATTCTTTAGTTGGACAACCTTTCTGCTTGATTTTTGACATAATGTATTCAAAAACTGGAACTGAATCCGTTGTTGAATCATTTTACCGAGTAGTTGAACAGCAAGAAATGGATGGTGGTCAAAGTATAGCGATGCTTGGCGCACGAGCAAAGGTTGATTGGTGCTTGCCTCCTGCCATTCAATGTGAAGATGCACTCAAGAACATTGCAAAATTGTATATTGGAGGTGATACAGAAGCTGGACTGCCTCGGCATTATGTGCCAGTGTATTCTGACTCTAGCCAGCAAAAAAAGAATTTGACGGGACTTTCAAAGGTTCTTGAAAGAGTAAAGAGTCAACATGTTAAATTGCCATTTCTTTTTTAAGTTCAGTGTGTAAATTATCTATGATTGTAAGCTAACTATATTGCATTTTTGGTGCTTTCAATTTGACAAATAGCCCTGACAACAATAAGACATTTCAAGGGACACCCTGTAGAGTGAATCATTTCTGCATAAACATTCAGTTATAGCATTTCCATAAAGCATCCAAGACCCTCAACAAGAAAAGAACAAACGTTTGCTTGTGAAACCCCTTTTAAGCAACTTAGCTCTTGGCACCTTAAAGATCATCGAACTACACAGTGTTGGAAAAAACTTTTGCTACCTCCTCCCTTGAAAAGTCACAATATATTGTACTTTAGTGAAATACTTATCAAATGTTTTGTTAAATTATTCAATTATATGCAGATAACTAATTTTTAGAGTTACTAATCATAAATTGTTGATTGTTGGGATTTGCTCTATATACTAAGATTCCACATAGATAGTATTCATTCTAGGTAGCGATATTCATTCCACTTATAATATTCACTCTAGGGCTTAGGCCCCCCCCTCCCCCAAAACAAATTTCAATCACGGTTGTCTGAACTTTTTGACTGGTCTTCTGGACCTTGCAAAAATAAAAAATTATGTTCATATGTAATGTCAATATCAACCCCTTTTAAAAAATGTTAGTTCTCTGACTTTTCTTAAAACAGCTTTTGTAGCAGATTTTTCCCTCCCTTTTCCTTTGTTTTCGTTTCTTCTTTATTTTGTTTCTTTATAAAAATCGGCTCGTGTGGCATACTGTTTTTTACCAAGTTTAAGATTAGACTTTAATTTGAGTGTTCTTGTGTTGAAGTTTGTAAGAAAAAAGATTAATGAAAATCTTCAATTGTTTGAATTTTGGTTCTACCTCAATCCAAAAATACCGTTGAAGCCAAGGGGTGGTCCAAACAGTTACGTTCATGCTCAAGTTTTTTGGCTTATTCCGTTGTTTCACAATATTCTTGGTGAAAAGTGTGGTTTTCTCTACATGCCTTTCATAAAATCAGACTATTATTTTCATTTTCCTTAACTGTGTTTTCTCTACATGCCTTTCATAATTGGGGCTCTAGCACGAGTTGGAAAGTAGGAGGGTCATGGGGCAAATCAAAGACCCATAACAAAATATTTTGACAAACATAGTGGGCTATCATTGATAAATATCAATTTATTACAGCCGCGCAAAAATTTGTGAAATCCTGACGAGGGCGCGCAGTTCAGGAAATTTGTTGTCAACTTGTCCGCGCACATGGCAAACTTTCCAGTCTGGCACTCTTCTATGTAATGTACATAACACACGAAAAATTGTCCTGTAATAAGTGTATTTATAAGTCACTAAGGTATAATTTGCACTTGTTTCACAATGGCCATTTCAGAGAATTAGTGGATGGCATAAAATAGTGGAAACATAGCCTACTGAAGTACTTTTTATTTGACACTCTTTCCTCAACCTCATGGGTGGATTTTCTAAAAAATAATTTATGGGGGTTGTTTTTCGGATTTGAGAGTGTGTCCAACTAATGAAGAAATACTCATAAGGTAGAACCAAAAACTCTTACAAGGTCAAGAACATGCCATTACAACCAATTGGATACCACCATTGCCTCTTTGAAATTTGTAAATTTTTAGTTTGTTTACTTTTGCTCTGATGAAGCCCCGTATGCCAGGGGGAAATATTAGCCATCACTGATTTGTGTGCTTGTTGTTGTTTATCCTCGTCGCCTTGGGGTGTTCCTTATATACTAATAGGTTAATACAATGAATTTTGTTTCCTACATGGTTCCTGTGTTTCTAAGCTTTATATGCCTTTGTTTTAGAATGCGTTACGTGGCCGCCTACCTATTAGCAGTGCTTGGAGGTAACTCCAGCCCATCAACCAATGACATCAAACATATTCTTGGGGAAGTAGGTGTTAGTTTTGATGATGAGCAAGCAAAAAATGTTTGCAGTAAACTTGCAGGAAAGGACATCAATGAGGTAAAACATCTTCAGCTTCTTATGTCATTTTTTTCTATGAAGTGCTACTGTTTAGTTCATATTCAAGATATCCATTTTTATTTTAAAAAAATTGCATTATGTTGTAGTTTTCTTGTACAACTTATATGTAAGAGGAAAACTACAATATCTATTGCAGATTTTTTGAAGGTGTTCAGTTATATCTTGTTTCAAAATATCTAATGCTTCGTGTTTTTTTATATTCATGAATTTACCATAATTGAAGCAATCTGTTAGTAATGGATTTGGGATGGCTTTAGTTAGAAATTGTCTTTATTTTGGAATCGACTGGAAAAATGATACCATCAAAAGACCTGAAAGAATGCAATGAAAAGTTTCTAAATTTAAAAAATCAGTTATATCTGTTGCAAATCGAAAAAAATGTTGTCATGGAAGCCTTGGCTCTTTCAGCGGAGGGGCACATGGGGGCGAGGGTGCAGTGGCCCCCTAATATTTTGGAGCACGGAGATCTTTTGTTCTAGAACAATCGGAAAATGTGACGTAATCATTTCAAAACATTTAACCAAGTGCCACCCTTGAGCTCATACCACATCAAATCGTCTGTCAATTGGCCTGTTTTCTAAAACTTATGAACCGACCAAAAGAACAGTTATCCATGAGCAAAGTCTTTCACTGGCCATATCTCACTCAATTTTGTATTGATTCAACTGATTTTGCTTTGGAGGTATTTTGTGGGTGTCTTTCCTGTTGTGGGATCAGAATACCAACATTCTAGAAATAGATTTTTTTGATGATGTCACTAGAAATAGATGTTTTTGAAGATTCTTTGATGAGGTCATGTCACTTTGCCACTATTGGCTTCAGGTTTGATTAAGAAGTAAATACATTTTTAATCTTTACATTTCTGACCACATTTGTCAATAAAAAACTTCACTTGCCAATTTTCAGTCCAGTTGCCAATCTACCCCCCTCCCCCCAGCAATAATACCATCTTTATTCTCTCTGTCAGCGATTAAGAAAACTAAATCATACAGTGTATTTGCTTTCTGTTATTGTAGTTGATCAACCTTGGAAAAGAAAAGATGGCAAGCATGCCAGCTGGAGGTGGTGCAGTCGCATCAAGTGGTGGAGCTGCTGCAGGTGCTGGTGATGCTGGTGGCAAAGAGGAAAAGAAGGAGGAGAAGAAGGAAGAAAGTGAGGAAGAATCAGATGATGACATGGGATTTGGACTCTTTGACTAAAAATGAAGTGAAAATCATCAATCATTTACATTCCCAAGAAATTTTGTCATTTCTTTGTGTTCACCTATGTTAAGAGTATTTTTCTTGCGATATGGAAGAACAGGATCTCCAATTTGCTTGGTTCAATTCTTAAAAATTTAAAAGACAGAGAGCTTTGGCTTCAACTCTAGTTTATGTTTGCAGTCACACAAAGAAATTTTGATAAAGAAATATTATGAGGCGTTACCATGACAAGGGTCACAATCACCCTGTTCTTCAATAGTTCTGGTGTCTTTGTCATGGACAGCTTCAAAATCGAATGTGGCCCTTTCAATACACAAAAGGGTTGGGTTTAGCAGAGAAACTAATGACATCAGGGCCTCCAACAGCTGGGGATGGAGTGGGTTCATGGTTCTCGCCTTCTTTGAAAACAACAGAGCTTTTTGCAAAATCTTTTGCCTTGAGTCTCTCTTTAAGTTTGCTCTTGGTCCTCCCTCTTTCTTTCAGGAGCCCCTGGACATACCCTTAACGCAGTAACAGTTATTGAATAAGTAATAAGATTAGTGTTGGATAGCTAACATTAGGCCAGATGGGGAGCACACCCCTCAGTTCTGAGCAGGACCAATTTTGTATTTCGTCCAAATTCGATGAGAAAATGTTGGGAGAGGTAATATTTTGACAACGTACTTTTTGTGACATATTCCTATGAATTTCAAACTTCATTTCAATCTGCTAAGATCTTGTTGACGGTAGCAGTGCAGTGGGTAGTGGAAGTGTAACGCGGCATAACGCCGTTACGCTTCCTAAAATGTTTGAGCTGCAGCGTTACACTACCTACCCCCAAGCAAACAATAACGTTATGCTTCTTAAATATCAGTATCATACTAGATATTTGTACAAATATTCAATTTTGTTTATTAGACAATAAGGCAAATAAATTGATTAGGCTTCCAGCACATGCTATCACTTGAAAACATAGACAGAAATTGTTACTTTGAAAATGTAACTTCCGAAGATGCAAGAGAGATAATTTACAACCTAGAGGAAGATAAATCAACAGGAGCCGATAACATCTCCCCAAAAGTTCTTAAAATGGCAATAGACGTTGTCCCTGGACCACTAGCTGAAATATTCAATCGGTCTCTTTCTGATAAAACATTTCCCTTTCTTATGATAATGGCTAATGTGTGCCCTATTTTCAAAAAAGGAGATTCAACTAGTAAAGAGAATTATTGACCAATAAGTGTGCTCCCCTCAGCTTCAAAAATATTTGAGAGAATATTGTTCAATAAAATCCACAATTACATCAGTGCTTAATTTTTCCCTTTGCTTTGTGGATCCAGCAATGGTTATAGCACACAAAACGCTTTATTACGACCAACTGAAGGCCTGAAAAAGTGCCTGGATAGAAATGTTGTGGCTGGTGCAGTGCTTATTGATTTATCAAAAGCATTTGATTGTTTGCCCCATATTCTTCTACTAGCCAAATTGAAATCTTATGGCTTCAGCGACAAGCCAATGAAGTTTGTGTTTAGTTATCTAGATAAAAGAGCACAACGAGTAAAAATAAACTCAGATTTTAGTGATTGGATGGAAACAAAGCAAGGAGTTTCTCAAGGATCAATCTTAGGCCCGTTGCTTTTCAATGTTTACATAAACGATATTTGTCTGCATTCGAACAAAAGCAAATTATGCAACTATGCAGATGACAATAGAATTTGGCTGTCAAGTACTGATATGAATGAACTAACCGAGGACTTAAAATAATAAATAGTTTTATGGAAATTTTTTGGAGCTCAATGGCGATAAAAGCAAGTCAACCGATCCAATTTAGAGGAATCTAAAATTCAAATAAATGGTTCTACTATAATAGAAAGTAAGAATGTTAAACTTTTGGGAGTAACACTAAACTTTCAACTTAAATTAGAGGAACAAATTAAAGTTTTTTGTAAATAGGCTGGGAAAAAGGTAAACACTCTAGCCAGGATTGCTTCGTATATGGACGAATCTAAGCGAATTCTTTTAATGAAAACGTTCATTTTATCATATTTTAATTATTGTCCTCTTTTTTCGATGTTTTACAGTAGGAAAAGTAATAGCCGGATAAACCGGATTCATGAAAGAGCAACGAGAATAGCTCATGATGATTATGAATCAACTTTTGAACAACTTTTAATAAAGAATAAAACAATAACTTCTCATAAGAAAAATTTACAATATCTTGCGATCGAAATTTGTAAAACATTTAACGGTTTACATACATCTTTTATGGATGAATTATTCTACAAATGAATGCCCATATTCCTTAAGAAAATCCCAATTCAAAACAGCGGAGCCACATTACAAAAATTATGGATTTAATACCGTATTATACAGATGTAGCCAAATACGGAACTCAGTTCCAAATGAAATATAGTACTCCCCTACTTTAAAAACATTCAGGAAAAAAATCTCAGAATTTACATCTCTCAATTGTACTTGTAATCTTTGCAAGAAATAAATTTGCAATATCGGTTATATTTGATTTGCATTATATTTAGCGTTGGTAGTTTGAATTAGTTGGTTTTAATTAGCTTGAGTATAAATAGCTAGAAATTGTACCAACTTTAAAAAAAGAACAAATGGCAGTGGCACAGAGAAGCAGGGCCGATGAGAGGCGGCCTGGGCCCTGGGGCAAAGTCCCGGTTGGGGCCCTAGAGTCGGATACAAAAATTTTTTCGAGACCACGCCCTTTATAAAATGGGAAACGCCCATTATTTCCAAACGTTTGCGCACGTTTGCTTTTTAAGTTGCAAATTGATCAATGATATTGTCTTAATCAATTTGTTTTGCTAGTTCGTGCTCGATCGAAAGAGTCACGAGGCTTGATAGTCTCTCTTGAGTCATTGTTGAACGTTAGCGGTTCTTTATTAATGCTAGTTTGCTGAAAGGGGCCCCAAAAATATAATATAGCTTTTTGCAACGAGTCTAAATGCAAACATAACTCACTTGAACGGGCCATAAATTAAAACAAGGTTTAATGGGTTACCTAATTTTTTATCAGGGCTCCCTTCCCCCAATAAGTACGATTTTGTGAAACTCAGGGAAACTCAGCTTAAAAGATGAAGCCGTAAAATATGTGATCTAAAATATGTGATCTATATGCTTGCACCAGACTACTTGAGAAAATTATTCGAAAAATGTTCGGATGATAGAGAACGGTTTCTGCGTTCATCAGAAACTGATCTTAAGATACCGCTGCTAAAAGCGATAAATGGCCAAAAGGCTTTTTCTTATCGCGGTCCAAAACTGTGGAATAATCTAGAAAGGGCTACCAAATTGGCCCCCTCCCTGAAAACCTTCAAAGAACAACTATAGTCGGGGACAACTTTTATTTCATCTTTACGTTCACTTTTTTATAGCTTTAGTATTATTAAATATTGTAAATTAGGCATATGCATTTTCAGTTTTTCAAAAGACATTTAAAAAAAAATTTCAGAATAAATTTTGGGCCCCTTTCAGGCCGAGGCCCTAGGGCAAATTGCCCTCCCCCTGCCCCCTCTCTGCGACACTGCAGAGAAGCACAGAAAGAGCAATGTTCAACATCACATGCCTTAACAAGTTGACAAATAAAAGCTTTAGATCACAAACCAAATGGTTTGACGTTTAAGAGGACTCAGAAAATATGAGTGGCGAATGGGCAAGCCGTGGACACAGAAAGTGGACAGAGAAGATACCAATTTTAATAAAGAGGATGCGAAAGAATTAAAAAGGGACGAAAAGATGACCTGTAGAACATCGCATATACATATTACTAGAGTGAGATGCATGAAGTATAGCGCAAACAGTTAGATGTTCAATGCAGAGATGTCATAAAAGCACAAAATATGATATTTTTCTGAAAAGCGCCAATGAAACGCTGTTTTTGCTTTTTGACTTTTGCATTATACTAATTTACTTCCTAAGATCTTACAACTACACCACTGTAGCAGTGAAATGTCATTCCAGCCTTTCTGGCATCGATCCCTTCTGAGCCTGTAGCAGGGCTGATCGAAGGTGTACCTAAGCTCTCAGATCGTCATCATTTACTGTGCGCTTCTACACTTTGTAAACCGCGACAGATGTTGGTGATTGAAACTCATGCACCAATAAAAAGGCGATATCTTAGAGTTTTGCAAAAATCGTGGTCATCAAATTTTGATAACAGTTCTGTAATTACTTTGTCATCAAAATTTGGATTTTTCAGGCTTAATATTTTGACACGTGTGAAATATTTTGGCTCGATAAGGTGCTTTTCAAAATGAAAAGTTGACAATCAGAGACGTAGAAAGCATTTGGAAAGAGAGAGGGCACAAGAGTTGAAGGCCACTTTAATCATCCTCTTTACTTTAAGAGCCACATCAAAAATGCAAAAATTTTCAGATTTAGGAAAATAAAATATAAAATGGAATAGCAGTATAACATCAAGTTATTTTCTAAAATTTATCAAAATGCTTGTTTCTTCTTTGGTTGCGTGAGGCAAAATCTTTTGCTAGCTCAGCTATGCTTATGCATTTCAAGAATAAGTAAATTGTTATACCTTTTCTCAATTATCGTCTTCCCGATATATAATTTCAATCTTCCTTGGAAAGAATGATCTTTCTGCTGAAGCTTTGCTCATAGGGGCTGATAGATAAATAATGGCGAGCTTTAAAACGTCTGGGAGTAGCATCTGCGTCAGGGGCGGATCTAAGCAACAATGGTTGGGGGGTGTTAGACACTTATTTTGGTGCCACACCCTTCAGGTCACTGGTAAATTATGGAAACGCCCATTTTTAAAATTCCGTTTTTGACTTTAAGGTACAACTGCCTTTTCCTTGACAATTCATCTAACGCTTACATTCTGAATTGTGTAAGGCGAGGAAGAACTACGTGATTCTCCACAATTTTGATCAAATATCTAAAAATAACAAACAGGATTCAAATGTTTTAAACTAATTTCGTTCTCTTTGGAGCACAATCCCCGACAAGCATTTCAGAATCCAATTTTTTTAAGGATTGAATCGCTTTAGCATTTTAGTTTCAATTTTATCGGGATTGTCTAAAGAACGTGAAAGACTTTTCTATTTAAATCCTATAACGTGGAATAAATTTTTGAACATTCTGTAGGGTTATTTAGGAGGGTCCCTGTGCGAGCGAAGCGAGCAGAAAATTTTTGCTACGACGCCCTTCAGATTAGCTTGAAATACATTTCAGAATATTTCTTACAGTGGATTGCAGTCTTTAAAAACGTTTTAATTTTGTCTGAAATATAAAGTCCACCTTTAACCCTATCCAGACTAGGCTTTTTGAAACTTTCGGGAGACTAGGGGGGGCACAAAGTGTCCCCCCCTCCGTAATTTCTTTGTTCCTCTAGCTAGGACAATGAACTTTGTTTGGATGGTACTCTTATCTTTTCTCCACATTTTAGTATTATTGTTCAATTTTTAAGTCACGTGGTTTCACGATGACGTCATCATAATGGTGGCCGGGTGAAGCAAAAATTTAGAAAATTTTTGAAAATCTTAAAATATTCATTAATTCCAAAGCATCGGGCTAAGATATTAAAATAAGCAAATTTGATGCATTTTCTAATAGAAACAAGAAGATTGACACAATTTTAATGTTACTTCTCAAAATTATTAACGTTCCTAACAAAAGAACTCAACATATTTTGTATTTGGCTATAGTTTTTTCTATATAACTAAATGATCGATACAACCAAATGTCATGTTTGAGTTCATTTTTAATGCCTTAGCAGACAAATTATTCTAAACTTGCAGTTTTATTAATGTAATACCTATAAATCTGTCAACAGATGTGTGCGCATGCGCAGCAGAAAAATCATAGAAAAGGATGTTGAATTTGAATTTTCTGGTCAGAATCATGAAAAGAGCACAAATTAATGCCTAGATACTAATTTTCATCAATATATCTACTTTTGTTGCGAATCCGTGGCAGATTGAACTATTTTTTACTTGACTAGTTTTGAAAACGCCCCTACACAACCCCCTGATTAATAATAAAAAAATTATCTTTTTATATGAACATGTGTCAGATAGGTTAAAACTAAAAGTCAGGAGGTCTGAGGGGTATTGCTTTCAAACTCCTGAAGTTATGAAAGAAAAACCAACTAGGGTTTAACCCTATCCAGACTAGGGGGGGGCACTTTGTGCCCCCCCCTAGTCTGGATAGGGTTAAGGTACTTATTCTATTGCAGATTTGTACTTTTCTCAGACACCGACTTCCTGATTTGCCGCTCCCCTTGCCTCCCCCCGCTACGCTACTGATAAGAAGATAAATACTGGTGTTAAGGAGATAAATAAAGTAAAATCCTGGCGTTAATTTGTTACTGTTGACTACCAAAAAATGGTTTTTAACCGAAAGGAACCAAATTTACCGAAGGAGACAGAAATTTTGGGAGGGGGGTGTTGCACCCCTACACCCCCGCTAAGTCCGTCCCTGATCTGCGTACCCCGTGCTGAATTTAAATGCACAGTAAAATTCATTCTTGTTGAATTTGTCAACTTTCGGCTAGTTCATCCGTGGTTCCTTCGTCCTGCCTTGCTAAATTTATGAGGATCCTATAAGATAAATCTTTAGAAACACTTTTTTAAAGAACAATTTTATACTTACACGAGCCTCATAATTGTTCAAAAGTTGCAAAAAATTTAGCAACAATTTGAGGTTGAGCTATTCTTGAAGTAATTTTTCACAAACCCCCTCAAAAAAATTCATCCCAAAAACGAGAAATTTTTTGCCATAATCTAGGGGTGCTTTTCGGCAAGGAAAGAATGACTCATTGACCTTGTCGACGATATAGTGAATATTCCTTTAATGCAATTCCTGCAACATTTTTTTCGATCATTTTATTATCTTATTATTTTATTTAGCATGTGCAATAGCTCTAACCTGACATAATGATAAAATGTATAAGACTTTTAGGAAATAAGAACATTGAATAATTTTAATGCTTTGATATTTGGATTAAAATGAAGGTGACCTTTCAGGACGAATATCTCTTTCTGTGTTTTCTGTGAAGGACGAATATTTCTTTCTGTTAAACATGATTTATCATTGCTGATTTGTTATTGTCTCATTTGTCAACTATCCATTGTCTACCTGTCTATGGCCGTCTGTCATTTGTCAACTATCCATTGTCTACCTGTCCCTGCCCATCTGTCATTCGCTTATTGTCTACCTGTCATTAACCAACTGGTTTCCGCTTGCTGCTGATTTCGTGAAGTGTAGGACTTGGCGGTTTCTTTGTTATGGTCAGTGATGATGCACTTCACTTTTGTGTTTCACAACAGGCAGTTGTGTGACAAGATGCGTTCAACTTCCACTTTGAAATGACTTGGTTTAGGGATTTAATTCGAAGGAAATACCGGAATTAAACTGTGTGAAACTGCTGCTAGCGCTCTGCTGGCTACAACAACTAACATAAAACCACCTCATTATGTTGGCCTGGCTTGGATCGAGTAACTGCATGAGTTTTCACGTAGGTAAGTGACCATTCCAAGTTTCTTTTAACCTTCATAATAACTTTATCCATAAGAATTTGAACTTTTGGGAGAGAACAAAGTATGGAACAGATACGGGAGATTTGTTTGCTATGATACTTGAAGGATTACCTATGTTGATTTTTCCACGAACTTATCTCCTCGCTCTGACACGGTTTCTTAAAGTTATCTCTCAATTCATTAGTTGTTTTTCTTCAACGTTTGAATGAACACGGACACATATCAATGGTGAAAGAAGTATAAAATGGCAGTGACGCATCTAACTTTTTATCTTCGTAACTTGTCTTGTTCGTCATTTAATAGATTTCAGACCAAAATTCATAAGGCAGGAAGGCAGAGGAATCGCCCCACAAACGCAAATCTATCCTTAAATATGTGACTTTCAACCGAAATTAGATAGATGCAAATCACTGCCGAGCCTTGTTCGTGCTCAATGCTTTTTATTTCAACAGGAAATGAAGCAAATAATCCCCGTGCATTCTTTGCGTGGGCAATAATTTTTGCTTTGTTTATTATTGTTTATTATTTCCTGGCTGTCAAAAGCGAATTGACTGAGGTCCACAGATGAAGACAATTCCGATACCTTAGGACACTTTTCGAAAATGTAATGTTTATACTATACACCTTATGTGGTATAGGGCAGGTAGCAGGTGTACCCTACCCACTGGAGATAAAAGCAGGTCTTTGAAAGCCCTATTAACAGGCTGATTAAATTACAATGCCCTATTATGAGTTTTTGATATGGCATAATAAGGTTAAAACGAATATAACAATGAAGTGATGATCTTTACTAAATATACACAGTATGAATGGTGATTGTACCAAAAAATGACTTTTGTGCTGCATAAAATATAGCTAAAATATAACTCACCCACTGTCATGGATTTGGGAAACAAATACTCAATTTTAAGGTTTATAAAATCAACTGTCAGTAGCAGGGAAGAGACTGATAAAATGACAAATTACAACTTACAGATTACATTATGTAGCAAACATAGCTATGGAGAGGAAGGAATTTGTGTGTCAATGAAATTACAGGCATAAAATTAAGATTTCTTGACAGTGAGCTAACCCATATCTTTGGGAATCAATGCATTTTGGAGATTCATATTTGGGGATTTTGAAGTCTTCAACCCACCCAGATGGATGGCACAACCCAATTCAGCTACACATAAGCATTAACCCCCCCTCCTCCAGGGAAAACATTGATAAAAAGTTTGAATAACCCATATCTTGGGGATAGGGGAAGCCCCTCAAAACCTGCTTTTTGTGCTGATGTGGAAGCATGATAAGATACATAGTTGATCTTTTTTGCCCCTTGCCACATTTACCCTTCCATGTGGTGTTCTTAAAAATTACCCTCAGTTTTTCATCAATTTGTAATGTTTGTTCAATTTTTATTTCATTCACTACAATACTTTTTAGAGAAAATCAACTTCTAATATAGGAAAGTATTGAATTAAATCAATATTGTTGCCAATCCAGAGCCTCGGGTACAACCTGAAGGGTTAAGTAGTAAGTTACAAAAAGTTATTATAGGTTTAATACAAAGGTTTCTTGTTCTGCAAGTAAATTGGAGGAGCTGTATCCCACCGCATCATCAAGCCCTATAGATCTTCTTTATAAAGGTTGTTTCCTAATGAAAGTCAAATTGCTCATTACCAAATACAGACCAAGGAATTACTTGGAGCAGTTAGCAAGCTCCTTCTGATCAGTTTTATGAATTGATTGTAGTTTAATTCTTTGATTTCTTGCTGGAAAAAATATCTCTATGTACCTTAAAAAACCCCAATGTAATTTCATCACCTATGACAATCTTCAAAGATACTTTTTTAAAGAGCACATGCAATCCATTCCATTTTATTTTCCATGGAATTTTTTCTCATATATTTACTAGAAAAAATGCATTTTATGTAACAAAATTTCTACAGAATTTACACAGTTGACTCCACCAAATAAATTCTTTCAATGCATTCTTATGTATTAAATGTTTTATTTTCTAAAGTGTAGCATTTCAGTTGAAATGCTGGCTGAAAATTTGTTAATTGAACTCTAATGCTACTTTATCAATGTTGGTAGGAAATATTACCAAAATTGAAATGATTGCTAATGCAGCAATGAAGGACACCTACCATAAAAGGTCTTTTAAGCCCCCCTCTGTTAAGCCCCCTCTCTATTAAGCTCCCCCTCTTAAGCCTTTGATGACAAACACATCCTGGTGATCTATCATATCATTTTATCCTGGTGATTTTGATGAAGATGAGGACCTTATAATTGATTGATTAAACTTTCGAAGCTGCTAGCAAAGTTTTTTGCAATTATTTGTATGACATTTTCATAACAAAAATGGCCAAGGGCATTTTTAAAACATTTTTGCTTCAAATTTTTAATAAGCCCCCTTTCTCTAATAAGCCCCCTCTTTTTGAAGCATCCCCCTTTTCAAGCCCCCCTCTAGGAATGGAAAAATAAATAAGCCCCTCGGGAGCATATAGACCTTTTACAGTGTTTACAAAACGAGGAATCAATTTTGTAATTTGTCTACTCTGAAATTGGAAATACCCCCCCCCCCCTTGAGATTTTTAAAGACCCCAAAGATCCTTATTGCAATCCCCTTGTTCCAAAGTAGAGAATGGTCAACTTATATCTTCAAAATCTGAAACTGCCTTGCAATTACTTTCAACAATATTTTCACTTCAGCAAGTTTATTAACCCCACCCCCTTTTGATCACAGTTTGAGCTTGACCACGAATCCTTTGTTCATTTCGATCCTTCATTTATTATTTAATCAAGTGAAAGTGCAATTTCTGTCAAAGAAATAAAACTTTGAAGTTGTCACTGGGTTTGCTAAAGATCCAGATTTGGTCCATAAGTTCTTCTAATTTTGCAAAGAACTTTCAAAATTTTCATTAAAAAATGATATCTCCTTGACACAAGACACATGAAACTTGACAATAATCTCACAATAATCAGACACTTCAAGGAAAAACTCTCTAGATTTTGGTTTTGTCCTGCCTTAAAGACGGAGTCTCAATGATCTGTGAAAATGTTACAAAGTTTGTCATTGTGATAACATCTTTGATGATCAAATATTAAATAGAAATCAGATAAATAATTTCCGAAGCCACAGTCCTCTGTTACCATCAATTGTTGTTTATAAGAAGGGCTCCGATTGACACAAATGACGCTGGACTAGCCACACCAGACAGATCGAGCATTTAAAATTCTATAGATCGATCAAGTAAGTCGTCTAGATATCAAGACATTTGCATTGGAAATATAACGATACGCTTTTTGATTGGCAATAGATACCTAGAATGCGGAATGTAAGGGTTCAGCGACCTTCACTTCATCGCCGACACAAATATTCGGCTTTGATCTTGCGATGTTTTTATCAACCATAATATTTCTAATTTCTCCTTTGAACATATCTTCATTAGATCTCCAATTTTTTTGTGCCTAGCAACCGTTTCACAGCTTAAAAATCATGTTTATAGATTTTTTCTGGACTACATTAGTTAACTATGATGCCTTTTCTCTAGATTTCTTCTTCTTTTTGTTAAAAAATCAGGTCTTTAAAGAAAGGAAAACAATATGTTTCTGGAATCATTCTGCAAAACCACAATAGATATTTTGTTTTATAGATTATGTTGATAGGAAACTTTTGTGACATGATGTAAACAGATGGCTACCTGCGCTATTTAGATGGTAAGAAGCTTTATTAGGTCCAGTGTCTGGGATGGAAAATACCAATCAATTTTGCTTAAACTTTGCGGAAAGGAGGTTGGTTCTCGAAAGAGAGCGATGATTTATTGGTCACTTCATGTCTGTATGGTGCCTATGCCAGTAGCAAAGCGAAGGGTGCAAGAGGGGGCATATGCCCACCCCCTATGGCAATCTTTTGGAAAAATAGCGTTTTCTGGCATTTTAAAGAGTGTGGACTCCCATTTTCCCTTGCCCGACTCGCCTTCGTCCCCCAATCTTACCACCCTGGCTATACTACTGGCCTACACATGTCCAAAAAGTGAGTTGAATGCAACAGATTTCGGGCAATAACAGTGTAACGGTCGATTGCAGTTGCAACTTAGGATTTAGGTACCAACCCTAAGGACAGTTTGGGGGTGATGCAAAGCCAGAAAATCACTGTTGTTGAAGTCACTGCATGTGACTCAACTTGTGAACTAGAGTCATTTCGCAAAGGCAACACCTCTTTTGGCGAAAAACCTTCACGGCCCTAAAACTAGTTCGAATATTTGTTGTTCTTGAAATAAGCTAAATATGTAATTTTTAGATATTTTTAAATTCGATATTGTAATTTGATATTGTAATTTGTAACTTTAATTTTACAGGCAACAGGATTTTTAAAGATAATTAGTAGAGAGTGCGGGAAAATAACCGACCCGAGCGAGGCTCGAACTCACGACCCTTGACTTTGTACGTCAAGTGCTCTACCGCTGAGCTATCGGTTGAGAATTTTAATTTTCTTCTTAACTTTAATTTTAACAGGACCTTGATTGATTGATTGTAGCTTTTGAGCAAGCTGACCAATTATATTATCCTGTATAAATCTAATTATTATTATTATTATTATTATTATTATTAATATTATTATTAAGCGGACAAAATCTGCAGATTTTTTTATATAGCAAGATCCACTGTTTAGAAGTGATTTTTGTTCACTTTGATTGCTGTAGTCCTAACGGGTAATCTTTTAAGACTGTTGGCTTGCCTTGTTTCTGGGTTACATCGCTGGAAAAATCATATGGAAAGATAACATAGATAATCAGCAGCCGCGTGCTGTTCAACATCTGCTCCGTTTCACCACTGGCGTTTGCAAAATTCTAAAGGAATCTAATTTTATCAGCTTATTTGTTTGAGAAGAAGACAGATTTTTGCGTGTTTATACGCAAGTTGGTTTCTTCAGATTTTCGTGGGTTGGTTATTGCTCCTTCTTGTTAGCAAGGCTTAGCAGGCTATTGTGCTATCCAGAAATGATAACAATAGACAAAGAAAATTTGCAATATTTACAGTACAATATTTTGTCTTTTCAACATCTTGGTAACTAAACCGGTTTTCCATACTGCGGCTGATTTGAAAATACAATGGCTGGATGTTTGATTAGACGAAAAAATTGGAATTTGGGCAGTTGTTAAGTATTCACAGCACAGGAATGAAACCCCATGTTCGGTTGCTGGTACATCGAAGAGACTGGGTAAGGAGGCTTATCGATAAATGAGTGTGTTTTAAGGAATTCAAAGGCTAGATTACGTTACACGAACGTGTCTTTCGCACCAGAAGTTCTACTTGTGTTTTTTATTAGGCGTCATAATAATATTTTCTTGCGCCCATTCATGATTCCATAATGCAATGACAAGCAGAACCTAGGTCAGAAGTGAGCACTTTGAACGAGAAAGTCTCTTGCCCTTCAAGTTTAAGATGAGATTAATTTCCTCTCGGTTGATTAAAACGAATCACGAAGATTCTTAAGATAATGAAGTTGATTGGATCAACAGATAGATGCTGGGATTTATTTTGTCCTGTTTACTTTTTAATTTTGAAAGAAATTTGATTAAAGCAAAGGAAGATGGAGAAGAGCTCCGTGAAAGTATTGCTTTACTAGTCCCGGAATGCCAAACTCTGGTAGTAACTAGATAGTCTGGGACAAACCGTTAGGTACAGAAACCGCTGGGGCGGAGAGAAATGAAGGAGATAAAAGAAAACATAGATGTGAGAGGGTTTGGACCTATATTACTCATATTTTGTAAAATGGTTAGGACAAGTTTACGCTTTAAAGTGTTGGTCCAAAAGTGAATACCTGATTGTCATTTTATCAAAGTAATTCAATTTTTTGTGCTTTTCGTAAAGAACAACCATCATCTGTTTTCAAAGAAAGGTCTTGAACTTTTTCCGATTTAAGTAAATTCTTCATGTAGTTTTGTGTAATTCCCCCATCAGACCAATGAAGTAAGCAACTCAGAAACAGTGCAATTGCAAGCGACTTTAACGTGTTTCCTTTACAGACTGGCTCAAGTACGTAACAGAATTACTGCATCGACATCTTCCTAAAAATTCTAATGGCCTATCCAATTTAAGTGGACTCAGTTAAGTCCGCATTGTCTCTGATTTATGTCTACCCTTGGCAAGCTCTAAAGAGTAAGAGATACCGCTAACATTCTTGGACTGACAAAAATCCAAAAGGATATACCTCTAGCCACTCTTGCACCGACTAATGGAATTTCATATAACCTTCTATCCTCACAAATGCATACAAGCGTATACATAATATTAGGCTTAAATTTGCGGTGTTGTGAGCTTTAAGATAGGCAATTCGATTTCACAAATGTCTTTATCCTGGGCGGACCGTTTCCTGAATTTAATCTAGACCAGAGAAATGTGGCTACCTTGCCTAAGTCAAAGCAGATGAACGCCTCAATCGCTTTCAATCTAAAGTGGTTTTTCAATCTTTTGGAGGCCTGTCCATATTTTGCGCTTATCACAATTTTAACCAAGTTATTGTAGTCTCGACTTCATTCCAGCCCCATGTAAGCTAATTCATTTCTTCAGAAAGTTGGCAACATAAGAAAGGGAAATTTTTCGAGTTAAATATGTTTAATGTTTTTAAATGCTTTGTCAAATGTCTGATATAACTGCTTGACGTAACACTATTCTGGACAAAAATGACTGTTTTTCAAGTCTCACCAAACCCTCAGTACTGGCTTGCATTAATCGGTTGATGATGTAATTACACAGTCATGGGGTGTTACTTCTTGTTAAGCGTAAATGTGAGTGCAGAATTACTGTAAGTTTCATTTTGTTTCAACAATTTTGTCGAGGTTTAAAATAAAAGAGGCAGGCCTCGTTTAGAATAATAGCATATGTTCCCTTTGGGATTAAGCTTTCCTAATAAAAAGATACTACTACTCAGGAGGTGCTAATCTTAGAAACAATTCTGTGTCTGGTCGACTTATAGGTTATAGACCGACGGAAAATACGATCAATTAACGAACAATACTTCCTATGAAATTTTAACGCCACTTCCCGTGATTCGTTCTTTTTTTAGCGAGTGCTCAACGAAGGCAATGTTTGTCTAGTTCTACACTATACCGCGCGCTATAGTGAATATTTTACCTGCAAAGTTTGTTTTTGCCTCTTGTGAGTCAGTGGCGGTTATATCAATTTGATCTAAACTCGCGGCTGTATAAACCAATCGGATACCTGTTGAAGACTTGTCATACGAACAAGATAAGATTTTGTTGTTGCATGTTACGCTGTGTTTGTCGCCTCTTGATTCATAATGGATGCCTCCGTGACTACTACTATCATTGTAAGTACTTGTATCGTAACGCGGAGAAGGCCTCAGCAATGATGCCTCTGCTTGACTTGATATGATAGTTAGAATCACTATGTCATACCAGTCCTCGTCTTCGTATTATATTATCTTGGTAAATTCAATTCTATTCTGCTATGGTCCTAAGTAAGGTTATTTTTATTTATGGATTTCATAGAACGCAGTTCATCTATTCCTCTTAGGAGTTTTACCGCGACAAATACGACTCACGCAACCGCATTGCAGCCTATTTCACTAAGTGTTTTAGTAATACTTACACATTTGTTGTAACTTCGTTGTTTGCGGAGATCAAATAATGTTGTCAATTATGATTCCATGTTTATTTCTTGGCCATATTTGTTGCTTCGCTTTGAGTAATTAGTTATCTTCTTTTATAAATGAAAAAGAAAATAGTCTGTCGAACCTATTCTTGAGCTGCAAAGATTTATTTTCATTTTTGAGATTTGCAGCATAACTCCATGCTTACACAGGAAAATTCATTTAGATTGTTCTCATCCTTGTTTAAGCTAGATTACCAAATTTAGCAAAAAGCTTACTTTTACTATAGATGTTTGATTGCAGCGAACCGAAAATTGTCTCATTTAGAGCTTTGCTTCAAATAGGAAAGTGGTTAAGGAAGTATTTTAACATTACCTCAAGGCCTTTTCACAAAATTGAAGGACTGTTAGTGTCAGTCATTCTAGTAAATACATACAGCAGGCGTTTGTTTTTTATTTGATGGTACATAGTGCCATTTCTAGATTGTATGCACTAGACGTTACACATCCTCACATTGAGACAGCGTTATGTTTAGGCCAGTTACAATTTTTTAGACTATTTGCATTTATTGATCTATTTTGATATTCATATAGAAAATATTCACCAAACCATTTTTATTTTAGGTCGATAGTTGCCCAGCAAAAATGTTGATACTCTTAAAAAATTGTCACTACTGAAAGAAACCATTTTTGTTTTAGGGCGATAGTTGCCAAGCAAAAATGTTGATACTCATAAAAAAATCGTCACCGCTGAAAGAAATCATTTTTGTTTTAGGTCGATAGTTGCCCAGCAAAAATGTCAAAAGGTGTCACAACAATATGGATTATCGTTTCGGTGCTGTTTACGTTGGCTGTTGTGTTCTCCTTCGTAACTCCTGTTTGGTTTGAAAACAAGATTGTACAGAGATCGGAGGCAAATGTTACCGAGTCTACGAACGTGTCATTTGGTCCTCTACGGTATTGCTCTAAAAGCCAACTAGACGATGTCGTTGTAAAATGCAAATTTTATTCCGGTCTAATGAACATTCCGTCAACCACGTGGATTCTCTGTAGCGTTGTGTACGCTCTTGGTTGTTCGCTGTTGTGTACTGCCCTTTGCTGTGCTTTTGTTGGCTGTTGTATCAGAGAAGAGACCTGGGAACGAGTCAGATTAAGTGCTGCATACTTACAGTTATTTGGAGGTAAATTTTTACTCTTTTTTCGAATTCGTTGACAATAAGTAATTCGACTTAGTTATTATATCAACCATGTATAAACATTAGGGACTACCTAGAGTATGATCTTCCATTTATGTACAAATTTTGGTCGTGTAAATGGCTCTCTTTGGCGTTTGTTTGAATAAAAACCGAGAGAAATGGGACAAAGCAATTTCTGATGGTCGGCGAACTTTCGATAATAATTACAAGAAACCATCTGGTTATATGATAAAGCAACATGTAAACAGCATTTTTTAATGTTCTTTTTTCATTTGAAATACTCTTGATACTTGGGAAAGATAATATACAAATTTCTAAACATTGAAAAAAGTTTGTGTTGATTGATTCTTCTCTGATTGATTCTTCGACATTTGATAACTGCTCAAAAACCTTGCTAACCAACAACAGAAATTGGAAGAAATTGGGTTACTTGCAAGTCTATTTCATTTGTTGTTGTTTTAGTATATAGTATCTCGGATCCACATCAGTTCTATAGAAATATGTATGTATGTATGTATGTATTATGTATGTATGCGACGTTCACCTGATATTTTCTTTCTGTAAACGAGATCTTCTGTTATCGTGGCCTTGGAAGGGATGCCATGTCTATCCCAACCAGGCTTTTTAATGTAATCAGTAGTTCTTAAAGGACCGAGTAAGATATAAAATTAGCTTTATACGTCTTAAAAGTGATTTCCTTGATAATATAACGAGAGGCAATTGCATTAAAGGAACCTTTTTACCAGGTTTTTAGCCACGACCGATGTTTAATCTTTACTTATCCAGAGGGAAATGCCAAAAGGAAGGAGAAAATCTATTTTTTTTTCTGGGTGGGTGTGGCAGCACACCTTTTCCTTCCCTAATCTGTTAAACTTGACACTAAGTCTGTCTTTCTCTTGTTGTTTCAAACCTTGGACCTCTACTCTTCTGGCTCAAACCAGCTATTTGGTGTTGTATACAGGTAAATGATTTGAATGATAGTATGCTAGAGTCTCACAGTGTTTGTTTCTCTTTTGCAGTGGTTTTCATTAGCTTGGCGTTGCTGTTCTTCCCACTTGGACTAAGCTCCTCTTTTGTCCATAAAATATGTGGACCAGGCGCAGACATGTACAAGTCAGGTAATTGTCAAATCTCATGGGGGTATGTCCTTGCAATTATGAGTGCAGCATTGCTGATATTTTCGCCAATATTGGCCAGATATTCAATCGACAGGGCTGAACCAGATGATGGACCATTCGCAACGAACTATCGCCCTGCGAAAGTATCTACAGCCGTATAACGTATCCGTTCTCAGTATTAGCGCTTTCTTTGTTTTGACATGCATTCACATCATCCAAACATACTCCACAAGCCGTTGCAACTTTCAAACTTAATTTACTTCAATTGACCATAAAACTAAAATAACATTGCTTAGTCCTATAATATCGTATTTTGGTTAGCAAATGCTCAAGGCATTTTTAATCAAGGAGGCAGATTTTAAAAAAAATTCTTTTTGTAGGTTTTATTGTAATGTTTTGTAGGTTTTTGATACGTTTGTTTAACAGACAGCTTAACACTTGTCCGGTATTCTAGCAACGTATTGCATACATCATTTTAATACTCTCCACTGTTGCTATAGGTGCATGTTTATCTAAGCATTCGCGTCATTCTTTATTAGCTTAGACAACAGCATGTGATTCGGAAGGTTACAATTTTTTTACTCTATTTCGGCACTGCATATCATATAACGCTCTTTTTTATAAGAACGCACTTCACAAGAATGCCGAGGTTTGATTTGCCAAAGATGAAAAATTGAAACAAAACACAATTTTTTTAAAAAAAATATTTCTTGTAAACATAACATGGCGTATGTTACAGCAGGGCTAATATTATTGGTCTTGGAAGCAATTTACATTATGTAGTTGTAGAAAAGCCGATTTGGAATAAGAACAACATTAAAGAGCACGCGAGCCGGAAATAAACTATAAAACAAAAACATCAAGCGATAGAAATTAGCTAGCTCTTTTAAGAAGGGTGTATCACATGGAGTTTTAAAACGCATTGCAGACTGCCTAGAAAATGTTTAACAGCATAGAGTATAAGTAATAACATAGAGTAGGCTCTTCACAATACCGTTTTATCTTATGTTTTCATAAAGTGTTGTACTTTAAGCATATATGTAACGTTAAAAAGTTTGGAACGTTAGAAAAAGAAAGAACCCCCATACAACCAGTTATACACACACATTTTTATAAGAGTAAGTTTAATTGGGATTCTTAAGCTCGGAATTGTTTGATTTGTTAAGAATAAAAGCAAGGTTTAAATTTTATGGCCAATTTGACTTTCTGACTCATAGTCCTCTGTATGTCTTGTTGTTCTGTTCTAGTTTTGTTTTGTTTTGTTGTCACGATAAAGAAAAAAAGTAGCACCGATCTGAACTTTCTTTCTCAGTCCCTGCCAAATTTACACGGATCTCTTAAGAAAGATCTAAGAATAGCTCTAGGCTCCAAAAAATGTTATTTAAGAATTTCGAGGCTCATGAAAGATTTAGATATTCTTATAAAAATGTGTGTAGAAATATTACGGGTATGTATGTAGAAACCACTTTTTTTGAAGTGATCTTTGAATTAAGATGTTGAAACTCGGAGTCCTTTCGAGAGATAAATTAGTGTTTATCATATTCAGGTGTCTTATATTATTCGCTTTTGCCAATTGTAGGCCAAATTATTGTATATAAGAGAGCTAAAATTAACTAAAGGGTCATAACTGCATCAAATGACGCTACATACTACTTCTTTATATTGCATTCTCTGTAAAACAATTTATACTTTGTTAAGTACTTTTTATTCTCGACATTGTACTTGTATTTGTCTTCGGTTTTGGTTAGAGTTTCTTCTCAATTTGTCTTACAGTGGAATCCCGCTATGATGAACCCCGTATGTTAAGAACTTTTCACTATTACGAACAAAAAATCTGGTCCCATGAAATGCATCCTGCATGACAAACTCTCGGTAAAACGAACACGTGCTATTACAAGATATTTATTGATTACTACGGAGTTTGTAATAGCCGCATCCCACTGTATAGATAATTTTAATTATAATAAAAGCCTCTTATTATATATATATATATATATATATATTTATACTGCTGACCTGATCTAATATCAGATATCCAATTGTAATCATTTCGTACTAGTTGCTATTTAGTTAGCTTATTAGCTCATAATATACCTACTTTAAGTAATTGGAACCATTTCTGTTATTTTCCATTGCCCTTTGTTTTCATATTGTTATTCAAATCCCCATTAACCAAGTTATTTCATTTTGTTTCCCTTCAGGATACTTTGGCTATTTTTATTTCTTTTTTAGCATTGTGCACACTTAATTCCCTCTGAAATTGCTCATAAAAAAAGTTTGTATTGCTTTAAAGACGTTTTTAGTCCCAAGTCCCAAGAAAGTTGCATGCCCCAGTTGCTTGTCCCAAGTCCCAAGAAAGTTGCATGCCCCAGTTTAGGGTAACCTAGTTCTTTAACTTCGGACCGTAATCTAATTTCTAAAAGACCTTGTTTTATAAAGAGCTCTTTCTAGTTCGTTACGTTTTCGATTTTTTTGGATTTGTAACCAAATTTCTTGAATAATTTTTTGAAGCAGAAATGCCATCTGTCAATAGGGGATCAGTTCCACTTTATTGCTTTATTTCTGCTGGCAGCATTCCTAGGAAGCAAAATATCTTCTGTAGGCTTACTTCTTACAGTATTTTTTCTGCTTTTCTTGAAATATCTAGCAATATGACAGACCAGAAAAAGAACATCCTTCAGAAAAATGGTTTATCATTTTATGAATAAAGCTATCTATGTATACAATGTTAAAGTTTTATTATTAGAAGTTAATCAAGACTATGTAAGAGAAACATTAGAGTAGAACTGTAAATATTATACGAACCTTTATTTATATATTGATTATAAGATTTTATAGTTTACATCATATTTTGTTGTATTTGAAATATCACTGTCGATGAAAGTTCGGATTATACGCGAGGCATGATGGGTAATATGAAAATCTAAATGAATAAACCTGAAAAGCTAAATTGCTTTTTGTTTTTTAGGATAAGATAAAAGACTTTACTCAATCCCGAAGGTGTCCCTCTTTTCTTGGGAAGGGGTGTTTCTCCTGAAAAGAGTGGCATGTCTTTACATTAGACCTATGTCCACTCGTCAGGCTTGCTGATGATTAGGTAAGCAATCCAAAAGCTTCTATAGATTCGTTGATAAGGTCAAGATACTATGATCAACATGTGAAATGAACAGTGGAAATGTAGATCAGCAGAAATTGCTTTAAACAGCAGAAGCACATCAGTATCATCAACACATAGAAATGAAGATTGGGATGAACAGTGGAAAATAGATCAATAGCAATTGACCAGAAGAAGGGGATTGCAAGGAGTGCAATGTCTTACAGTATGCAGAAGCAGTACATACCAGGGCATTTTTTAACATATAAAGTGGTGGGGAAATTCCCCACCAGCCCCTTTCATTGCCCCACCAGTGGAACATGTTTGCCCCACCACTTAAATGCCCTTATGATTCGGTGACTTTTTTAATTTTTACTTTATTTGAGAATTTGTGGATGAAATCTTCATTGAACAGGTTTCAAATCTCAATTCATTTTTCCCTGGAACTGCTGCTTCTATAGGCGATTCCCCTAGAATATTTTTGAAAGCCTGTTTATCTGTAAATTCTGCCTTTATTTATATGCCCTTTTCTCAAATGCCCCACCAGTGGAAAATTCTTAAAAAATGCCCTGGTACATACATCGTAGGTGTGAATGCGAGATGTCTTTAGATAGAAAAATTCTGTCGTTAAGATTTTAGGCAGAGTGGGCATTTAACAAAAGATTCCTACTAAGAACTGGGGGAAGGGAAATAACATCATTGGTACCATCAGAACAAAAAAGAAGCAATATGAACTCATTCGGAGACGGGCAGCGACTTCTGACAGTGATGAAATATGAAAACGAGGTTTTTCAAAATGGATTCCCTTCTGATAGGCAGTGCAGGGGTTGCTGCCTCATCCTTGGTTTTGTGGTGGTTTTACAGAAACAAACGTGACTACTGTGAAGTCTTAGAGGTTTATTGACATTTTGTATTATTCGGTCCAACTAGCTTATCGTATTATTTAGATTTCCTTGCACCTTCAACTGACTTAAGACCAAACAGCAATGATTACCTCATAGCAAGGATTAGAGTAAAAGTAATATCGAAATGTTGTAAAATCCTTTAAAATCTAAGAGACTGGAAGTCTTATGGCATTCCTAAATTTTTATCTTTATATGTATTAACTAAACGGAATGTAATTTGGGATTAACCTCGGCAAAATGGACAGATTCAAGGGCTTAACCTTTCAAGGGGTCGTCAACACAATTAGGAAAAAGGGTTATGCTGGAATCCCCCGTTAAATCTATCGATTAGGCACAAAAATTGACATTACTAATCTTCATATTTTATATTGCCAAATGGAAACTGTCAGTATTTTTAATATGTAGTCCTAAACATGCCCAAACATACCTTTCCAACAATAGCTTTATGTGGTCTAAGATCTATTAGATTTCAGGTGCCAAATCCTGGAATGAAATTCCATTTATAATCAAACAATCTCCCTCGATTATGATTTTTGACTTAGGTTCAAAGCACATCTGTTCACTTCAAAATACCAAGTTAATTGAAATATTTGTTTTGCACCATACAATCTCAATATTTATTTTTCAATGTAAGATAAGATGAAACTATAGGCTTTTAAGAATAGGGGGTGCTCTCTCCTTGATTAGTTTAGCTATTGAGAAATCTCCTCCTTTAAGAAATTCCTTTATATACAATGATTTTTCCCCCTGGTTTGCTGTTCTTTTTCTTCTCTATTTTTGTATTTTAGTTGTAGTTGTAATCAATCTTTGAATTTATTGTATGTAGTGGATTTTTAAAATGAAACCAACTGAACTGAGATTTTAGAAAGCAATAGAAAAGTGCAAGGAGTAATAGATATGACTGAAAATCAAAGAAAAACTTACATTAACAACTCTGGATGAGACATGGATGAGAAACCAATATGGTTGATCATCAAGCCTTTATCATATTCAGAACATAATTTATATTGTAAAAAGGAAAATGAGGAGAAGATTTTCTTTAAGTATGAGTCTTTCAAATGGCCAGAGAAAGATTCTTTTAAAAATTTGGGGCTTAACTGGTACCTTCCGCTTTTGTTAGAAGAGCTGCATTTAACTGATAATGAAGATTGTGTCTTATTTTAAAACTTTGTCATACATATTCTGATCTTGTTTGAATTTCATTAATTCTACCAAAAATTATTTCTAAAATTTATTCTGCCAAAAGTCATTCCACTTGCACTACTGGTTGCAATCAGATATGCAAAACTTTTTTTTTCACTCTGTTTACAGTCACACTCTGTTTACAGTCACACTTTGTTTACAGTCACACTTTGTTTACAGTCCCACTTCATTTACAAATCACATTTTGTTTACAGTCACAAATTTCAAGTGATATTTAGTGCTGACTATAACCAGATTCTACTGTAGATCATGGAGATTTTAGAGAAGAAATAGAGAGGATGCCTCCTTGATAGGTTTATTATCAAGTGTGACAACTCACAGAAATTATCTGTTTTTTTAGGATCTGAAGCAGTATCAAATTGGTGATGAGCTTACTAACAAATTGGGGACAACACCAAATAGCTCTATACCATACTGTTCAATTATTGGTTTGGTAAAAGGTGATGAGACACCTTTAACTAGTACTAATGCTAAAGAATTTAAAGGTGTTATCCTTGAGTCTATAATAGCAGAGCACAGGACTGAATGGAATAGTGACAGGAGAGAATGGTGAGATTGTATTTAGAGAGACAATGCTTAAACCTTTTTTGCTAGCAAGCTCTATTACAATATTTCATATATTGGGAAATTGTTTTTAAATTTGAAGGTTTTCCGTAGATTAACCAAAAATAATTTTGCTTGAATTATCTAATCATTTTTTGTCATTTTGCCTGAAGTGGGGCATATTGTTGACCAAGCTTATATTTTCCATATAGAATTAATATCTGCTTATAATAGAGAAGCACTCTTTGACCCTTATCGACGTAGTATTAAAGATTATTTAACAAAAGCTTGCTACATTACTTTTGAAATTGATTCATTTTATGTAATTCATGGAAGTACAGGTGTGAAGGCACATTAGAGACATCATTTTGGTATAAAAGGATACTCTTTCGAGGCATCATACCCATTACTAAAGAAAACAAGGACTTCTAGGTTATCATAAATTATGAAATATCTTAATCTTATATAGAGGTTTAACACTATTTTGCTATTGGTTTATTTAGCTTTTATTTGGTTGTCAATATTGGCGAGGACATATGGCTAGAGCATTCCCTGTTTACTCTTATTTAGTAGGTGGCCTTGCGAAACATAGAGGCATCCCTGCAAAAATTAGCAACATAAGGGTTTTATAAATTATACTTTATTAAATTAAAACTTCTAAAGTTGTGTGTCTTTTCTGTTTTTAAGGAATGATGTCCAACGCATTATCAGCAGTAACAAAAGCACAGTCGCATTTTCCCTTGAAGGTGAGGACGGAATAAATAAAGTTGGGGTAACAGAACCACTATGGGCAAATGGTCTTTCTTTTGTGACAGTTTATAATCATTTTGAGCCTGTGGTTTCATCTTTGACTGACAATCTCTTTGGTTTTGCATCGGGGGACAAGCTCAAGGGATATGAAAGGACTGAACGAATGTTACTAGAAGGAACAAAGTTGACAGCTCTTGGCAAAGTGCAGATTGTAAGGGGAAAGACAATTATTGGCCCTCCTGATGGATCTTTGAAATACATACTGTCCACCGACTCACTTGAAAACATTGTTCGTTCTGAGACAAATTTTGCCAAACATTTGAGAAGGTTCTCCATTGCCCTCGCTGTTTTAAGCAGCACCCTTTTCACTGTTTGGCTTTGTCGGCTATTAAGGAAATGGTATGTTGCAAGAAAACAAAGACTTGAATTCGAAAAGCTACGCAAAGAAACTGTTGATTCGGCAGAAAACGGCAATGAGTGTGTTATTTGCATGGAAAGACCTCGCAATATTGTTATCTTGAACTGTGGACATATCTGCGTTTGCAAGACGTGTGGCGATGTGCTAGTCACGTGCCCTATATGTAGAGCACAGGTTGTTAAAGTCGTACCTACTTACGTCGTGACATGAATATTGTGATCCCACTTTTTAGATAACTGTTTTTGTAGATTCATTTTCATTAAGAAGACCAGACCTTTTTATAGATTAATTTTCAAACGAGTTTTCTGAAATGCAAACTGAATCTTTAAATTTTTTTGCGATTCCTCTATTGCATATAACAAATGTATATAGTAACCGCGAGCTCAAGAGGAATTTGGCAACAATGAATGCATGTTCGCTCTAGGGTTTCACATGCGTCCTCTTCCTTGTCTTCTTATATACATCCTCGAGGAAATGTTTCGATATGACTTTTTGAGTTGGAAAAATAAGCTATGTCATTGGAACGTTATTTTATTCTTTTCACCTTCTCTTTATTCATTGTTACTAATCTAATCTGATACTAATCTAAATCTGGATATGAATGGCTCAACCGAAAGAAAAAATCAAATTTGAGCTAGAGCACCATTTTTTGACAATCGGAACCAACGCTCTTCTTCCGTGTTAATTATCGTTGAGCGAAATCTTCCTAATGTAAGTTATAATTTCACATTTTGCTAGAGAAACAATGTTTTTCATTACAGAGTTTTTTTCAATTTAAATTTCTTTATTTGGTGCAGGTTTCGTTTCCTTATTCTTATTCAGGTGGCTCATTTTTAACAGCCATTCATAATCTAGGGCGAAGTGCCAACACTGAAACAGCCTTGCTCAATCATTTCTAAGCTCTTAATAAACGGGCAGTATCAGGTAGCAAATTTACCAATGCTAAGATCAAGAAAGACAAGTAAAACTCCATTTCGAAAGCAAGGAAATATATTTGCCATCTAGAAGTTCTTAATCGGAAATTTCCAAACTTATCGGCAAATAAAGGATGGCTCACCTAATTGTCGGCAAATGGCCCTTGGAAACCCCCCCCCTTCAGGGGCGGATCCAGACAAAAATTTGACATTCTCAAAACCCATTATGACCGACCGACCACGCCCATTTCCCGGAAACGTCCAAGAAATTGTTTTCTGTCTTTTATGGATGCAATTATTAAAATTATTGAAATTTTAAGAGGAGAAATAGAAACAAACAATAAGAAGTGGCAGACACCCAGGGGAGATGAAGGGAGGTAGTTGTTCCCCAACATTTTGGGAAGACAGAGGTCTTTTATTCTAAAAAGAATGGACAAATGTGATGTCATCTTATCAAAAAAATAGGCTTGCCCCCTCATATTATTGCCCAAAAAACAACAATGATGCAACATTAAAGAATTACTTAATAAGCATAGCAACACTAGTAATTGAAAATTGGGTAATGCAGGGAAAAATAACACAAAGATCAAGACAAAATGTGTGTGGCAAATTGTGCTTGGTTTTCTAATGGTTTAACATGTGGAATTTTATAGAAAGAAGTGTAGTTTTGTGGACATCCAAATGATTGATAAAAATTTAAGGGCACAAGACTCATCATAGAAGAGAATTATTAATGAAAGTTGACCAATGAAATTACTAAAAATGCAGGCACTTTCAGAGTATACAAGCCATAGAAACTTGGACAAAGAAATGGGCAAAAACCTTTTCTAGCAACAAAAGTAGACTGCTAAGGCTAGTCAACTTCTTTCTGGATGCTAACTCTCTTAAATGCATCATATCTTTTGGCATATGATAATTGCACTGCTTTAGAGTAAAATATTTCTGCATCAAAGTCAAAGTCTGTATATCTGTTTCAGATTTGTTGTTCATCATTTGGAAATACATGGAAGAAAAATTACTTTGGGATGACTGTCTATTTAGAAGATCCATCAAATTTAAATTTGAATCTTCTGAGACCTGACACTTTATACTAAACTTCCCTTTGCTTAGCTTTCAGATGCACTTTCTTTTGTCAAAGAAAATGATAATTTTTTGCCTTCATAATATTTCCTTCCACAGGAATGTTAACCAAAATTAGCTTTTTATCCAAACCACAATTCCATCAAAACTTAGTCTGGTAATAGGCTTGCTAAAATAAGCAAACAAATGCATTTCTCATCATTTTTCTTGTTGAAAGACTACTCCATTACTCCAACTCCTGCCATACTAGATTACATCATACCAAATACTGCATTTTAACATGCATTAAAAACAGATTCTATCTGCCTTTACTGTGTGTACTAACTTAATGTAAAACATACTTTATTGGACAGCATTTCCAGTTCCTAGTACCACCTTGCTCAAATAAATATATCTCAAGATTTTGACTTCTGTGTTGCATTCTCAATAAACCTTGTTCGTTATTGGCTTAGTATCAATAAAACAGAAAAGGAGATGCATCTCCAAAACAAGAGTGCAGTGTATGACAATAGGCCCGTGTAGCTCATATGATTAACCACATAAAATTTCCAAAGATGCAACATGTCAAATGGTTTCAAAATAGAACACAACAGCCCACCATAGCATAAAACTTTTCACCAAAGGCTGTGACAACAAATCCTATTCTGCTTGGTAACAATATCAGTAACAAGACTGTAAGAAAGTAATGACTTCTCTAACTGTTAAAATCTCTCTTAACTTTTTTACAGCTAGTTCTTTAAATTAAATTACAGCAAAAGTGAAAATCAACTTGCAAATAAATAACATGTTATTTTAAAACAAATTAAATAGCTATTCAAACAAACTAAAATGTATCCATAAACATTATATTACAAAGATAGGCAACCATTTAATCATTGAATGAATATTCTAGTTCTAGTTAAATTCAGAACAGTGTAATATTTGTGAATTCTACATTTAAATCACATTACACAAAAACAGAAAGACAATGGTAAGGTATCGGTGTTAAATTAAGTATTTTACCAGCATCCAGAGGGGCCAGTCTGCAAACAAAACAAACTTTTTGCAGAATTTACCACCTGAGCCTCTAGGCCCAGTAGCAGCAGCACAAAATGAACCCCTATATAAAATTTTTCAGCAGTACCTCAAAGTCTGACCCTTTCTCGTTCAACAAGGTTCAGCCATCAAAATGAAAGAATTCTTTTGCCACAATAAATGTCGAAGGTTGTGTGTTACGATCTGGTTCTGGCGCCTAGGCCCTCCCGGCAGACTTGTAAGTAACCATTCCCTAGTCAGCGAAAAAAAATACTCCTCGATGGTATCCAAAGCACAATCGGTCAATAACTGTTTCAATTCTTCCAATACATCCATACTTGCAATGGGTTCTTGTGAAATTATTCTCTAATCAAGCACAAACACAAATCATTACCAGGCACTGCCACTGCCACTGTAGTCTGGAGTCGAGTGTGGATTCTTGATCACGTGAAGTTGGTGTTCCCTGTCAAATTTAGCTACTTTGTGGACCAGCCCACTAACTCCAGGGTGCATTCTATGTTGATCCTACGCCGGACACTTTTTTTTGGCACTCATAAATTACGCCAAGTCTTGTGGACTTAAAAAAGGGTGCTTCTAGCAGCACGCCAACAGCCAACGTTTCTGGTCGAATATTTTTGGTGACCCTCTTTTTGAGAATCGTATAATAAAGGTTTGAGAGGAATGACAAGAGAACTACAACAAGATTTTCACTTAAAATTTCATAAATTAACGAAAACGATTTAAAGAATAGTTAGCTATATAAAAAATTAAAAGAACAAAACCTGGATTTCAAACAATTAATTTCAAAGATTTGGCAATACATTCATGCACAAACATATCTCACAGAGAAACAAAACAGTTGAGTTAAGGAAATATAAGATATTAGTACGTAGCTTATTCATACCAGAGTACCTTTCAATTATCAGACAGGAAAGGACAACGGCCTTTATCACTGTCAATACGATCAATTACCTTTGATACAACATAATCCTTATTTCTACTGGAAAAAAACGTGTTCTGTCGGTGCGGCCGCAATTTATCATCTCCCTGAATGTAAGTTTTAATCCCATCCTTGATAATATTTTTGCAGTTTTGAAGTGACGGCAAGGCCCATTGCAGCTTCGTTCTTCAAGCCAGTGTTTCGTTCGATTGCCCTCCTGACTGTTGTTGCGATCTCATTGAGCTGTAAAAGCTTTCAGCTATTGCTTCAGGCCCTCCCTTAGCCAAAAGAATGTCAATTAGAGCGCAAGATGGCTTACTTGCAATGTGACAGATTTCTTCGTTGTTGTAAAATGATTGGTACATTCGCTGTTCATGTAAGCGCACTTTCATAACTTTTCCATTTGAAAATACCATTTTGAACTGACAATCTAATGTATTGCTTTCTTCTTCTTCAAACTCTTCAAGTGTTGCATTTTGAGTATGTAAATTAACATTATTTTGGCTTATAATAAACCATTCTGGGCACTTGTCATTCCAGATGCCTGCTTTAACAGCGTTTTTTATTCTGGACATGTAAAGATACGCCATTCTTGAATCGAAATTCATCCCTGATTCCTTCACATGTTTTAGCTCGCTAATCGTTGTTAATATGCGCTTACATTCTTCCACTCCATATACTTCATACTCACCTTCATCTACAAAATATTTTATTTCTTTATTAACTCTTTTTCCACAGTGAAGCTTAACAAGATTCGCCGCATCAAATACTTCAAATGTTGATGGTGATTTTTCAGCAAGCGATTCAATTCTAATATTCAAAGCTTCACATAGCTCTTTGGCCAAATTCTTGCGATCTTCTTCGATATCTTTACTGTCACGCAAATGCCACGTAAAGCGAGAATTTCCATCTGCATTTTTTCCATTATCTTTCGTTATGAGCCAACCTTGAAGTAATTCAACTCCTTTGAATTTTAAGCCAGGTATCAAAGAGTGTTCGACTTTTGACAGTCTAGGAAAGACCAGAGGGTTCCCTTTTACAGCTTTTAGCAGAATTTCTCTGACTTTAGGCCACCACATTTGTAGCTTCCAGATTGGAGTGTCAAGTGATTGGGCTCTCAGCATCAGATCAATAATAGGATCCATGATATCCAAAAAGGATAAAAGATCTGCCACAAAATCACTTCCAGCAATCATGTATTGCCACTCTTCGTCTTCATCCCTCCGTGGATGTAACAATTCAAATGCCTGCCAGTACGATTGGTAGCTCTGTTCAATTTTGAGCCACTGCTCATACGATGAACTCATGAAACGCTGAGTAGCATATGACACAGGTTGTCTCGCAGTACTGTCCACCATCTGCAAAAAGGCAAACCCCTTTCCATTTGCCAAAACATGATTGAACACATTACATCTCTTGATAAATCTACGGAAATGTTCTCCACCAGGTGAGTTAGCATCTCTTACTTCGGTAACAGCAAGGTTTAAAACATGGGCTGTATCCCACGTTATGGGGAGAGCGATCACTTTGTCTACATGCTCTGGGATCTCCAGTTGCCGAAAAAGTGAACTTCTGAATCCAGAAGCCTGATAAGGGCCATCAGCTGCCACACCACAAAGCCTTTCCAGAATTTGGGGGGAGAAATTATCAGAAATTGCTTCCAGAAGTTTTAATGCCAATATATCATATGAGGCTTATCGGTAAATTCTGTATAAATGGCAGGAGCTGCAACAGGTATTGGGGAGGGTATCCCATTCTTATCTCTGGCGACAACCAATACTGCTTGGTTTGTTGTTCTGGCTGGTGTAGCTTTATCAATGGTAACCCAAAAGTGTGGAGGAAGGAATGTTGATGGGAGTGGCTGATTAAGGAATTCTGCCGTCTTCTTGTTCATCGACTTTTCCAGGCAGTACAGTATGTCATTAAACAGATTCCTGCCATGCCCAATGTTTCCAACATTTACAGAGCAATTTGCGAGTAAAGACACTAACACTTCAAAGTTTCTTGCTGCTGCACCAAGTTTCAAATCCACTATAGCCGCTTTAAATAAATGTGTTGCAGTTGTTGCATTTTCATTATTGGATTTCAAAGCCTGCTTGTATGCTTCCATGGCAATTTTATGTGTCTCTGAGCCGTTTCCTATGATACACATGTGGTCAATTAGCATATTTTTTTCCCGGTACCAAGTCCTATTATGACCTTTGATTAACAGACTCGCGATTTCCTTTTTCAAGAAAATTCCAGTTGCAAATGTTCCACTGCTTCTTGGATTAAGGATTTGCTGTGCTTGTAATGGAGTTAAATCGGCTAATGTTGGCTTAGCTTTCAGATGAAGCTCATAACATGGCAAACATCTCAGAACTGCACAACCACTTTTCTCATCATAGAACCACTGAATTGGCTTTGATGCCTCAACTAATTCATTGATATTGTTGGCTTTCTTCATTGCAGCAACTTGCCTTCCAGTCTCTGGGTCTTCAAAAACAAGCTGCTGTAAGCTTCTGTGCTTTGCTCCAATATCATCCACCTTTAAACTTAATTTATTTATCTCAGTCATAATGGCATCCATGTCTACGGTGCTGTTCTTCTTTGTTGCATCTAATTTTTCAGTTCTAAAAGATAAAAGTGTACTTTGAGTGTCCATTCCAGATATTTCTATCCCATCCAATGTTTCTTTGTCACTTGATTCTGTCATCAACTGAGGCTCGTTGCTGCATGCTTCCAGGGGTTCCAGGGGCTCTATGGGTGATAGGGCCTCCATGAATTTATTTTCCTCACTTTCAGTATTTGATTCAAGTTCATCAAGGTATTCTTCGTAGCTTGGCGTAGCTAATTCTAGATTGTTTTTGCCTTGAGCTGCTGCAGTGCTATGTACCGGGTCTATTGAAATAATCTGTGATGAAGTTGTACTGGTGTTTCTTTCTTCAGGTGTAGTGACTTCTGATACGTTCTGTTTTGCATATTTTAACTTCAATGAACTCACTTCTTTTGCAGCTGTTGGAACAATTGTGCATAACTTCGATCCGGGAATGCTGTGCCATCTATTTTTATGACGTTGAACAGTTGAATGATCTGTTCTGCATACAGATGTATATCTTTCATCCCTTTTTCCTTTCAAGTGTAATTCAAAGCATTGCAAGCAAGTAAAGCTGCCCTTTTCTGACGAGATTTTTTGTCTCTTTTCAGGGATAACTTCTTTGCTACTACTTGCACATCCTTTCGCCCAGGACAAAATCACTTGTTTCTTTCCTATACTTTGCTGTCGACTTTGTTTCTGTTGATTATCTGAAAAACGTTAATTGTTATATTTTATTCATTTTATTCCCGCTATTAATTAAAAGCGATCCCTCTTTTTCTTGGGCAATTCAAAAATAATATGAGCTAATTAGATTAAACCAAAATTAGTCTTTGCTTAGCCAGCATTTCATTCCTTACAAAAATGTGCGTGATTAAGAAGCCATAGAAGCATAGAAGTGGAGGTGTAAGAAACCAAATTAACCGAAACGTTTATTATGATTGCAAAATAGAGAAAAATCTAAAGCCCCCCTCCACATTAATTGGCCTTAGGGGCCATTCAAACAGTACTTGTGCTCAATATCCATCGATTTTGGATCTCCCTCCCTACTGTTTGCTTTTGTACGGTTTGGAGGTTGCCCCTCCCTCGAGCGTAAGTACGTACTTTTAAGTCATCAACTTCTCCCCTCTTGATTGTTTGAATCTATCACTTACTGCACTTGTTTAAAGTTTGCAAAATCAAGTACATACACAGGAAAATTAAAAACCTACCGTTTTCATCAATATCCATTTCAATCCATGTAATATTCTAACGGAACGCAAGTTCTTGGCTTTGCCTCTTCATTTAATATTGAGACCACATGACAAACGTTCGAAAATGTGACAGTACTTCCTTTTTGTGACAGTACTTCCGTTTTAAAGTGTCATCCCAACTTCTGTCGGGAAACGCCCTATCTATATGGACTCACCAGGGTGCATATAATACTCAGCATGCTCCTTGACATGATTTTTCCTTCTTTGTGTCGAAATACGGACCACAGAACCATGGACCACGGAATAACGAAACTAATATAGAAATCAAAGAAAACACCTCGCAGAGGAGATTAGTTAAGCATATCAAATCATATCTCGGCGATGCGCCACGCCGTCACGCCGTTTTCTGTCAACGATACGCCAATAATTTCAAACAAGTCATTGATATTCGGGGTTTTCTGTCGCTGACACGCTAAAAAACAGAATTTTTTTTTTCTACGCCAAGGCATTTTTCTTAGCCCACGCCGGACATATTCGGGCCTACCTACATGAAATGCACCCTGGCACTAACTTCTCAAGATTCTCAAACTGCGACGTAGGCAAGACCTCATAAAATATATGTTAAACATATGCCAGATATACCCTATTAAAAGTGAATGGGTTTAATACGTCATTCTGGCGAATTTTCCTCTCGTTAAAATCTTTCAGGTCGACCTCTTCTAAGTGACAAAAATGAATTGAAATTCTCTGCGTGCGCATACAGAAACTGCGTGCAACTTTCTAAAAATGCGAAGGAACTTCTCAAAATGCATGGCAACAGTCGATAAACTTTCTAAAAATCATGCCTAGATACAGGACGCGGCGCAGCCTCTTACTACTCTCCTGGGTACTAGGTTCAATGAAGGAGAATTTGGTTTTTCATCGGAGAAGATATAAAAATGTTTCGCAAAGGCAAAACGGAGTAAAATATAGCAAATACGACGATTATGTAGAAATAAATACCTAAAATACATAATAAAAAGATGTATGCTTATCTTGAATCTTAAATCTGAGCTCATTCATTACTTTTAGCATTTTATTTAGAATAATCAAACTGGGAAAATCTGACATTCTAAATTGAGAATGTTGAGAATGTCTCGATCCGCCCCTGCCCCCCTTGACCAAGGCATCAAGTAGCAGGACCGTAGCACTGCTAAAATTATTTGGGGGCCAATTATCAAAAGGTTGCGTTAAACTCACTCACTCATCAGGTTGCTTTTAACTTTCCTTTGGAAGCATTAGGGGGCCATTGCCCCACCTGACCCCACCTGGCCCCACAGGAGCTGTGGCCTTGAGTGATGAAAGCATTCTTTGCCAGATATCTGCACTTGTCGCCAACTCTTTGTGTAACCAAGTCAAGCGCTAATTCCAATCAATCTGATAAACTTTAAAAAGTCAGCTATTCTAGAGAAGCTACTTTTTATGGTACAAAGGTTGAACATGTAATGCACATTCGAAGTTTAGTATCCCACAAAGGAAATGGAACTGAATAGAGTAACTATAAATGTTCTTATAGTACATTTTGGCATATCTTGTCTCAGTCTATCGAGAACTCAAATACCTTGTGAAATTTTAAGACTTTCTTGCTTTACATGCTGCTATCTGGTTAGAGTTTTTATCTTTTCTAAAACCAAGCTTTTTTTTCATAGTTCTTTTGTTTGAGACTTTTATCATGTATCATTAGGTTGACAGGTTGTTCTATCTTTGCGAGAGCTTGTTATAAGAAAGTTAGATTTGCATACATTTAGGTAAAGTTTGTTTGCTAACATCAACACAGATACCATTTTTAATCAGGAGTTGAAAGTTCGTTCAGTTGTCCCAAGATTTTTGTTTAGAAATTTTAAACTCTGCCAAATGGCAGAATCTCAGCCTCTTAAAAGAGGTATGATTGCGATTCTCTTTGGAACACCAAGGTCTTTATCAATATTATTTTTATCTATTTAAACAAGTGGGGCATTGTGCCTGTGCCTAAATGTCTCCTGAAAGAGCTATTCCAGGAATTGCCTTCCCAAAGATTTTTTAAAGAAAAGAGCATTTTGCGAAAAACTTGTGTTGGTTATTTCTAATTTTCCTTTAAGAAAGATTTCTTAAGGCCTCCTTACTTTCAAATTTGCATTTTAAAGGAACGAGAACTGATAAGAGCAAACTTTCTGAAATTATGTAAATAGCAGGCCGTTATGATCTTGGTAGATTACACTTTTTTATAAGAAAGTAGTTTATTAAAAAGTTACGTTAAGAGCTGGATCTTTGAAACCTGAGGGAGTTGAAAAAAGTTTAGATATTCAAAATTTCAGAGGAAATTCCCTTGCAAGAGTGAAAAATTTCGTTTAGGGGCAATAATGTACTGAACAGGAATTTCCCAAGGTCCGAAAAAGTATATGTATAGAAATAGGTTCTCTTCGATAGTTGATGCTATGACGTTGAGGGTTTTGGAGGAAAAGCATACTTATAGCAGTTCATCTTATTCATCCCTGCGCATACACAGTACCGTAAAACTTTCCTGTTACACGCTAAGAAAGCGTTAAGAAATTTTTAGTACTAAAATATGACAAGTCTTAAACTGGGCTGAAAAAACTTTCTAATAAAAAACGTATAAAGTTCATATATGTCTTCGCTTGTGCTGTAGATTTTACTTTTGCGCAAACATCAGTTGGTTTCAAGTTAATGTAGAAAGAGAGAATCGTCAAAGTATCTCAATTTCATTTACTCTCCTTGAACAATGCTCAAATTTATGGAGTATCATGTTAGTCATTGGCGTCATTAGCCTGAACATGCAGTGGTCGATGAGAAATGACTCATTCTTTTGCATGAACACGATTCTGCGGAGGAGAAAACTCCAAAGGAACCAAAAGTGGCCTTGATAAGACGCCCAAATTGTGAATAATGGCGGATGTAGTTTTATTACACAAATAATATATCGGGTGTCAAGAGCTTGTTATCTTAGCGTGAACATTATTTAGAACAGCACAAGGTTAAAGAGAATCCTTTTTGGCAGGAAGAGTGGTATTATTGGCATGATTCGTTAATAAGGGGACAATCTTGTTATTGAAGATGAAGGACCGTCTTGCTGAGCTGCGGGGTGTAAGTATCACGATCTTATTTATTTATCGTTTACATTTTCACGTGTAAACTTTTAACCATATTGTATAATGAAAAGCAGTATCAGATTTAATTTTGCACATGTTTGTACTGTTTTGGCTCTAAGGGAGGTAGCCTTGAAGCAAGTTTGAACCCAGCACTACACACTGTACTGTGTCTAGACTTGCTTTCTTTCTAAAATCGAAAGTGTACCGAACGGAAGGTCTGTGTTTTCCTTAGAAAATCCAAGTTTCTCTCAAGAACTACACGGAGCTCAAAAGAAAGTAATTGCAATATTCAATTTTCTTTGACACAAAATAAGGCAGAAATTCCTTCACAATGTGTTAGTCTATTTGTATCCGGTTTCTGTTGATACCGGAACGAAATGGATGGTTTTTGGACTTGATTGCCTTAGATGCAACGGAGAAACAAAAGGAATCTAGGTGTAGCCTAATACTGCCATTTTTCTTAAAATTTTCTAGCAGGGCCATTTCTTATTTAGGAATCAGGGGGTGGCAATTGCACCATCACCAGCAATTCCACTCCTCAGATTTATTGTATCCAATATGCAGAAATATGTCTATTGTTCCTTTTGCTAGAGAAATAATAGAATCCCCTCAGTCAATGTCTATTTGAAGAGTCCCTATGGAGCGAAAACTGAACATGTGATTAGCACAAGTGCTTTTGAGAGACGAGTTATGGTAGGTGTAGCACCCAATACAGGACACACAACTTGGATACTAAGACCCTAAAATTATTTTACATTTGTATAATGAAATTTAGTTGGGAAATAACACTTTATCAAATATAGTGCCTAGAAAAGGTGGTGTCTATTATGAAATGGACTATAAATCCGGCACAATCAATAAACAAAATCCCTGAACTACTTTTAAGACTTTAAAATGGTAAGAAGATGACATCACAAACTGCATTATTGTGATGTTAAGATCTTGATCATAAATTCTGAAAGTGGACTGGAAAATAACACGCAATTTTCAAATCAGTTAAATGTATTAAATTTGGCTGAGACATGGTCATTAAAAAATTTGACAGTTTATTTACGGATTATTTTCATTTTGGCTTTGTTCATGAAATTGAGAACCCATTGAATAATTTAGAACATCACAAATCTACAGTTCAATGAGCCTCTTAAATTATTTGCTGTTTCATTTTTTACTTCTATATATTGACTCATTATTGCTGTTGGTCAATTTCTATACCTTTTGTTTATCTATTTGTTGGATAAAAGTGATAGGTCTAGTGTTTTGTATTCTTTACAAATGTTGAGCACATGCATTTGAGCCTGTAACTCCAAACAAACCATTTGTTTAAGTGAATTTTAAAAGGTATTTACTCTATAAGCAGGTATTCCCTATTCTGAGCAAATAAAAACTTGAATAAACTGCAGGCCAACTGCCAATCACCAACTGCCAACTTCCAACAGATAATTTTCTCTTTAATGCTGATCAGCTAAAAAAATTATAAACCTCTCTGCAGAAAAATTGCAACTGGGATCCTTTTTTCATAAACCTTTTTCATAAACAGATGCCTTCCCCTTTTTATGCAATTTTATTTTATGCAATATAGCTGTCTCATTTTTTTCAAACAACTCTTTGAAAGATTCCCAGTAACTTATGAATGTTAAGAAACTCAACTTCAGGGAAATTATTTATTTTGGCATTTATTTTCTTAGAGGCCTAGTTCTGTGTTGACAATTCTTTTTATATGGATACCCATCAATACTGTGTTGAATTACCTAATTAGGGGTCAAATAGAACTCTTTTAAACAACCAATTTTTTTAAAGAAACATTGTCTTGCCTAATGATTGGAAACAATGAAAACAGAAATGAACATGAAGACCAAATGGACTTAAAAATGTCTTGCTGTTATTAAATAAATGGTCCTGCAGACAATACTTGTCAAAAAGAGTTTATTGGTTGTGACAAAACTGTCGAAAAATTATCCCAGGCAGCTGGGAGTAGAAAAACATTGGTATTTGTTTGCTGAAATTGAGAGAGAAGAACACCCTTAAATTACGTACATGTTTTCCATCAAGTAATTTTTACATATTACGTGTCCTACTGTATCAGTCATTTTTTGTATGAAAAATTATCTTTAACTATCACCTACTATTCACCATTTAAAATCTTGCAATTTCATCTATCAGGAGTTTTTATGCCATTATTTTTGTCTCAAAGTCTCAAAATACTTCTGATGATAGGTAAATGTTGAAATTTGAGAACAAATTTTTTAATCATAAATTTGCAGCTCAAACTTTAATATTTATAATTTTGCTGTGCACATTGGCTAGCTTCAATCAATAAAATAATATATTTTTAAAGTCACTTTATGACTTAATTTTTCATAAAATTTGTGTAGTTGTTTGGATACTTTTAGTTTTCTCTTTGCAAGACGATACTTAATAGAAATAGACAGATACATACAGAAGTGGCTTGTGCAATCTGCCAATTCAATGAGAAATTGGCCAATCAATAAGTGTGACACCCATTGAATCAGAAAAGTTTTTGCTTTTTAAAGCAATACATATCAATTTCAGATTGTTTTATGACAGCATTGTATTTATCTTGTTTTTGTTATCTAATTTTTAGCTGCAGACAGACGTCCCACCTGATTATGATGAAACAGTTTTTGATTCAAATGCTTCTGCAAACAGGAATCCATTTCTTGATGATTTTTTCACCCAGGTCTGAAAATTTTTAATATTTTTTGTGGATCTTTTCTTTGTTATTTTGTAATTAATTATTTTTTTCCTTAAAAAAATTGGGATGATGACATTACAGGAATATAGACAGATATTTTTGATTTTATTGCATTGTATTGTTTGCTAGCTAGCTTCCGAAGGAAGTTTTAGGACACTGAAAGGCTTTTGCTTATCGAACAGTGTCATGATCCTTCCTCTTGATGTGACCACACTTTATGATTCCAATGCCTGAAACTACAGAGAACTGGAGACCCTCCTTACTCTGAGAGAAAGTTTAATCACGACAGGGACTTGAAACATAGACCCATAATGGTCTGTAGTCAGCAACCCTAACTACTGAGCCATCCCTGCACATTTGATGATTGCATTTCCTCATAAATTTCAGCAATATTTATTCATCATAGGATCTCAATCATATTAAAATAGAAAGATATTTTTGCATGTCATTTAGAAAACTGATGCTGTCTGCAATTTCAGTATTATAATTTAGTTTTGCCACTGTACTACACAAGTAGAGTTGAAATCAAATATAACTGAATAAGTAACAACATAGATGGAACTTGTAGTTAAATGTTTCTTGGTTCATCTATTTTCTTAGATTGAAGAGATTCAACAAAACATCAGTGAAATAAAAGAAAATGTCCTTGAAGTTAAAAAGAAGCACAGTGACATTCTTATTGCTCCACAGCCAAGTGACAGTAAGTAACAAATATGACATAGATGCACCTTATTTTTAAAGATATTGCCATTTAAGAACAGGTTGTTAAGCAAATTTTTTTCTGATGGCTAATTTTCGTATAACTTTTCCTTTCATATGTCTGTACCCATATCGCAAAATTTATCAATATGGTTCATTTTTTGTAACAAATCATACATGAATGAATCAAACAGTGTTTATTCTTTCTTTTTTTGTAAGCAACAATATTAAGGAATTTGCAGCAGATAGTTTTGGACTTAGTTCCCTCCAAGTTTTCCTGAAGAATACTTTTTGCCTTACACTTGCTTAAAAGCAAATGTTTGTGGAAGTGTGGGTTAATAGCAAAGTATCCCAGTTGCTAAATGTACTTATTATAATATTACTGTAAAAGAAGCAGAATTATATTTGTGAATGTTCTATGCAATCTAAAAAATTGCTAACACACTGATTATGGTCATCAAAGCCAAAAGAAATTTGCTGAGCTGCTGGCATGCACTATTTGTGAAGCAAAGTACGACAGATAGTAGCTAGATAGCAAAACAAAACTTAAAATGTTAGGGGCCATATTTAAATTACAAGCTTACTACAAAGTATTTTAAAATGTAAATTGGTTTTTGTTTTGCAAAACAAGAATGGAGTTCTTTTAAAGGGATCTTGATTAATCTTTAACAAGTATGAAGATAGTGAAGCAAAAACTGTTTTTGCTCAATGCTTGAGAGAAAAAGCCCACCCTGCCTTTCATTAATCAAAATTTTCTCTGGTTCCTTTTTCCTTAATAAACTACAATATGAAATAATCTTCAAAACGCCTGGTTATTTGACACAGGAAATTTGCTGAAAGTGTTTTGCTACTTTTTCATATTTTAGGGAAGCAAATGGAAATCATCTGTTTATTTTTTCACCATGTCATATCAATTTCAATTTAACTTTTGAAGATGTATCTGAAAATACTTTTACAAAAGCTCATGCTTTGTGAATGTAAAATTTTAATTTTGTAGAGAATAATTAGAATTAGTAGCTTAAAAGATTTTGATAGTCATAAAGTAAATATATGCATGGTTTTTGTACTTGTTACAGGACTAGAGCATTCACATTTATTTTTGCTGATTACATGATTTTTGTACAATCTATTTCTTGTAGTACAATAAATTGACATAGCTTAATAGTGCTGCATGCAGCATTTATTATTTTACTGTTGCTATGAAAATCTAAATTTGATTTCCATAGGGACAAAAGAGGAGCTGGAACAGTTAATGGCAAATATTAAAAGGAGCTCAAATAAAGTACAGAACAGCTTGAAAAGTATGACTCGTTTTTCTTTCTGGATAGCAAGTCTATTAATCAATGGTTTAGATTTCAAAAGCTTTATAGTGGACATCTGTCATTTATTTTGTTCAGTGTAGGGGGGGGGGGTAGCATTTGCCTGGATGGAGATGTAGTGTTTTTAAAGGAAGTATGTTGCGCCACTGATTGGTTTGTCGAAGCAAAGAACAACATTTCTATTTCATGGAGATCTTGTTCATATCAAAGGAAGTCTCTTACTTGCTATTTATCAGTTGTACTAATCTGTCACGCTTCTGTAATTTTGAGAACCCTCGAAATTCAACAAACAATAGCCAATAACCAGTGCAACACACTGCTTCTAAATGTATTTAAACTTATTCTAAAACTTATGTAAATTCGTACATAGATTTTCTGTAATAATGTTTGTTTTGAAACCTTTACTCTCTTGACTGTTTTCTGGTCTGGCATTAAGTGCTTGGTGCCGCAAATGCAGAGCTGTGCATGTTTATGTGGATAGAACAGGCTGGTTCTAAGTTGCTTATTCGTGTTTAACGCTTAATACGATCATTAGACAACTTTTCTGGATGATTCAATTATGTTGAAATTCAGAGAAGCAGCTTAGAACCGTCCTTTTCTATAAATAAAATGGGTACTCCCTTGATTGGAAGCCTTATAATTACTAGTCTATTGGTTTGTTAGGTATGCAAAGGCATATACAGGAACAGGAAGGCTCAAGTGGTGGTAATTATGCGGAAATCAGGATAAAGAAGAGTCAGGTAGAAAAATCTACTGTTTAATGAAATATTTTGCTTTTTGGCTGTAGCTTTTTCTCCTGAGGTCTTACATTTAAGGTCAACTCGATTTTTTCAGTGGAGATTTTGAAATTGATATATCTGAATTTTAAAAGTTTGTACAAGTTTGAGATAAATGATCTTTTTTTGCTTGGGGATGTTCTGTAGCTAATTAAGTTGCTTTAGAAATTGTTGGGATTCAAATTGTGAATTTGTTTATGGTAATAGTCTCAAGCTAAGATCATGCAAACTATATACTTTTATCACAAATTTAGTTTAGAGTCTTCCGTTGATACCTTCAATCTGTAAATGATATTTTTGGTGATCTGTTCTTGGTATTTGGTTTGCAGCATGCAGCGTTGCAGAGAGAGTTCGTCGAGGTAATGCATGATTACAATGCCATCCAAAATGACTACCGAGACAGATGCAAAAATCGCATCCAAAGACAATTGGAAATCAGTACGTACTATTAAGCGTTTTTTTAGTAACACTGTTTTTGACTGAATATTGACTAGGCTAAAATAAAATGGGTTTCGAATGAAATATGGCGGAAAACGAGGTCTATTTGTTTATGAGTCGATTTCATGTGATAGTTTTTCGCCCACCAGCGAGGAGGGGCTAATCGAATTGCTTTAGAGGATGCGCTTCTTTTTAGAGTGTCGTTTCCTCTAATTATTATGTTACTGGGTTGCATAGCATTTCCAATTTTTGGCAAACCTGTACTTAAGAATTAATGGAATGGAAGAATGTACTTAAGAAATAATTTCTTAATGATGAAATTCAAAATAGACCTCTACTTTTTAACATATCCGATTCAACATAAAGATCTAAACTTATTTTACTGATAAGAAAGTCTGTACAATTCCTTTGTTTTCCTTTTATTCCTGTATATGGTTTGCCAGGGTGTCTTTTTCCTTAATTTTTCCAGCAAAGGGCAGTATGATCTTTTGAGCACCGCACACCTCCCGTGCATTTTGATGTGCTTGCCATTTGTTGTGAGCGTATAATTTTCCTGAATGTAGACTACCAAAGTAGAGGACCGTTGTATTTTTTTCGATGTACGCAAAAAATTACCTGTTTGTTTCTGTCACATCCATTTACTCTTTCAATGAATCTTTTTGCAAGAAAGCTGAAGCAATTGCTAAAATTAAAATGTTTCATCTTTGATACCTATACCTTTGTTGCAATGAGAAAACACTATTTAACTAGCTGGCCTCTTGTCTACAATTACATAATGGATTTTAATTAGACTGATCATGAAACATACATACAATGTCTGTCAAATGTCTTGGTCAACTACAGCAAATTCTTGAATATTTTTTGTTGCGTCCCTGTCTTCCCCTCCGAACAATGCTTCATGCAGTGTTAAGAGGTTCTATATTACTCAGTAGGTTCCTTTCTAAAAACCGCATAGTTTTAACTCTACAACCAACACTGTTTTGGGAGAAAAGTGTGCGGTATCGGTCTTTTTTACCTGAAACGTTAATTTTTTCAAAAGAGCACTTAACTTGCAGGTCGTTCCATTGACTTTTAGCGAGGATTTTAGTTGACCCGTGAACTGCTTGATACGTTAATTCATTAAGGTGTTTAAGTTTTATGCCAGCTTTGGTCTTCATGTAGCATTTTCTGAATAGAACAATGCTGAAAAGTGGAATTTGATGTTACTACTTCATATATGATATTGTTTCTCTTCAACAGCTGGAAGGTCGACCACAAGTGAAGAACTTGAACAGATGCTTGAGTCTGGAAACCCTGCGATATTCACTCAGGGGGTCGGTTTCATCACCTCTTTTCCCTACATTTATTTCGTCATTTTGCTCTACTTTTCATCCTCAAAGAAAACTGCCTGCAGTTCAAAATTATCCTTTTCTCTGTATAGTCCATTTATTAATTTCTATAAAATCCGTTTCATGTCACCTTTGTGCTATTTACTGTTCAATTTGATTGGTTTTCTTACAGTTTCCAAACTACCTGTATAATAAAAATGTTTAAATTATGATATAATCAATGATATCTTACAGCTGCAAAGAACTTGATCATTTGCGATTCTGAGTATGTGTTTTTGTCAAAATGACAATCGAGTTATTTAATTCTCTATAGATAATTGTGGAAACTCAACAAGCAAAACAGTCTCTACGTGATATCGAGGCACGACACAATGACATCATGAAATTAGAAACCAGTATTAGGGTATGTCATGATTGTTATTATTTTCTGCTTTTAAAGGCGAATGCTATTTCCTTATGCCCATTTTTCTATTTGCTATCCACAATAGCGGTTTGTGCATGGCATGGACAGGAATGGAACTACCTAATATAATTATTGCTTGAGATATGTGTAGCATCGAATTTGCAAAGAGAATTGAATAATCAAAACACCTTAGAAATGTTAATTGATTAATTGATGTGTAGAGTAGATTTTGCGAAGAAAAATGATTAAAAACACCTTAGAAGAGTTAATTGCTGGTGCTAATAAATATATACACTAATCGTGTGGATATTTTTATCACCGCTGTAGATGTAAAATAATTCATTGATGATTTAGTTATAGCGTTCTTTAAATGTATTAAAAATTTTGACAGTCAGGAAAAACATTGTCTCCAATGTTTACTTAGAAAATTAACCAATGTTTACTTAGTCATAAAAATCTTGTTTTTTCAACTAGGAATTACATGAAATGTTTACAGATATGGCAATCCTTGTAGAGTCCCAGGTAAATATGAGAATTTTTTGTTTATTGGGTCATGTGAAAAACACAATATTGTTATTGATACTAGTACAGATGTTGACCCTCTGGAGTCTTCTTCACTTAGGTAAGGATATCTATTTGTCAAAAGAAAGAGTTTTTTGCAGAGATTGCGGTTAGAACCACGGACTGGCCAAAACGTGACAAGTTTTCTATAACAATGTTTATGCTATTGAAATATACCTGGGCTCATCTTGCGTAACTTAACCTAGATTGAAAATAAGGATTAACCAGTGCTAAAAAAATGTTGGTTAACCCGCGTTTTTTAAGATGCGTATGTGTCAGACTGTCAAAAAAATGATGAATTAAACATTTGTATCCATGCAGAATAGAAAAGCAGCCTTGGATAACCCTTTGTAACATTTATAAAACACCAAGAAAATCTTGTCTTGGCTCAATCCGCCTTTCGAGAAGGGTCATCTTTCCTTTGTAAAGAAGCTGCCTTTACACATCAAAAGTGCTCAAAGCTCATTTGACCTGGTTGAACATGGGTTAACAAGCAAAATATCAAAGGATAGATATACTAGATTGCGTGCTGTACAATATAATAGAAAATAACTATAAATTTATGTAAATTGTACTAGGAATAGATAAGAGATTATAAATTAACGACGCTAGCTATGCTCAAAACGTCGTTAGTATAGAATCTTTTATTTATTCCTAGTACAATTTACTTAAATTCATAGTATTTTTCAAAGTATTAAAGGGCTTTATAATGCTAGTTGTTGAAATCACGAGGCGTGGTTGAGAAGACCTTCCTAGGCTAGGGGAATCCTGTTAGCCAAATTTCTAGGAATAACAAATAAATATCATCTGTTTTGGTAAGGGTATCTTTTCATAATAGAAAGATAAATTCATCGTTTTGATTTTGATTAAAGTGATGAATTCACGGAGCCAGCACGTGACTGATTCTTTTCAATAACTTGTTTAGCTTTTGTTGGCTAACTGACCTACTAACATAGGAAAGAATGTATTGGTGTTTGGGGTGACATCGTAGTAGACTCTTTTTGAGTGATTTTTCGCTAAATGAGAGGCAATCCAAGACCTACATGATTCAGTGTCAGACGCTTGGCGTGAAACCTTGTGTTTCTGCAATTTGCCACCTCGATTTACGGATATTTTTTATTTGTGTTTTGTCAATGATTCTTCAAAAAAACATCCAATTTCAATAAGTGCCTTAAAGAAGACCTTGGGACTGGAGGACAGCTTTAGGGAAAAAGGAACATTTCTGTATCCATATAAAGCTATAAGTTATACTATTCTGTATCCATATTACCGTTACACTTTTTGATGCTGCTTCGCGGCGCGGGGTCTGCATTTCAAGAAGAGTTGATTAGCGAAAAATGGAAATAGCTTGATCTGCCTTGCTGCAGTTCCTCAGGGCACTTTTGTAGCAGATCAAAAAAGTGATCTGATTGAAGGGAACCGCATTGTCAAATCTCCCAACACTTTGAATATGCCTTCACTTCCAGCTACTTTTATAAGAATGATACATTGTTTGTTTGCACATTGATTTAACTCATAGAGCACAAGTTAGATGATTTTTTTATCATTACACAGGGTGAGATGATCAATCGTATAGAATATAATGTCGAGCAAGCAGCAGAATATGTGCAAGCAGCTGTGGTTGATACAAAGAAAGCTGTCAAGTACCAAAGCAAAGCCCGTAGGGTAAGCTGTACTCTTTTGGTTTTGAACTGTGGTTCTGACATTTACTTTGTGGTTCTGACATCTACAGTGAATTGGGCAAGCCAATTAAGATAACATAAGAATTTTTTATAGGATTCAAAACTAAACACAAAACCTTGTCAGTTGATGCCGAAAATCTAATAGAGTAAACTCTCTGCAATTCAATCTGAACATCATGTGACAAGCTTCTACAATTTTAAATCAGGTTGGCATGAAAACTCACGTGGGCATAAACACCTTATGTCGCTTTTTCATGCCAGCCTCAAAATGCCTTATAATTTGCATTTTTCCAATTCGAGGGGAATCTATTATCCTTCTCGCTCTTTTACGATGAACTTTTACAAAACAGAAGTCATGTGAACATCATGTGACCAGCCTCTAAATATTTATGTTGAGTATCATATAAGGGCGTTCAACTTTAATTAAATTTTCATGCCTGAATGAATTCATTCCGGGTCTCATATAAAGGGCCCTTTAGGATTTTTGAAGAAATCAAGTTAACATTTCTGATACATCTCTTATTTTTTTTATTTCTAGAAAAAAATAATAATCATTATTTGCTGTTTGATACTGCTCCTGATCATCGCCTTGGCAATATACTTTGCAGTGAAAGGTTGAGAACCTGTCGTTTTCCTGTTATGTATTGATGTACCATATAATTGTTCATGTAACATTTTTTATTGAAAACTTTACCTTCACTATAAATGCAAATTTGCAAAGATCTGCTTTTATATAAAAGCTGGCAAGACAGTTGCTGTGAACAAGGCAAATAATGTACCAAATTTTTGTTAAAAGAAATTGATTCACTAACAATCATTTTTAAATATTCATCAACAATGAAGGGGAATTTTTTTGAGACCTATGTGATGCAGAAATTGTCATGATTGATGAATCATTGCTCCATTGATTGATTTGTCATCTAATGTTTTGCTTGACACCAAGTTTATCTGTGAATCAACTCATACGTTTTTGCAGGGCAATTTTGAACATGCTAAGATGAAAATGTTATAGTCAGGCTTTATATTAATATGTTAATAGACTGCTAGTTCATCTTGAGTGTTAATTCTCTGTAGCTTATTATTTCCATAAATAATATTTTACATATGTAAATGTGACTGGCAGTTAACATAATTCCAGGCTTTTGTTCCAGCATTAAAATTCCTATTGTTCAGAGTCTTTTCAGTTTGCTTTAGATTTTCTTAAAACTGTTGCCTGATTCCTTTCCATATCATTTCCTCTTTGTTATTACTATAGTACAGTTGTTTTTGTTTGTTTTTGTATTGTATTTGTTGCTACGTAGCATCCGAGGGAGACTTTAGGACACTGAGAAGCTATGCTTATCGAGCAGTGTCCTGGTACTTCCTCTCGATGTGACCACACCTCGTGATTCCTACGCCTGGAATTACAGAGAGCTGGCGACTCTCCCCACTCTGGGTGAAAGTTTGGTCATGTCAGGGACTCGAACCACGGACCCTCAACTGAGCCATCCTCGTATTTACTATGTGTTCTCCACCCTGCAATACACTGTTGCGTCTTTTTCGTTGTTCTTAGGGGATCTAGCCTACCAGAAAAAGGCTAAGGTGTGAATAGAAATCAGGGAAAATCATTTTGAAATAAGGCGCTTTTCCTTGGCTAAAATTTCAAGCACACAATAAAATTTATTTTCAGATTTTTTGATTAACAACAGAATTTCTTTCAAATATAACCAACAACTATGAAAAATATGATACTTCAGTAATAATTCAGGAATAGACTAGTATGGGAAAGGAAAATCTGGGAAAGTTAAGACAGCAGAATATTTTTTCACTTGCAAAATATATCGTAACTTAGTGAGAATAAACACATTATGTTTTAATCATGTACCAGAAAGTATGTTTAACTGTATTTGCCAATTGAAAAACTTCGTATTCATTTGATATAATTATTTCCTCAGTAAGTATCAATTTAGTCAACCTCGTCAAAACTTTAGTGGATACTTTTGATCTGCTCTGAAACTAAACTCCACGCAGAGCTGAACAAACTTTAAACGACCTTTCTGGACAACGGCTATCTAGAAGATGTAATTTCTTCTTACACGGAAAAAGATCGCAAGTTTTTCGGCTGTCCAAAAGTTCGGTCCAAGAGCCCAGTTTATCTTAAACTACCTTGGATTGGTGACACTCCCTTGCGATTTGAAAGTCAGATTAAACAGGCCATCACAAAATGTTTCTTCGCTGTCAATCCTCGTTTTGTAAACAGTACTGGAGAGCCCTTCCATCCATTCAAAAGGATTGCGTTCCTACCAACCAAAAAAGTTCCGTTATTAATGAATTTACGTGCCAGTGTGATTCTGGCTACGTAGGACGCACAACTCAAATATTGAGGATAGGATCAAACAACACTTATTCCAACATAATAAGCAAAACTGCCCCCAAAGTGAACAGCCTCCTCGATCTTGTAGGTCTAGAAACACTGTTAAAACAAGTGATACTGCCATCGGTCAACATTTTTTAGATAACCCAGATAACCGTGCAACTTTTAATGTGGAAATGCCGGTCGTCTTTTCATCTAGCAGTTTTAGAACTGATCTACAAACAAACATAAAAGCCGCCATAAACGAAATAGACAGAAGGAGTTCATTTTCTCCTGATTGGCCTATTTCGATCGACAACTGGGTATATATTTTCCATCGTGTTCTTTCGGACCGTTATTCTGACGTTTTATACTCTGAGGAGTGTCAGACGAAAAAACTTTTAGTAGTATGTTGTGAAATGTTTGTTTTTTCAAAATTTATTATCGATTTATACTTGTCTACAGAATTAAAATCTGTTTGATGTATGCCTAATTGGCTGGATTGCAAAGCCAAAGCAATCTGTCGATTGTGTTTTTACCAGAAGGCAAATTCATATCACAAATATGTGTTGACATTACCTGCCTTTTCAAAGAAAAGGTAGTTTTAATTGTGATTACTAGTTACTAAATTACTTAAATTGATCATTTTAGAATTAAAAAAGTCAAGTTGAAGTTGCTGAGTAATACGATTCACCCTGCATATCAGAGATGAAACATGAATTTAAATGGGCTGGACATAATATTATAACATGTAGTTGACCATCCGAAAGTGGTTATATTTTGAATTTAAAATAAAATTGATACACAATTTATGCTATTTATTAACAAAGAATAAAATAATGACTAGAAATGTATGAAAATGTCCTTTATGTTTAAAGCTTTGTGATGAGGGGTCAAAGAAATTTTAACAATATTAAAATTAAAAGTTTTGTTAGAAATCTGATCATAAATTTGCTACATTGCTTTGAGGTCAAAGCTTTAAATTTCTAAATATATGAGTCGATATATATGATTTCTAAATAAATTTCTAAATGAATATATATGTCAATAGCTTTGAAAACAAGACATCACCAGATAACCCTAAACATTATTTTGTAATTAAGCAGGAGGTTCTTGCACTGCTTATACCTTTGAGTGCTGAGAGTAAAAATTTTTAAAGATCATTTGTAAATTTTAATTAATATTAGCTTTCAGAGCCATAAAAATCCTAAATTTGGTTTATTTTCCATTCAGTGATTACCTAAAATTATTAAGATTTTAAAGCTTTTACCCAACTTAACCTATTAGAAAAGTTTAAGATAAAAGTAAAAGGTTTAAATGAATTTTGTTTTATTATTGTTTTGCTCGGTTTTTCTAGATGTATACTCTTGTTTTCACATGAAGACTGTTTATAACAGTATTTCAAAGCTTTAAATACAAAAAAGTTAAGTAAAAAATAATAATTATGCTTACAGGTGCTTCTGAATTTTTACTAAAAACGTATTTTAAATGAAATGGTAAAAATAAATGTTAAAATAATTGGCAAAAGTGTAAAAAACGTGAACATGTATCTATTTCTTTACTTGCTACTCAGCTTATCAAAAAATGACAAAATGCCAAAATCTTGTTTTATATACCAACAGATAAAATACAATTTGTATTTCCAGATGCGTTTAAATTGATATCTACAAATAAATATACACTGCAATACATCTTACTGTTAGTTAGTCCATCCCTTTTTGAATGTATATTTGAAGTTAATGTTTTGATATACTCGAGAATAATGCAACTGAAAGTTAAGCAAAATCATGCTTTGGTTTATCCAAAGTGCTTCTGAATGAACAAACACCATCAACATGATTCTTTCCTGTATCAGGCATGCTGGAGCCGGGTGGCTAGAGGGGTGGTGCTGAAGTATGCTTTTTGAGGTTTTACAATTAAGGTAGATAGTTGCAATCTTCAATAAAAGTTTGCCAACTTGTCTAGAATCCCCCCCTCCCCCCTCAAATGTGCTCCAACATTCCTATTTCACCAATATAGTGTTGTTTTTGTAATATTTCTATTTTTGTCCCTTTTGTTTGCAATATCAGTAAAAGCTTTAGAAGCTTCCTTGGAAAGTGAGGGCCAAATTGCAATGTCTTCTTGAATACAAAGGTGTGACGGTCTCATTGCAACTATGCTACTAAGCTTTTTCAAATGAAACTATCTTGCAAAAATTAGGTTTTTGGAAGTTGTAGTAAGTTATCAGTTAAAGAAACGTCTGTCTTGTTAGCTGCTGAAAGTCTTGACCTAGAAGATCTAACATTTGGGGTAGTCTTCTGTATATTTGGTGTTGTGGGTGTTGTGGCACGTCTCCTTGGAGATGGAGAGTAACTGCTTCTCAAAGCTGAATCACCTGTCAATCTTGCATTGGCTTGAACTAGTCTTTGTGCTGCAGGAGATAGCTGAGTTATGCGGTCTGTAGATGATCTTCCAGGTGATTTCCTAAAGAAGAGATAACATACAAGGAAGTTAACAACAAGCAAAGTTTATTTTCCAACCTTGGACTGTTGCACCTTAAATGTCGGAAGGTGTAATGTTTGTTGTAGTCCAAATGCTAGCTTTCTACTTATTCAAGCAAGCAATTTCTTTGATTTCGCAATAAATGCTACAGTCTTATATATATATAAAAAGGGGTTTAATGACCAACTTGAGCAAGGTTATCTGAACAAGTCTCCATAACTTACCCTATTGAGGCAGCTGCTCTAGCAATAGCCTCTCTTCTTTTATTGCGGTGTTCTTTGCTCATCTTTTCAACCAACTGGTGCCCTAGCTGCTCTCTCCTAGGGGGCTCTGGTATCTTGAATGTTGGCCCAGATGTTGAACCAGGAGTTGCATCCAGGCGCATTGGTGTTCCCTCAATTTCTCCCCATGTCATAAAAGGGGAAGAATCTGCACCTGAATGAAAAAGGTAATTTTGATGGCAATTCAAAACAAAAACTTGCATTGATAATGGAAATTATAGATCTCTATGTTCCTTATGATCTTATCTAGAAAAAGGTTGGTACAGATTTTAAAAATTTTCCCAATATGGGAAAGCAAGTTAATCATAGTCAGTGGAAATCTTTGATAACATGACAACAAACAAATAGGAAACTCTGCTACAGAGGCAGATTGGAAACTCTGAAACCCTGCTAAGTGTTTTTGTTAAAAATAAAAACTGTAAAATAGACAAATTAATCCTATTTAAATTCATCATTAAACACTGATTATAATTTTTATATGAAATATTAAACAGAGTATCCAACCTGGTGCTGGTGACGGTGTAGCGACAAAACCATAACCTTTAACTGTTGGAGTTACTGAGGCAGCTTCTAAGGAACCATCTACTCCAACTTTCCCTACTTGTTTCTTGATGTTCGCATTGACACTTGCTGCTTCTGTAAGAGCTGCTTTGCAAGCCAAGGAGTGAAAAGGATCTGCATTGAATCTTGTATTTTCATGCTTTATCTCTCTTTCTTTCTTCCCCTTCTGCAAAATTTTTTCTGCAGAACTCAAATCAACACCTTTTGGTACATACATGAGGGCGTTTCTTGATTGATAAGTCCATGAATCAAGGTTATATGGCTTGTCATCAAGGTATTTCTGTGCTTGTTCCTCACAACTAGGAAGTGCTAGATTTGCATGCTGCTTATCGGCCTGACTTCCCTCAGCCTTGAATAACCAAGCAAATTTATCTCTTATCCTAAGTTTTGATTCTTCCATAATTCTTTCAAAGGAAGCATTGTCTTCACTTGTATGCTTGGCAAGAAATTTATCCAAGGAAACATTTGGTGTTTTATCTGTAACATTAACAATATTGCTTGGTTGGGTTTTTAGTGTTTCAGTATTTCCAGATGGTGTTTTAGCCTGGTCTATTGATGGAGTCTCAAATACGCTTGGTGTGTTGTCTGTAAAAGCAATTAGTTAATGATGACTTTGAAAAGTAGAAAAAAAATTAATTTTGATAAACTAAACTTTTTGCTAAAATTGTTTTTACTTTAGCAAAAAAGATGCATGAACAAAACATGCCTTGTATTTACTAAAGTCCATTATCCTATTAAATTTTGCTGGTAAAAAATGGATATCCAAGCTTAGCAGCTTTTAAAATCAGATGCTTGTTCTTATAAATGATCAAATATCAAATGCTAGATGGTAAAGAAAAGATTATCAGACATTAAAATTTCATACACTGAGGGCTAAGAGAATATAAGACTACCTGAGCATTTAGCAACATGAAAAAAATTGTTTTAAAAAATTCTATGTTGCAGTTTTATTCCTTCCTGATACTTTATTTAAGTAATACTTTTGAGCTTATGTGCCTTAAAACTTTGTACAAAAAGTTATCTTACCATTAAATCTTCTCACAGACAATCCTCTGTCAAGTTTCAATTCAATAGCTCTAAGTTTTTCTATGTCATTGGAATTCAATGCATCTACATACTCTGTCTGCAACTGCAATCTTGGAAGATCTGGAAAAAAATCCCTCTCTATGATTTTGTCCACAGCCTGAAATTTAATATGTTTATATATAAATGATAAGAAAGGAAATCCTCTCTGGTTATTCTGTTAATATCATTTAACTAATAATCTAAAATCTGACCATATAATTGATTGTTTGTTCACTTATTTACCAATTATTTTGTACTGAGCCACGGCTCCTGACATTTTGTGGTGAAAGGACAGTAGAAAAAAAATTAAAACCAAGGAACCAATAAGACCTGTCATTATCACGCAATATTTTTCTACCTTACAAGGAGTTCAGCATACATAGTCTTGACTAAAGTTGCGTGGACTAGAACTGTATGAAGATGAGACTTCCACAACCCTTGATCTTACACAATTTATGCAATTCAGACTTTGAGACAATTCAATTAAAGGTTCTATAGATTTATTAGATATAAATACCTCGATATATTCATCCTCTTCTAAGATATACTGCTTTTTAACTAGTCCTGTTTTTTTATCCTTAAACGTTGGTGTCAGTTGAACGAGACTTGTATCGCTTTTTGCTGTATTACTAATACTACCATCATCAGCATCACTTTCGACTTTTCTTTTACGAACGAGTGCTTTCTCCATTTCTCCAGCCAGCAAAGAGACTGGCGTGTGATTTTTAGCAGAAAACAAATTCAACCTGGCTTACTGACATTTTTGAATCATTTCCAATAAACTCGTTAGTTAACTAGGCAATATAACGCTCAATTTTCGTTGGTATCGTAGAACATCTTTTTTCAACCTCCAGTTTATTCCGAGGCTACTTGCCGCGCAACTTTCACAGGTATGGAACAGGTATCAAGCAGTGGTATCAAGTACACAAATATGGCGGCAGCTAGGCTCTTAACGAAAGAGTCTGCCGCAGACGTGAAAAGGAAGTCTAGGTCACAGCCTGACTTATTCAAAGTCACAGTTGAAGCAACAAAAACGTCAGGGTACTCGAGAAACAAATCTGTTGACGACGAGCTCTTCGAAATATGCCAGCTAAGTGGCGTTAAAATGAGTCAGGATGTTTTTAAGATCATTGTTGATCTTTTACGCTTGAATGTCAATCCAAACACAATATCTGATGTGGTAAAAAGAATGGCTTTACAAAAGAAGTCCGTATCAAGTAAAGAAACTGCAAAATCTTCTGAGAATCTTGCTGTCCCAAGACATGGTAGTGAAAATGTTAAGTCGAAGCCAACGAAGTCGAGTCTGACTGCCGTTATTGACCAAGCGAAAATTCCCAGAGCCCAGTCCTTGTACTGAACATGTTTGATTTATGATACGTGTCAACAGCAGTTTCGCAAGTTCAGTGGGGAATTTTTGTGTGCACTTCAGGTTGGAAAGTTCATTAACTGCGCACTAAATGTCAGGAGACAGATAAAATTTTGGCGCACTAAAATTGAAATTAATATGCGCCAAAATTACAATGGAAATAGTGAGGGGGGGGGGGTCCAATTACGATTTTTTTTGACAATGTCATATCATCTTATCATGTTCCGTGAGCTCTCATTTAGTTCAAAAATTGTGATTCAATCATTGTACGGGCTCAAATTCACAAAGATAGGATGAAGGGCGATGACCTTGAGATTGATACTGCGCAGACTCCAAATCGCTTGGACGGGCATTCAGCTCTTCTATGGTAACAATAGTACAAGCAGTGATAGAATTCTTTCCAATTTCTAAAAGCATTGACATCCAGAATAAGAAACATTTGTTCATTTTAAGAATGATAATGTGCACCTCTTGTTCTGACTCACTGTAGCAAGAATGTGCGCCATATGTCACTAAAATGCTGATATTTCATGTGCTCTGCGCACAAATCTTCTTACATTTGCACACCACAGTTTTGAAGTGCACCCCAAGGATCCAAACTTTCCAACCTGGTGTGCACTACCAATTGAGATAAATGAATTTGTTGTTGTGTTGTGTATAATTTTTATATCAAGGTACTTATTATGTATATTTAAATGACACAATAAGGTCATAAAAAAGTAGCAAAAGTATTTGTTTCTCAACACCAGTTGACATTTTATAATGTTAGGCATAAAATATTTGTATGGATAACACACACCTTTTAGGCTTATAACCATGGATGTTTGATTGTTCCATTCACTATTAATTGATAAAAGAACTTATTTAACAATATCCCCTTTGCCTTAGTAGAGGAACCTTAACACCCAATCAATAGCAGAGAAACCATTTGATGTAGAAGTCTGTTGGTAAAATGCTTTAGTCAGGGTAGCATTAGTGTTTTTCATGGTTTTTGTACTTAATAATATTGTAATATTATAATAGTGTAAAATATCCACTTTGTAAGTAATAATTTGTAAGCTGTTTGATTGTTTTCCATTCAATGTGTGGTTGCAAGCGGGCTATTGTCATTTCATTGTTTCACCAGATCTATCTGTAAAAGGCAGACAATCAAGCATCTTCTTCCCCGGGCCCATTCTTCTTCTCCATTTTTTGAAAATACTTAGTGTTATTGATATTTTATAGTTTTTCAAATTCCTTTTATTAAAGCACCTAGAAATAAAATCATCATAATAATCTTTTTATATAATCATTTTTAGTCTTCCATTTCTGAATTTTCATGTAAAATCTTTTTTGGCTGACATATTAGTTCAACATAACTATGATATGTATTTGGAATCAAAAGTTGACTGAAAATTAGAGAGCTAACTTTGGTTTGCTTTCATTTCACAATGTTGGCAGAGTTCACATAAGAAACAAGATTGTCTAACACCTCAGAACTGTTTAAATGTTCATGCAGATGTGGTAAAGCATACTTATATGCCAATAATTGCGTTTGAAAGAACAATTATTCTTCCAGGTCAATTCAAACTTGCAGAGTTCAAAAGAAAACAGAACAAACTTTATATGATATATGCGTAAACTAAATGATTTGAATTGCATGCAAAAAAAACCAGAAATTTTTACAGCCAAGACAATTGAAGCATTGATCATTCAATGGTCTCTTCACCCTCCTCAATATCTTTCAGGCTCAGCATCTCAAGTGTCCCTCTTCCTTTTGTTTCACTCTGTAGTACTTCATCTATGTTGCGATATGATCCAGGATCTATCAAACATACCTACAATTGAGGAAAATCACAATTACAAAGTACAGACCTATAACATGAGCAAATGTGATACCTTCTTAAATCTGTCAGGTGGGAATTTTTTAAGCCTTAGGTACTGATGATAAAGATTTTATTGTCTGGTCAATGAAGTTATTAAAAAATTAAAGTTCAATAAGAAAACTCCCTCATAACTATTTCTTGGGGAGAACTAATAGGAAACACAGTGTCATGATAAACAAGATGATCTTATTAAAATCTAGCAGTTTTGGAAACAGTCTACATACAGCCAAAATCTGCCATTGTGTAGACAGAAGGTGTTTGTTTTCTCTCTTGGACTTCAGCAGTAATTTTTCTATAGGAACTCAGCACTGATTGGGCAACTATGCCAATCATATGCTTGAGTTTTCTGAATGGCTTATTGCGATTCACAACCAAATATATGTTTTCCATCATGTTCTTTCGGACCTCTATTCTGATATTTTATACTCTGAGGAGCGTCAGACAAAAAAGTTTTCAGTATGTTGTGAAATATGTTAATTGCTTTTTCCAAAGCCATTTTCATGACAATTTAATTACTCACCATTTCTAAGGAACCGCTGTCCCATTCTTCATTTTCAATTTTATCAATATTCTGCACAAGTTTTTCTCTGACCTTTTTGCCAAACTCTTTTGGTAGAAACAATTTTACCCTCATCTGGGCCCTTGCAATTGGTATTGACTCCTTCAGCTGCTTTATAACTTCCAAAGCCTAAAAATGGAAAGAAAATACCATACAAATGTTGTGCACATTTCTTAACATTTATCATCTGACCAGTTCTCTAAAAACATTTCACAAATATACCCTTTTTGAACTATATTCTATGTTGTTTTTCTTGAAATATTCAGTTTCATGTAAAAAATTTAGGTATGAGGAAGGCTCACTGGTTAGAGTTTGGACTACAGAACCAAGGGTCTGGGGTTTGAGTCCCTGCCATGAACACAGATCCGTGGCGGACACTTGGGGGGGGGGGGCGACTGCCCCCCAATACTTTAGAGGACAATGGTCTTTTGTTCTTAAACAATGGGAAATGTCTTGTCATCTTATTAAAACAATAGGCTTGCCCCCCCAATATTTGACCAAGTGTCCGCCCCTGACACATATGTCACTTAGATCAAGGGGAATTACCAGCTCCTTGTAATTCCAGGCTAAGAAATCACAAGGTGTGGTATGTCAAGAGGATTTACCAGGATACAACATGATAAGCATATCTTTCAGGTATCCTTAAAATACCTTTCAAAGCTATGAAGCCGGAACCCCAGATAAGAACAAATTAGAAGGCTTTATATAATCAAAGGACAGCTGCAAAAGAAAGAGTCACTGAAAACTTTTTAGCAGATCCCTAAATTCCCCTTACCTGCTGTTTTGTACTTCTAGTTGGTTTGACAGAGTAATGTATCTCTTTCATGGCTCTTTCAATGACACCAACAGGATATGGTCTTTTTGTCTCTGGATTCACACATTTTTCTGAAACTACAGTTGCAATATCTCGAAACATTGCTTCCAGTTGTTGTCCTCTTTCCTTTTCAGAAACTTGAAGTTCTCCCTTTTTAAGTATCTGTTTGAAATATTGAAAGTTGGATTCAAGGTTCCTTGCTAGATTTCGAAACAGTTTGTCAAAATGTTCAAGAGTAGATCTACATAGTCTCTAATTTATACATATTGCAATAAAACTGTTTAGAGGGGCTAGGTTCCAATAGCCTCTTAACAATTTTGATTGTATTATGATGCTTGAATATTAATAAGGTTAAATTTGTACTGACAGCCTTTATTTATTCGCCTGCATTACTTACAGTGTGCTAGGCAAACTTTTTGGTCAGCATAAATCAAGAAATAAGCCTCCCTAAATTTCTTTTTAAGCACCACCCTCAGATCAAAGCAAATGCTAGATTGCAGGTAAAATATTCAAACGTGATGAAACCACCCTCAGATCAAAGCAAATGCTAGATTGCAGGTAAAATATTCAAATGTGAGACAAAAATACTGTTTACCTCTATACAAACTTTATCAATATCATCTGTTCCATAGGCTTTAACAAGGTCATCCTTCTTTGCAACCTGACCTTTGGAAACGTTTGCAAACACTTGATTCGTTTGCAGAACTTCATCAATATCTTTTTCTCTAAGAATGTAATGGAATAGCATTATTGAAAGGTAGGTATCCTGTCGCGGTGTACGAAGAATACTGGTACTGTTCTGATGCTGTTGTAGACAGTTAAGAATGCTGTGAAATTCTTCACTGACAAGTCCGTCTAGAGCAATGGTGTAGGGAGTATCAAAATAACAAGGGGAGCTCTTGCACATATTGTTGCTAATAACAGCAGGAAAAGTAGAAATGGGCTGATTTTCGGCATTAACAAGGGGGGCTCAGTCCCCAAGCCCCCTAGCTCTATACCCCTGGTCTAGATTCAAGAAAAAGAAGGCCTCACATCAAGCTAAACAGCTGTTGCCAGTTATAGATGATCCTTCTCTGCCTGCTTTGTATTTGTCTCAGGCATAGACTATGTCTCAGGGCACTTGGGCAAAACCCCCCAGCCAGGGAAGTTGAAGTCTTGCAAAGCGTACCTCCCTTGACTCAAGCATCGCTGACCAATATGTTTCATGTGCTATAGTCAGCATTCTTTTGATTAATCAATTTTTTGCTAGTTAATTGTCAGTTGGTTAAGCTATTAGCCTGAGTTTCAGATAAGATACATTGGCTGTGAATGTCTTTTGCCGGGCTTCTGCCTTTTGAAGTCAAAATCATAAAAGGTGGATAATGTGGCTTCATTGTAGTGCTATTTACACTTATACAGTATTTCCTGGATGCACTCAGGATTCTGCTTGGACGTTCGTTAAATAGTGTGCTTGTGAAGATAACTTCAAGGTAGGAGCACAGGGCCCTGATATGGGAAGAAAAATAATGGCATTATTTACAATAGCAATACATTTTTTCCAATCGAAATTTTTATTGCCGGTATATCCGTATAAAAAATTTATACGATGCAACAAAGGGTAGCTGTGCCAGCTTCCCTTTTGGCAATGAGACAATAGTTTTTTTGGATCGTTGTCTTGCGGATGACGTTGAGTCATCATCATTTTACGAGCATGCCTTGCATATCAAAAAAGTTACGGAAAAGCGTCAATATTTATATATATACATACATACATACATGCGTTCCCTTCGACCCACCACATAGTGTACTCATTCTTCGTACACAAAAAGAATAGTCCTACTTAGTACATTTACTAGGGAAAAAATAAAATATCTGTACGTAATACATAGTCTTGGTTGATTTTTTTATGAGAAGAAGTTTCAACATACGCTCCTTTTCTCCAAGACACAACTTTGTTTTTATAGCAGGCAATTTCAAACCGCTTTCCTGCCTTCTTGTGCCTTACTATGGCTACATTTGTCAGCCGTATTTGATTTGTTGGAGTAAAAATCGACATTTTCTCCAGCTGTGGTACTCTAACTGTCTGTGGCGCAATCCCAATTGTAGAAGATTTTTAACTCAAATCATTGAACAGCCTCCCTTTGAGAATACAATACATGCTCGAAGCGAGACTTCACTGTTATGGCGCGTCCTTCAAAGTCAAAGTTAATGTACACAGCCATATTAATGCAGTCAAATATAGACGAATGCTTACAATCTTCACAATGCTGTTACTATGTCTTGTATCTTAAGTGTTACTGGAATCAGGTTTCCAAGGGTACTTTACCAGAGACTTTCTTTTATTAGCCCAACTAGACCATGAATGAGGACCAAAAGAAAAGGAAAAAGATACGTAAGGAGAGAGAGCAACATCTGAAGAAGAAGAGAAGATTATCGAGCTCCAGTGACTCCTCCTTATCATCGGTATCTCAGCATTCATCAGTTGTCTGCAAGGATGAAGATAAAATAGACAGGAAGAACATCTCTTCATTTGCAACAAGCTCTGAAGAGAGTGAAGAAGAGCACAAAGTCAAGATAGCTAAAAAGAAGAAGAAGAAAAAAAAATTAAAAAGCACAAAAAGGATAAAAAGAGAAAGAAAGATGGGAAGAATAAGAAGAAAGAGCAGAAGAAGAAGAAGAAAGACAACAAGAGATCAGTAAAGGAGAAAAGCACAGCCAAAGATGCAGCAACCAGTAAGTCCAACCAGTGTGATCAAAGACTTAACCACCAGGGTGGAATCCATGTAAAACTCACGCCGGATATACGCCAATAAACAATAGAAAGACAATGGGAAATCGTTAGTCTATGCTGGATATCCCCGGCGTAAGCTACATGGATTCTACACTGGCTTGACCAGTATACAGGGCATGACGATTGCACATGCAAGATGCAGTCATGGCAGCACTGAGGGCACACCTAAGATCTAGATCTATTAAAATATATGCTGGAAAAGTTGATGGTGTTAGCACACCTGAGATTTTCTGATGATGTGAACCTGTCCTCAGCTGTTGACATAAAAGTTGCTGTTCAAGGTTTTGTTGTAATAAGTCATTCTTTGCAAACTGGAGCCTTAAATCAATATCTGTCTTCTCTTTTGCATAAGCAGTGTATTATTGCTACTTGTGTTATTTCATGAAATTGTGAAAAAACTTTCACATCTCTCTTATTGAGGTATCGAGGCCATAGTGAGTGAAACGCTACTGTATTTTATGGAAAAAGTAGGGCAAAATTGTGGATCCTGGGATAAATTGTCCAGAATTTATTTTTACAGACCTCTTCTTGTTGGAACCCTCTTAGAAAGTTCCATTTAATACCTGATTTCAAATTTTTTTCAATGTTATCCCACAAAATAGATCGATATTTTCAAAATATATACTACACCCAAGAGATTATTGATTGGGACATGCTTTTCCAATGGTGCTTTGCATGAGAGACTTATCAGAAAGGAGTCACTTTAAGGTAATTTTGAATTCACAATTGTAAGGTTATTTTTTGTAATTATAAGGTAACTTTAACAAGACTAGTGCCATTATCTGGAAAAAGGGACATAGTCATGTGAGATTTTCAGATATGTCGAACCTTCATTATAAACCTTGTTTTACTTTTAGTAAAAAATTTTCTATTCTGCATTCTTTAATCATTTCCTTCATCTGAAAACCTTTTTTATCTAGCCATTCTTGAATCGAACAACACTGAAGCACCATCAAAACCAGCACCAAAAAGGTTGTATTTATGTCACTTTGCGAAAAATTATTTTCACTACAATTGGCTTTCAGCATAGTATTTGTTATGATAAAGTGTGTCTTTTCTTAAAACTAATTATTATGTAAATTTGTATGTTTAAGTCTTGATGAAAAAGCTGAGCAATTAATATTTTGAAAAGATGAGTGATAAAGTTTTATCTCTCACCAGTTTTAATTAATTATGACAATTGTCTAAGTTGATGACATAAAATAAAAATTTTATACCTCTATCATGTTGTTTGCTCTTTTTCACATTTTGGTGGAATAATATAGAGCCAAAATTAATCAAAGTATCTATTAGATTCAAAATCAATTATATTTTTTCTTTAAACATCAATTATGAAAGAAAATTCCTCTCTTTTATCCCCTTTTTCAAGTAAACATCCCTTGCATGCATAAATGATTTAAAGGGCTTCCCCAAATGATTTGAAAACATCCTCTTCTTTTATATAGATCAGCTCTAAAATGCAAAAATGGAAATAAATTTTGCAATTTTCAGTGTCTTTTCTTTCTTACTTTCTTTCCTGCCCTGTATCTCTATGTGTTTTCCTTTGACCCTTCTGAAGTATTTGTTTATGTAGTTTAATATTAATTGACATTTGTATGACATAAATATTATCCCTTGGTTTCAGGTCAATGGTACCAATGACTAGAGAAGAGTATGAAAAGCAGCAATCTGTAATAAGGAGGGTCACAGATCCTGAGACTGGCAGACAGAGGTAAGCCATGGTTGCCTTAAGTAGTACCAATTTAATAATTGTTGTGTTTAAGTGGACTAAACAGGTGCCGGGTTCCTTCAGATGAGCAAAAATTCTGAATTAGGTATAATCAACTGGTAAACATCTCCTGAATCTATTGAGCACACTTTTTCTATCAAACAACTGATAAATCAGATATTTAAGGGAAGGAAAAATGTTCAAGGATAGAGCTGCAAAAATGTGAGATTCATGTTCCAGTTTTAAGGATCAGCAAAATATCTCAATAAAGTATATTTCAGATTTGTCCTTTCAAATGAAATAACTCAATAAAGCATATTTCAGATTTCTCATTCTTTTTGACATTAAACATGAAACTTGTAGTTGACATGCAAAGATAGTCATGTAAATATTTCTCTGTATTTCACTTGTTCTGTTAAGCTTTGTAAGATAAAGGTCTGCTTATAATAATGAGAAAGTATGCCCAATAATGAATGATAGGGATTTTAGCCGGCGGGTTTGGCAATCCATAGTTATTGCTCAAGAACCAAATTATTAAAAAACTCAGTACGGGCCACAGAATATACCAGTATTTAATTGTTCAATTTCCTTTTCATCTCTCATTCTTATACTTCGTTGTCATAAGTGTAGTTTTTCCCTTAAATTTTTTAAGAGAAATGAGTATTCATTTCTTTGTTTTGATGTTTTTTCATTTCTTTGTTTTTATCAATCTTTTATTAGTAGTTGAATTCTGTATTCGAAGACCTTTGATGTATCCATATAAGTCTGTCCATATATTGCTATGTTCTCCTTCTCTATATCTGCAATTATTTCGAAGACGTTTCAGCATACATGTTAATACTGTGAATACTGTGAAATAGTTCATTTTGAAACGATTTGGCCTTCCGCCTCGCAGCATAAATAATTTGACATGTTCTGGATCTTTCCTATTTACTGACGACTCCCAAGATTCAGCATTGACATGTCAGGTTGACGACTGGGTTTGAATCACGTGTTGAGTTCAGACCGGGTTAATCTCTTACCTTGTAAATACTTCATAGGCTTCTACCTTCAACCTAGTTGAAACTCAGTCCATGTTGAACTTTACACGGGCTGAACGTTTTCATGCGACCGGCCTTTAGTGACCCATCTTTGGTTCATTTGCTAAGCACTTAATTTTTTCCTTCAAGCTTAACAGTAAACATTTTAATGTCAAAACCATGAACATTATCTTTACAGATTGGTAAAAGGGGATGGAGAAATCTTGGAAGAATGTGTTTCATATTCACGCCACAAAGAAATTAATAAGGTCAGAATCATCATCCTTTTCTTTTCTTAGACCACGAAAGCCACCGGATCTTAGACTGAAAATCATTTTTTCCACTTCTTATCACATTTTGTAGTCGTTCCAGCAAAGGTCATGTCTGTCCGTTCTCCATTGTGCTAAATTCATTTTCACCGTAATAAAATGCAGGTTGGTTAACCTTAATGAACAATTAGCAGCTGTAGTTAATGAGAGACGACGATAGACGCCTCCTTGTTCAAATTAGGCAAACTCAGATACGACAAACTGCCTTCAATTAAATAGTGATTTTTTTTCGTTTGGAGTATTGCGCGAATTTGCATATTGTTTTGAATTTCAATTATTGTGCATTATAAGCACTATAATTTACAGTAATATAAAAACATTTTGGTATGTAAGTTTGCTTTTTACTTTAATTTATTTAACTTAGAGTTAAAATCAACGAAAATAAACTTGCTTCGTTGAACTTTTTTATTAAATATCCATACATGCAAGCAATTTAAACGGAAACATATAACTCATAAAAGATGGAAAGAGAGACCCTCGTTTATATATTTTTGTTTTGATACAGCAAGCAACACGAGGTGATGGTACAAGTTTCCAAAAATCATTAGGCCTGAACTAACGAATTGTCTTTGCATCTTATGAGCGTGCTGTAAACAATAACAAATTGAATCAAGTATGTATATTTTGTGGTTATTCTGCATCTTTTTTATCATAAGAAGCCTAAGACAGTAATTTTGTTCTAGGTGACATTTTTTCTTACGTAAATTATTATCTTGCTTTATGATTTGCGGTGCTACAATCGTGAATTATTTTTAACATCATTGGTCAAATATTTTTTAACTGGAGGGCTTTTTTAACTTGAAGAGTACTAAAAATACGTACTAAAAAACCATCTTTGAAGAAAGTGATTCGTTTCTTACTTTAACTCTAAAACAATATTGGAAATTTAAGGTCGGTGATGGGTCAATTTGAACACTCCTTCTTTCAGTCCTCATGGCTATTAAAGCTATTTTAATCCTCTCTCTGGAAATTTTCATTTTCTTTTCTTCATTCATCACACTGCAGAATATTTCTTGAATAAGACCAGCCACTTAATGGTGGTTTATTGTTGAGTTTGTAACACACAAGTAAAGTAGCACCGAGATGCTGTTTTCTATGTTTACTTTCGGCCAGTTAAGCAAATCTACCACTGTATAGTCTTGCCAAGTTGATCCTCTCTGCAGTACTGAATAATTTTCTTCCTTTGCTTTTTGAATTTGATTTTTTACCCAACGCTGCAGCAGTTTTATTGGTCCCTTCTAATCAGTTTTAGAAGGTACACTTTGTTCGAATGATAGTCCTCTCCATTAATTATCACAAAACGTTTTATGAAAAATTCAATGCTGTACAAACATTTTCAAATATGATCACTTGACAACGTGTCAAGCCTGAAGCGGTGGATAAAGTTCTTTGCAAAATGTGTACGAAGTTTTTCATAATAACGGAATGTCTGTGCAGTTCAGTTTATTCGGGCACCAGTTGAAAGCAAATAATTAAAATGCAAGTACTCACATTGGTTCTTGAAAACGAATGATTATTCGAAATGTTTACAGTTACACTACTACTGTACCACAAAAACAAATGTTTTCTATTTCCGAACCTTTCTTTTTATTCCCTTCCCCTCCCCGATTGCGCGTTTTAAACAGTATTTCGAAACCGTTGATTATTAAACACACCCTCCGTTTGTGAGAAAAAGAAAGATGGACTCTCCACAATCAGATTTCAATTTAATATTTATATTAATTCAAATTGACTAATTTTGTTAGATGTCAATAGCAAAAAATAAAGCAATGACGAATTTTAAAATTCTGATACATACTAATAGCTGGTAACAACTATAGGCTCATTTACTTTTACGTACAACCATGATATGATTTCTTTTAGTTACATTTATATTCATTATATTTTAGTTACATTACTACGTCGGATTTTCTAAGTTATCAGCCGCGTCGATTTGCTTCGAAGACATATTACTCGTATTTCATTATATACATTTTGCGATGTCTGCCACAAATTTTTTATCATCGTTGATGCTTCCATCAATTCCATTTGCTTCCGTATTTACTCACCATCCTTGGCTGCAAAGGAAATCAAGATTGATAAGGCACTGATCTTATCTCTGACTTGTTATCTCAAATTGCTGTAATGCTTTAGTACTTCATTCACAAATTTGCTGTAATGCTTTAGTACGGTCATCCTTTGTCCTCTTTCAACAACATATGCAACGCAACTTGTTAGTTTTTCAAGAATTTGCTTCTGTGTCAATGTGAAAGTCTATGAACATGCTCTCAACCATGTGAAAATTCAAAGAGCTACTCCTTACCGTATTCTGAGCTACTGAAGAAGTTTATTAACATACTCTAAACCATGGGAAAGTTAACAGAGCTACTCCTTACCTTATTCAGAGCTACTGAGGAAGTCTATTAACATACTCTAAACCATGGGAAAGTTCACAGAGCTACTCTTAACCTTCTGCAGAGATACCATCTTTAACTTCTTCAGACTAGCAAATTATTCGTTAGTTTTTCAAGAGTGAATTATGCGTTACTTAATTCCAAATGATTCTTAGTGATTTTAGGGCTGTCAATAATTCGAAGATTTGTTCTTTGTATACAAATTAGAGTTTGAATACGAATAAATAACAAATTAGAGTACTGCAGAGCACATCACTTTGTTAATTGATAGATAAAGGATGCCCCAATTTCAAGGAATCTTGCATGCAGAAATCCTAAAGTTTGTATTATGGTAAAGAAAGTTCATTTTTGTCAGCAAAATGAAAATAAGAAAAATTACTTGCTTGTGCAGTGTTTTGTAAAGTCCCAAGTCATGTATAGGATATCAGGAAAATGTGATTTCAATGAATATTGTAGTAAGGCAAGTGGGGATTGTATAATCTATAACCTTTATATTAACATGGTATTTCTATCGTACCGATGTCCAAATAGTATAGTCAAGCACAGCAAGCTTGGAAGGCTAGCGTTAGCGGCTGTAATCTAAGAGTTTTTGTTTTCGTTTTGTATTTCGTGTCGCTGGTTGCATTGCTCAAGACTTCTATGCCTTTGATTTTCACAAATGAATCCAATTAATTTGTGCCTTGAACATTTCAATGCAACACATTCTAGCTTTTCTCTACGCAAATTATAGATTTTTATGAATTGGAGCATACTTCTGCAAAGTTTCTGGTCAATTATCGACGACTTCAAGTGCTGTTTATCATTCATCGCAGATTTTCAATAATATTTTAATGAATTGCGAGAATTCTCTTTATTGTATTAGATAATCTTTTGCTTTTTTAAACATCTTTAGTTAAATTTTTTTTTCTAAGCCATTAATAATTACAAAAAATCAATTTCACGCGACTGCAGCTACTGCTTTAAGTTCACTTACCCCTTCACAATGTGGCATCGCCATCGAATCCCTAGGATACCTCGTGCAGTTGCCTAACCATCTGATGCCTTTTTTAACGATCGGGTACTTGTGGGTGCAGCAGCATACTCTTAATTTACCGGCAATGCTGTAACACAGTGGGTTTTTTACGCTATCATCTTCCTCACACTGCGGTGCGTACCAAAGATGCTTGTAAACATGCCTCAAAAATCTGCACGATGTTTGTGGGCGACGAAAATCTGTAAGCATGCGATAAATTTAGTTAAGCATTTATTTGAAGTTAAAGTGCTCCTATCGAGACATTATTCTGCCATTTTTATGAAAAGGATGGGGCTATATCTTGGCATTAGGTGCTCTAAATTATATATCACAGTATCAATTAATCAACGATTGGTGCAACAAAGACGGTGAATTGACAAAGGACAGCGTAGTATTGTTCATTGTGCAGTTACATATCAATATAAAAGGGGGAGGGGTGCTTTTTAGTTATCTAAAATAAATCTATCATCGCAAGGTTTTTTGGAAAATCATTGCATTTATCTACCAGAGTTCTAGCCTAGAGCTCAGACATCAAAGACCAATGTTAAAAACAGACAGGGACCCGCAGAAAAGTGTGCCTATATTGTACCTTTACAAACATTTCTTCCGTAAAACTTGACATTTAAATCAATTAAAAGCATACTGTATAAGCGCTCCTTCCTCCAATACCATGAGGCTTCTTCAAAACCTTGCTCGTCAAAGTAAATGACACAGGGCGGCTGCTTTTATGGGGTTTATTGGCGCTATTTCTCGGTAATAAAATACTGGAACAAGTTTATCAAATTACATGTAATTTTGGCAAGTGAAGAATAATACTAGATGACTATCCTCCACAAAAATATTTTTTGTCATTTTCCTGGTTTTGTGCGTAAATCCATGTCACAAGATTGCAGCTACATCTTTAAGAATCTACTTGTTTCTGCATACCATATATTATTCAGAATCAGAGATCCTTGTTAAAATTCGCTCGTCATGGTACCAATCTACACAATTTGATAAATTTTCATACTTCTAACAAATTTTTAAAGTTTTGATTATAAATCCTCTGGTTTAGCTGTCTAGTCTTAGCTATTTAAGAAATCTTCCTTTGATACTGTGTAGAAAGCAAGATAAATCATATTCTGTTTAGCCAGGTTTATGACACTTACTGCTTCGTCTCCTTGCTCCAAATGATGTATTGAACAGGAAAAGCAAAGCGCAAGACATCAAAATAACAAGCGATTTTTGCAGAACGAGCGTCATCTTCAACTGACCGTCGTTCCGGCTTGGACAAACCGATCCTCTAGTGAAATGATTGCGAGCTGATCAAGTGGCGTCTTTTATGGACTAGCTTAAAGCTGAAATGAGCAACTGCTGACTTGCTTTTATAATTGCCCTCTGGCACAGTTACCTAGCAACTGCGTGGTCACATTAAAGTAAAGCCACGTAAATTTCTAAGAGTATTTCTTGCCGGGGAAGATTAGCAAGGAAATAATTGCTAAGACATAAACAGACAGACAAATACTGCAAATATTTGTCATGACTGGATATATCTGCACGTCTAGGAATTCTGGAAATGTGAATCTTACTTTACCATTCACTGTCAACGAACATCAAGTGATACGTTTGTAGCTTGTTTCTTAATTACCAGAAATTTCATAGAAATTTTTTGTTGTGGTTATTTAAATAAGCATTTTTCAAACTTCCCAGGACTCGTCAGCTGAATTTCTGTAAGAGTGGCCATGCAAATTAACCTACAGAGATATTCTCCCAGACCAAAGTATGCCTTCGGTGATGATTTTAGACATCAATAACTTCCTTTGTTCAGATTCGAGTTTTTTTGTTACTTTTAATACAACCCTACTGGCTGCAGTAAACCTCTGCGTGTCATGTATTCATTCCATAACAATTTTTATCCCATTTTGCTTTGTGATTTCGCCACTTCCTTTAGGTAATATATAATGAGATTAACAAGATTATGATAAATTCTATATCCTTCTTGCAAAAATCTAATTCTGGGTGTGACTCCAGAAAATCAATCTAGAATCAGGTTTGTACAATGTTTTTTGACGGTCATGTTTTTTCAGGACAATCGCCGCTTGCCAAATTTTCTGTTTAGAAGAGAGAAAAATTGAAATTTATTTATAAAGACTTCGGTACCGCCAATTTCTCGATTTGAATCAAAATCTTGGCTGAAAACGTGATAATAAAGAATTTGAGAGGACTTCCAATAAGAGGCCATCAACTAGAGTGCTTGTCGTTAAAAACAAGGGAATTTCATGTTTACATTTCCAGGCTCCTGTTGGCATTATTCTTAATCTCCTCAAATCTCAGAGGGACGGTCCATTTTGCCTGTAAATCATATTTTGGCCTATTGAATTGAAAACATGTATGCAATGTGTAAAAGTTTTCCGATACTCTAACCGTATGTTTGCATACATGATTCGATATCTGGTTACATCAAAGGGGGTGGATAAGACATAATCCAAACTATTTCGTTGCAAAAGCTATAGTTTAGTTGCGTGAGGATGATGCAACGAGAAAATTACGAGTTAGTTTAAAAGTATGATTTGTTTGTTAAAAATAAATATAATATTTTTAAAATTGGCCAGACAACCATTTTGAATCCTTTCTGGTTTATGTCTTAAACGTGAGTACTCTCTGACATATGCCAATTCCTTCGAATATAAAAGCACCTTCATTTGTAAGTTTTGTTTCAAAAATCCAAATTTCACAGATAAGATTTAGTTAATTGATTCAGGTAGATTTGAAAAATGTTTCGTTTAGGAAGGCCATGGAAAACAAAAGAATTTCGGTTAACAAACCCTTTCAGTCCTTGATTCTATTGATTCTTTGTAGGTTATTAAAATCTTAGCTAATTTGACCGGCTGACAGATTCTTTTCGTTGTCTCTGATTTTATTATAGGTTTTTCTGGATTTATGCACAATTCTAAGTCAAATGATTAATTTTGCAATCTGTTGAACGAACCTAGAAAAATGTGAAAATTACACAAAATCTAAAATGCTAATTAAATGATCGTGCTTCAGAGTGAATGGTATAGTGTGGCAGAGTGCGACGTCATCAAAAATATATTTTTAGAATTGTCGAATTATGACTCCATAACCCGAAAGAGTACAACGAAATATCTCTAAATTTGTAAAAGCAGTTGAATCTGTTCAAAATTGACTGACATATGGTCAGTGCTAATTATATTGGTTTTATATAGAAAGAGCCCGTGCTTTTCCGCGTTTCAAGACGACCCAACTCCACTAGTACCCAGGCCCCCGGGTTGTCTCGGGTCTCATTGGTTCTTTCAGGAAATTGGGTCAGAATTCTAAAATTCTTTAAAATATAAATTTTCGTGATTTCATCACTCTGCAACTCTTATGTAACACAGAAATAATACTAGGGATCCCTTTAGATTAAAAAAAGTTTGGTATCATTGAATGTAAATGTATCTCATTCTACAATTTCGCACTTGAATAGAGAAAACTATTTCTTGAAAGTTGCAGTTTTTCTAAGGGTATCAGTATCATGTCTGGACGTAGTTGTAACATGTTTTGCTTTATCTTATAAGTCATTGAGGTTAGCGAGAGAGAGCCAATAGCACACCTAACCGTCCTTCGACCTGGAGCTTTCAACCAGTGCGCGAGCCCTGTCCTGAAGAAACTGTGGAAGGTGTATTTCTATCTAGACAGGCAGGTCCATGACATGCAGGTCCATGATTCATTATCGTAGATGGCTTTGTACAAGTGTTCTATAGACTTGGACTAAGGTGTTTTCGTGGTAAAATGTTTAAAGTCTACGAATATCAGACATTTCACGCTCTATCTTGCGTTTATGATTTTTATGCTATTCGTTCTAGCATAAACTATCCGTCGACCCCTAGATACTTCCCATGTCAATTGGTTCCTCTCTCTGAACCCGTAACTGCTTTCCGAGCTGTTCAATCAATTAGTACATGAATAGTCCGGATAAATCGGTGGAATGAAGTGGAGTGGAGTATGGTCGAGGAGTTTTCAAACAAAGAGCCATTTGAATGACCAAAGAACGATCTACTTCGTGTCCGACATCTTGTTGTATAGTTCAGCTATTCTTGTCTTGTAGTTCGGATATGTTGTCTGTTATTTCAGTTTTAATCTGAGGCAGGCACTGCGCAGCCATTGGTCTTCCCCCCTCCCCCCTCCACTTTTGTGCACAAATAGGCTAGAAAATGTTTGTAAAGGTTACTCTCACGCAACTTTGGAAAGTTTACTCTTACGGATCCAACGTAGTACCAAGTCTTCTTGACCGTGAACCCTTTTTTTATTTTCCTTGTGTTTTATCTTGTTTAATGAAATGTTATCTTTTCCAACTTGGTTAGCCTTGTGTTTAATGGCCCTTAAGCTAATTGTATTCATCATTATAGTAATTTACAGTTTATAAATAACATCTTATCTGAATCGGACAGTTTATAAATAACAAAATCAAGTATTGTTCAAAAGGGTTTGTCTTTCGACGTTCTCAAGGGCTTCGGAAATTTTTGGGCAAGCCCTTTTCAGCCCCCCCCCCACTTTTGAGGTCCATTTGCAACATCATTATTCAATATTTTATGTTTTTCTTTATTGTTTATTATTTTTTATGTTTTTTCTTTTTTTATATTAAGTCACATAATATTGTAATTGCAAGTAAAATCTCGTGGAAAGAATAATTTTATTCCAAATTCTTATTCAGAAAACAATTAATGTATAAGACAATATTCAGCTGATGTTATCAGCAATGTTGTGGGAGAAATGTTGAGACCACTTTTCTCGTAATTATTAATCCACGAAAATTTACTTTGCAAATTTCTGAGAAATTTCTTCCCACCGAATTTTCAGAGTGTAATGCTTACCTGACGAAAACGATCAGTTGTGTGTCAAATCTTGCTTTAGAGTCTCAAAAGAGCATACATTTTGCTCTAAAAAAATCAACGAAATATGAGATCATGAATAGACCATTCTTTTTTCGCCAGATTGCTTACTTATCTTATTCATATAGAAATTATCTCACGTGCTTACTTGTTTCCGTATACTCTGTTACTGTATTCTCTCTAATTAACGCCCCCTCTCCTATGATCACCCCCCCCCAAATATTATAAAAGATAAATGGAGACAAGCATATCCTCACAACAGTCTTCAGCTAAAACAAATTTAATAAAACCTAGCTTGTTTCAGTTGGCAGTCCAGTATATATGCAAATCGATGAGGGTAAGGACTTTGAAAGAATTGACATCGTATAAATATTACGCCTATATCCAGTGATATTCGTATGGAATATTAATTTTTGTAAATAAGAACTTTTTATGTGTATTTAAAAAGGTTCCTGGCGCTCGTTAGAGAGAATACGGTATTAACATTTCAAATGTGTGGTAATAACAACTATGATCGTGACGTAATTACACACGATGCTTAATAACACAAAACACTGCATCTAAGAAATTTTTATTACAATATCTTACTAGAGAAAGAATCTTATTAGCAACAATTTATGAATCCTAATATCTGTACTATTTAGAACATAAATGTTGCTCGTTCGCATTTTCTAGTACTAGCGTATGTACAGGGACAATTTTATAATATAACAAATTTGCAAAAGAAAGTCAAATTACCAAACGCCTATTTTGATAACTTCCATACGAGGACAAATATAGAAAAAGACTACATACGCAAAAGGGCACCAGACGTTTCAATCTTACAACAAGGATCATACAATGCGCTATAAATTGCAATATTTCAATCCTCGTGACATGATAGCTTAAAAAAGCTGGGCTGAGACTAGCGAAATAAGGGCTTGATCTATAGAAGGATTCCATGAACGCTACTTTGCTTAATGTCAATGGTATGAATAAATATTATTCTTATTACTTTGTTGGTTGTATTACTGCAGCAGCTTCTGGTTATATTTCGGATGATCTATCTCGTCTATTTGTTGGTTATCATGCAATCTAGATTGAATCCTCCGTAAGCCAAAATATAAAAATCTGGTTGCTCTCCTTTATATAGACAATTTGCAAGGTAAAAATTAGCCTGTGGTTTATGTGGCGATGATAATTTACTGAATGAAAAAATGTCAATATCTAATATAAGGATGATGGAAAGAAACTGGGTTTAAGTCATTCCATATAGTTTAGCACCATTTATCGACTGTGTTGTCACCATAGCAATCATTCCCATTCTTATCTTTTACAAATGAAACACAAAATTTCAAAACAACGGCATTGAAAGGGAAGTACTGCCATCTTTCCATGTTGGATCTTCAGCGACATTGGCCCTACACATTGGGCATGTTCTTTCCCTGTCGAACCATACAGCAATGCAGTCTTCGCAGAAAATGTGCTTCAATGAACAAAAACCGTGTCAAAATTTTGACACACATGGAACCACGAATTCAATAAAAAAATCTAAAATCAAGTTTTATGATTACTGCTATGTCCATACATAAAGAAAACGACCTTAGATAAATTATCTATAAACAACGTTATAATATAGGTGAGCTAACACTTTAAATAGTAATTTGTTTCCCAGTGATTTTTTTTATGCTGTAAAGTATTTTGATATTTTGCTTAAAGACCCACTGTCAACCAACAAAGAAGCCTCTTTATTTTACAGGGTCTTCATCTGTTTATCAGCACTGCACCTGCACAATTTCACGAATTTCTGTGTCAAAATAAAATAATGCGCAGTTGTGTTATTCTTGAAGTGCTGGCATTCTCAAATTAATTTCAAATCCCATACAATTTGCATAGGCATTAAGCTGTATCCAAGAACATGGTTGTATGGAAGTTCCGATAACAAGAAGCAGTTTCATATATCCCCACAGCTTTCATCATGTAAATTGTTTTCAAACTTTGCAAATGGAGGCTTCTTTGTTGGTTGACAGTGGGTCTTTAAGGCTTAAACCTTATGGATCCATATCTTATTAGATTAAAATAAATTATTTAACAGTTGCTTCCAGTTGACTGTCATTAGGAAGGGTCAGTTGACTGTAGTGCAATATATTATAACAACTGCTAGATCAAGCCTGCAAAACACGACTATCTTACCTTGCAAATTCGAAGAGCAACTGGGTTGGCAAGCTCTTCTTGGCAAATTGGGCAAGAATTCCCAGCTTCCAAAATTTGTGATTGAGATGGCATCTGTCCATACCTCTGTTTGGTAGAGAATATATATTTGTTGATATTTCAGAAAATAAAAATATCTGCTACACTTGTAAAAGGTAACTGTAACATTTAAGTAATAAAGTAGTAAACATCAACCGTCTTCCCATATCATTCAACTACTGAAGAATTAATTTTTAACTTCTCACTCAAGGGTTCTTTTGATTTCCAAACACTTTGAATAAGGCTTAATATTCATATTGTTTATTTATATTCTTAACTAATTTCCCTTACTATCAAGAGTAAGGGTTAAGGGGAAACAACATGTGATTTCAGCCAAGAAATATTGCAGCACATTCAGTTTAAAGCTCTTCCCATAACTTACTGCTTCTTTTCTGCATGTTCTTATTGCAGCTACCACTTCTTTAACTTTTTTCAGCCCCATCTGACCCTGTGGAGGAGAAAATAAGAAAGAAACTAGTATTGGATCTTAACTGGTAAAATTCGCCTACCAAAGTTTACCTTAAGTAATAAAAAGTATCGAAAAAATCAAATTTGTTTCTTTCCCCAGTTATTCTGGCTCCCTATTCCTCCCAGACCTATGTTGACAATTTGAAATAAAAATTAACCTGAAAAATAGAATAAAAAATTGCAAAATAGAATAACACAATTTTAAAAAAGGTTATTTCACAATGATTTCATGGGGTGGTTTCATTCAAACTTTAAATTTAATTCTTTGGTCTCAGGGAGTTTGGGAAAAGACTTTTTACAATGGCTTAAATAAGAGTTAGCTTGGAAGAATTTACAAGAGATGAAATGTTTAGAAAAAAGGGGTAAACAATTATCAGGTTACAATTGTTGACATAGATAAAATGTTATCTACATGCTACAAAACAGACCATGAAGATAACACAAGACATACCGAATTAAAGCCCTGAAATGTCCCTTGTGGGTTTCCGGGTGATGAGTTGTTTTTTTATCATTTTCTGCCCACTTTCAAGCCTATTGCTCAAAAAATACAAGGGGCACACACAACCCCCCCCCCCCAATCTGAGTTTGAGGCTGTAACCAGGTGGTAGTGAATACTCTTTATCTTCTTTTTTCTTAGTTTGTCCGTTTTGGATTTTACACTTTTATTCACACATTGGTTTTTTAGTTTTTACCTTCTATGCCTATAAAAACAACAATCCCACAAAAATTTGCCTTTTCTCCTAATGAAAATGTGTCAAACATTTTGTGTCAAATAGAAACAATGCATTTTCAAATATCATTGCATTGTTAAATTATTCAACTCTCGAAATTTTTTTATATGTTTGTATTTTCTTTGAATAGAGAATAACATTTTCATTCAAAAATGTATTCTTGTAGACATGGCCTTAAAAGGAACCGGATGCGAAATCTAGTAATCTAAAGATTAGTGGTATAAACTCTTGTATAAATCTTAGAAAACCAAAATATTTCAGTCAATTGAGAAGATTGTGTAAGTTTTATCAACATTAAATTCAAACAATATTTCGCTGCACAGCAATATCATTTTACATTTCAGGTGCTCGTTAAATCACTCTCCAAAGGCAAACAAATATTCCTACCTTTAATAAAAGATATAATATTGATGAAACAGTAGCAAAATATTCTCCTCCAAGATTGTAATCAGTAAAGAAAAACAGCCACTGTGGAAAGGGTGTTAGTGTGCGATACAGCTGTGATAATTGTTCCACGACCAGAAATATTTTACCCTATAGGGAAAACAAAATTCAGTGGTCAGTTAAAACGGTATAATATGGCTCCACTTAAAAATCTGGGATATAAGTTCAAAAGTGCACTTTGTGTAAGTATGAAGGTAAAAATGAAAAGTTATCAATTTGTAAAAACTTTTGTTCTACTTTGGATTCTTAATCAAGAATTGTGTCCTTAATTTAGATACATCTTGAAAAATTCCAACACAAACTGAAGATGCAAATTAACAGAAAACTCATAACCAGCGAAAAAATTACCATTCAGGATAAACTTAACACAGCATTATGACAGCCTATGACTATGACAGTATTAAGAGCTGAAGACAACAATACTTACCCTTTTTCTAAAAGGAACAATACTTCGTGGCAGAAGTATAAGAATGGACTTTAAGGCCATTGTAGCAAACATAATGACAAAATCTAAAAGAGCAATGCATATTGTGAGGAATGGTCTTAGATGCTCAAAAACTTAAGCATTGTAAAAAACCACCATAACATAATCATCCCCTTTTTACTAAATTTCTTTATCTGTTTAATTCTCACTTGTGTAAAGTAAGCCTGGAGTCTCCAGAAGCACAACATGATAATACCCCTTTGCAATGACTGTTTACTAACCAAACTACTTTTGAAACAATTCTATGTCTCCTGATTTCTTCAAAAATGTATGTACTTAGCAAAAGGCACGAGGATGGCTCAGTTGTTTGGGTCATGGACAATATACCCAAGAGGCTGTGGTTCGGTTCACTGAGGTGGGAAAACTTTCACTTAGAGTGATGTGAGTGGCCAGCTAATTGCTTTTGTAGCTGTAGGACTTGCAAGTTGTGGTCATATCAAGAGGCTGGACGGATTGCTTGATAATCACAGCTTCTCAGTGGTTTGAAAGCTACTTTTGGAAGTTATGCAATAAGTACAAATACAGAAACAAGATTTGGCAGTTTTATGAGGATAATGAGAGTGGTATCAAAAGCAACCTATTAGCAAATTTGCATTTCAATCCCATGTTTAACAAGTATGCAGCTTGGCAATACACACCTGGCAACACTCCCCAAAAAAATATATCCCTGCTCCACAACTGATACATAGATATGCAAAGAGTTATTCCAACTTAACAATGGGCAAAAGCAAATACCAAAAAAATTGTTGGTTCTCTCACTTCAATCAATGAAGGATCAGTTTGCCTTAAATCGAAGTCTAGATAGAAATTTTTTAACATATCAATAGTAGTCATTTAATGTTTTCAATGTACAAAATAGACATTTTTCAATAGAGTATGACCACCCTACAAAAAGATAGTTAAAACATGTATAAAACCTTACCAATTTCTAATTTGATATGGGGTATTATGCTTTTTGGAAATGTGTGAACAATGCCTCACCTGTGATTCCAACACACCAAAACACTGTCCATACATCCATTCTAAGAAAATTTGGCTTTTGAAAAAGTAAACTGAAATGAAAAGAAAATATTAACATGCTTGCTTGCAATTGCAATTATTTCACAATTAATTTTGCTCGTTATGTTGGTATTTGTACTACTTGCTTCTTGTTCATAAAAAATGTGTTAACAATGTTGAGAAACTTTAAGCAATACTACAACTAAACAAATGATTACGAAAATATGTTGTCTGACTTTATATTCATTTAGTAAGTACTAACCACATCTCCAGTCTTTGCCGATGGAAAACATAATAAACAAATATAATGTTTCCAGTCAAAAATGTGAATGTCCATAATGATATTCTGTGCATTCGCCTTTCCTTGAAGACAAAGCAGTTGCATAAATAATCATCAACTTATTCCAATAAAATGAAACTTGATGGATCTTCTAATAGCCAGCTTGTAGGCCTTATGCAACAATTTTGTTATATTTTAGCTAGCTTTACAATTAATACTGTTTATCCTGAAGTAAATTCCCCAACCATTTATTTCATAGTTCTAATTTTTTTACCAGCATTTATGCAAGGTCAGGATTTCTGGCCTGACACTTATAAATTTTCTGCACAAAATCAAATTTTATGTAATTTTCATTTTGTTTAATTTTTTGTTTAATATATCCAACATGAATTGTTATTGGCTTATATTTTTCTCAATTTGAAATCATCTTTTGTTTTAAGCAACATCACCGGAATGTTTTTCAATTAAGCGGACAATATTGGTTTTCGACAATATCATGATATGACTATGCCAAAAAAAGTCTTAAAAAAATTGAACTAATTGCAGACCTCAAAAAAGTTGCTTGGGTCTATTTCAAAACTAAGAAAATTTTCCCATCAAGAATTCAATTCTAGAATATACTCTGGCATTAATTCGAGATAAAAATACTGTACTTAATTGTGTTGAATAATAACTTCAAACATGTGTGCTTGCAACTCCTTTTAATCCTTAAAACAACTTGAATTTGAAAGCCAAGTTTATCAAAAATTTGGAATAATAAATGCATACCTTCAGCGCTACCTGTCTCCTAATTGTATTATTTGCATGAAAAAATGCACCAAACATCCCTATAAAAACCAAGATACCTAGAAGGTAAGAAAGAAAATCTGTCATTAAACCTTCACCCATATTGCATATTTTGGGATATACAAGATATGCATCTGAGCTGCTTTGTTACTTTGATTAATTTTTTTTCTTTGGTGCAATTCAAGAAGAAATAAAAAATAAACCAGCCACGAGACACCTAAAAAAAATTTTTCTTTAAGGCTGCCCCTGGACCAGGGTAGGATCTATGTAAATCTTATGCCAGATATATCCGACTTATATTTCATTATATTATTCATTATATTTCATTATATTTTATATTCAGTGGCCAAAGGGGCAATCTGCATTAATTTGTTTTTACTTAATTGATTAAAAAGATTTCATACAAACCTAATCTATGGTCCCACATAATCCGACTACATAAAAGTAGAATGAAGGGTAGGATGTTTTCTGCCCAGGTTATAGCACCATAAAATTCAACTCTGTCCCCGGTTGCGCGGTTCCCATTTCCAGAGGACCTCCCTTGAGGATTTGGCTGACTTTCTCCTGCTTCTATGTCAATTGCAGATGCTTGCCGGGATAACTGCCCAGTGTTTTCAGATCTATATCTTGGACCATTTCGAGATGTTAAACCACTTTCGATTTCATTCTGCCTGCCGCTATTTGTAAAACTTGGCACAAGTTCCTGAATAACTCTTATTGGTGAAAGAAGAGGTATGGAAGTTGTTGCTCCACTTGTATGAGACCACGATGCAGATCGCGAGTGTGTTCTTGGGTGATAAGAGCTTGGCTGCGAGAAAGGTAATGTAGGCCCGGTTCCAATGCTATCCATGTTGGCAAATATTGTGCTTTACAAAGGTATTTCGAATTTCATGCTTTGTAGATAGCTATGTTGTACCCTATACATATCGGTGTACTTTGAATTTGCTTGCTTTAATATCCTTTAGATCACATCCTTGCTAAAAGCTACTAGGCAGGTTTTTTGCTGCTTGATTTCATCCCGGCGATGGACAAATTTTCTTTCTGTCAGTTCCCATGTTCTAATAGCCTCACTTTCATATTGGTGGAACGATTGCCCGATTACAAGTTTCACCCAGTGATGACGTCATGTCCAGTTAACGTCACATTAAAATTGTTTGATTTCGACCTAATAGGTTAAGAGGGCGCCTTAACTTACCCTGATTATTAGAATTTTAGATTGGAAAAATCAAATTTGAACCCGTCGCAAATTTACTGGGATGGAAAAATGAAAGACCTGAGTTTGCTAATACTGTAGATTAGGCTTACTGGCCTGGTTCACCAATTCAGACCTACCAAGTCACACAAATTTTGCGTGAGACACACGCATTTCGGTCCCTTCTCATGCTCGCACGCATCAAAGCAGAAATCTCACGCATTTTGCACCAACCTTTTTGCTTTATTTAAATTTTTCAATGTTATTCCAAATCCTAACAAGGCATGTCAGGCCCGTAGCCAAGAGGTGGCAATGGAGCAAAGGAGCACTATCTGTTGCCACCCCGAGAGAAGTATTTCTTGAGTTAGCCAACGGAATAATAGAATATTGCAGAGCAGGCACTAGAAAGTACCTCAAAATCAAGACCATCAAAGAAGTTGAAGAAGCGAAGACCGAGGATTGGCTGAAGGATTGCTGCATCATTTTTGTAGATTGCATGCTGTTGGACATTCTAGAATCAATAAACATAGTCATGAAGCAGCTTCAAATCTCTAGTATGAATTTTTAACAGCGCTGTCTGTAGCGAAAGAAGCGAGAGAGAACCTTAAGGAGCAATGTGCAAATTTAACTGAGGCTCCATGCGCGAAAATGGTTGCTGATTTCCAAACAAAGCAAAACTGAATGCACTGAGGTCAGCAACATTCAGGGAAGAAGGGCCTTCATTTGGAAGCACTTTGATAATTCTGTCAGTACCAATCTCTCTCTCAGTGAATCATTGACGGTCAAAGTTTCAAGTATTCAAGAATCGTTGCAGCTGATGGAGGTGGATGTTCAGGAAAAGGTCTTGATCAGTCAACTCCGCTTTATGGAAGACCATGGAAGCACTTTCGCCTCGTTTATCAATTTTTCTAAGTTAAGAGTTCCTCATATCTCTATACAAATATGCAGCGAAAAGTTTCCTGTTCTGCAGAAAATGTTTAAGGAGCTTATTATTATATTTTCAAGCAGTGTGCAAAATCTTCTCTCGAGTGCTTAAAGATGTTAAGTGGGCAGAAAGCGACTGCATAGAGAAAGTGAGCCGATACTAGGAAATTTTTATTAATGTTTATACGTTGCAGTTACTGCTGGATTCACATCAACACATAACGATTTCAAAGCGTGCTTGTTTTCTGCATTAACTAGTAGATTCCCCCTTGCATGTCTGGCGTTTAGAGATCTTGATGGAGAAAATTAGAAATTAAGTAGGAGAAAATCGTTTGATTGCTGAAGACCACTTTTTGCTTCTTTGTTTTCACTAACTCTACCCCCCTCCCTACAAAAACATTACTTTAAACTTCACCTGCATTGGACACTGGGAGTTTGCCACCCCTACTCCACAGGCCCGGCTACAGGCTTGAGGCATGATAACAGCGACTAGATGATTAGATGACTAAATAATTAGATAACAGAACAGTGAATCCGACCGGTTAAGTGAGGTTACACTTATTGGCAAGCCTACACAAGTAGCAGGTTAGCTTCTCTGCGATTCTGACACATTGTGAATTTAAGAACCACAGAGAGGAGCACATATACTGTTTCTTATAATAACTAAATAGATTGGCAAAAAGCAAAGCCCCCTCAATCACCCATCCGTTTCTGCGGTCCCTGCTCAAAAAGGCAGTTCCGAAGAACCAGACAGCATGGAAAAGAAAAGTTTCTACTTTTGGTGTGTGGCAGTCAGGATTCGTTCTGGATCGGTTAAGATACGCTAATGACGACCAAACATTTTCCCTTCCTTCTAAAAAAACTGACAGATCTGAAATAATAGTTATTTGGTCTGTCAAAAGACTGCTCTTATTTGACATCATTTCAATCAATTTGTAATACATTAAACTTGTTTAGCATATTTGGACGTATTTTTTACTGATTTTTCAAACTAATTGTTAAAATTCATTCCTAAATTATATTCTCACGAAGTCTTTACAAAAGGACTTTTTTCGGTGGTTCTATGCAGGGGCGAAAATACCGGGGGGGTGTGGGGGGTGTGACACCCCCCCCCAATCCAAAAAATAGTCGATTTCGCAGGGCAATCGAAGATTTCGCAGGGTGCCAAGAAGAGCTTTATTGCCACGCAGAAATGCCACCTCTGAAGTTCGTAAAGGGCCGTTTAGGAATTTTTGAATGGAAATATCGTATTTTTTATGAACCTCCCTTCCTGACATTGTATTTTAGAGAACGGAACAGGTATGTAAATAAAAGCTCCGTTATTTGCAAGGCGAAAGCATTTCTTACCGAAAGTCATAGCCAATGGATGCAATGATGGATGCATATGTTTATGAGGGCAAAATTGAGTCCATGCAAATTAATTTAAGTTGTAAATTATTTTCATGACAGGCACGGCGTCACTGGGGGGAATAGGGGGCTGAAGGCCCTCACTTTGATCAAGATAAGAATTTTTTATCATTTTTTCTAACTTTTATCATTTAATACTTTTTAACAGTGCATGAACTAAAAAACATAATAAATTGTTAAGATACCGAATTTGTTTCATCTAATTGCTAACTTTTTCACGTATATTTTTATCATTTTTCTTTCATTTGCATTAATTCAGTAAATCATTTCTGTATCATTGCAATGTTTTAATTTTTTATGTGTAAACATGTCCTTCTCGATACAAGAAACTGCACATTTCTGTTCAGGAAAAAAAATTCCTCAAATCAAAACAACATCTTCCTCTGTCATTCACAACTACGTGCAATCTGAAACGAAAGGTTGCCGTTTCTTTCCTTCCCCAACGTTTAACACTATTTTAGCATGATATTCCCCCTCCCTATTTTTTCCAATAAACAATAATATTTTCAATAAACAATCAGTTCTTTTAGCACAATAGTATTTTGTTAAATTTTTGTCTGAAAGATGCTTTTTAGCCCTTTTAGAAGGTATAATTTCAAAAATTTTCTTCACGTCGGACCCAACCATGGTGGGTCCTCCTACCTCACTAAACTTGATTATTAGTCCCCCTGAGCTAAATTTCGTTGCGCTGTCTGCATCAAGTATCCCCCCCATTAGCTGTTTATTAGCTAGTATTTTGCAAACCAACATTAAATGAAGTGAATATAAAAAAAATTACGCTCACGTAGAGAAATAGATATTTCATAGGCAATGAAGTTTCAAGTTTGTTTTTATTGCTTAGAAGTTTGTCCTTGGTAATGACCAGTGTACACTGGTAAAGCTTTCACTAGTAACCTATAGACAAACCGTTGCTACGAGGTCTGCAGGGACAAACCGTTGCTACGAGGTCTGCAGGGCACCACTCAGTTTTGCAGGGCAGAAACCCTTTTCACCCCCCCAAACCTATTGGCCAAGTTACGCCCCTGGTTCTATGTGCATTTAATTATAAGAAAAGAAAGAGAAAGAAAGAAAGTAATCTGTCTGAAGCTTTATTCAAAACTACGATGGTTTTACAAAATCATTTCGAATGATTTCCTTGTGGTAAAAGAACGCTAAACGAACGTGGTATTAGTGTGAATATGGTTTACAGACGGCATCACTATAATGGCTGATATAAAATTGTGCAAAACGCAAAATGCAGACAATAAAGGGGTCTCGTATAGGTTTTGCTCACAGTTCGTAACTTTTGCTAATTCGCATGAAAATGATAGTGATTGACTGGTCTAAACTGTATTCAGGGCCGTCGCGAGGAAAGCCTTGTTAGGGGGGAGGGGAGTGTGGAATATAAATTTACCTGATTAGAAAATAATTACCTGAAATTCTTATAATACTAATGTTAATAACGGACTTTCCTAATAGTTTTGCCAAATCTGTATACCGGGACGGGCAACTACCCGAGGCGGCACCATGGTTGCCGCGGAAGGAGCAGAAAATTTTCGAAATTATTATCGAAAATTCTTTTATTTTTGCAAACAAATTGAACAGCAGATAAAAACAACTGGTACAATTTCGTCATGGTCTTGAAAAATTCTATGTTGTCAGTTACTTCTAAAGCTAGGTAACAAGCAGCACTGGTTTTCAATTTAGACCTCTCCATCCATCTTAGCATGCCTTTTTTGGGGAATTGGACACAAGGCACAATTTTACCTAAAGAGGGCCTGCATTTTTAGATTTTGTGCCAACGAGGAATTTTCAATTATTCAATTCATCAGTTTGTTTATCTTCCTTCATTTCAAGAAATATCATATTTAGCCAACGGAGCAACTACCTTTGCTTTATCCTTTATTGATTTTATGACAGGAAGGTTTCACTGAGCGGATTTTACCTGAAATTTCCTATCGAGATACTATTGGGGGGGGGGGGGGTGCACACCCCCAAAGCCTACCGGTAACGACGCCCCTGACTGTATTGCGTAAAAAATGAGGAGGGAATCCAGATTTGGCTCCCTTTTAAAGATTAGCTTCTTATCTTTGCTACACAGGATACCTTTAATTCGCAATTGACTTCACTTTTATTTTGAGGGTAACTTGGGTTATAATGCGTCTATGACGATGCTCGTTTTTTACAACGTCAGAATACCGTGAAAACTAAAATACAGAAATATTTTAAACACAGACAAATTCATCCAACTGTTCTTTATTATCAAAAACTGTAGCATCTAAAAACAACTCTATATGCTGCTGCTACTTGCATTGTCAACCAATTGTGATGAAGCAAAATTGCTTGATTGTGTTGAACGGCTTTTTTATCATTCTTCATTTCTAGAGTAACAAAACAAGAAATTTTCAGCATCCAGCAGCAACAACAACAACGTATCTAGACGATTGCATTAGGTCAGATTACACATTTTGCCAATGGTCAATGAATACAATAGAAAATAAGGTTGTTTTGGGCTGTCTGTTTGGCAAGGGTTTTAACACAAAATTTTAAATATCGGTCAAATTTTTTATAGATTTTTAATCTCTTTGTTATCTTAAAATCACTACCATCATTGCATCATGGAAACTTGCATTTTGAATAAATTTCTGGTCTCAAATCCAAATTCGAAGTCACATAATCAATAGAAAGAAATCCAGCGCACTTTTCAAAACCAGATTACACCTGCTAATGTTTATAGATTTTTAAGTAATATTTGTCTTCTTTTACCTTTTTGAACATAAAAAGCATGTCACAGGGCAAAATTTGGACATGAATATTTTGTTAGCCCTTTCACCACATGCTGCAACGAAGCGTCTGCATAGTAAAGGGTGCTTATCTTTGCATTCTGCAAAAGAAGAAAATCACCTCAAAAATTTTACCTCTTTAAAATCTCTTCACTCCACATTCTTTCAATGCTGACCAACAAGCATTGAATAAGCAATCGTTATTGAAAATAAAGTTAGAAGTTCATATAATGTTCAAAAGCTGACATTGTATAAAATTGGATGAGCAAAAACTAACTTACTTTCTTTATCAAGACAACCTTCATAATTTGGCCCTTGGCATGGTGTTGTGGAGTCAACGCAGCAGCCGTACTTGGAATAATGACAAGGAGGTAGACTTGCTTTTGCACCTTAGAAAACCAAGAGAAAAATATTTATTGTTTCTTATGGTAAAGGGACGAAATGAATTATCCAGTATTTTGAGGTAGGGCGTTTTAAATTAGGCACGTGAATTATGCTAAGGCTAGATGGAAGACTAACCCTACCTGGATGCAAATGCCTAGTATTTAATGGAATGATAATCAGTCAAGGCAGTGTTAACGATAAACGAAGCAGTTTTCCTGGGAAAAGAAACTCCTCCGGAAAATCCTTACTAATGACCTGTAAATGTGCACCAGTACGCAGTGCTGAGGAGAGGGTGGTTCAGGGAGTCACTGAACCAGGGGCACTTGGAAGGAGGGGCCCATAAATAACAACTCGTCAAAAAATGCTCTAGGTAATAATCCAGCCTCTTCATTGCCACTGTCATTAATAGAGAGAAAAGTCTATGAATGAAGTGAGGTAGAACATAGAAGCTTGAGTCTTTGACTTTCTCATCTTTGTGGGCTTGGACTAAAGAAGTTGAAAAGCTTCTGATTGTTACTAAAAAATGTGATTCCAACACGGCAACATACAACAATGTGTTTGTCATACAGAATTACACTATGGCATGCGCATCTATTTGCAACAGTGTGTCGGTTGTGATCGAATTTAGTTCACGAATTAAACGTTTTTCATCTTCTAAGACTTTTAAAATTTATAAGAAATTTTCATTTTTATGCATTGTTGTGTTAAGATATCAGTTATGCTCAAATTATATCAAATAGCAAACAGAAGTAAAAGCCACCAGACAATGGCCTAGATAGGAAAATTCATAGGAGGGGTAAGAAATTTTTTCAACAAAATTCTAACAAGCATGTGTACCAGTACCCTGGGTACCAGACTCACTATATATGAAATAAAATAGAGAGTCTGGTCTAGTGCGCCCCATTCTCGTTCTGGTGTGCTTATATTAACCAATCAGGAGCGAGTGTACAGATTTCTGTACGTTCAAAGGTCACAGCGAAACAATAAACTTAGCTCTGGTGTAAAACATTGAACAGAACACAACATAAATAAATGCTAGCGACTGTAACGATTTAGTTTGAAGATGCTGTTAAAACTGTACTCAAAGAATATTTTCCGCATGTTGTGGAACTTAACACAGAACAACATTGAAAGCCTTGTTTGTAGAGAGAAGAGACACCTTCGCCATATTGCCAACTGACTTTGGAAAGTCTCTGATATTTCAGGCAGTGCCTCTCATTGCAAAGAAATTAGGCCTTGTAGTGAAATGCAGTAAATAAGAAACACCGCAAGGCGCCGAGAACAAACAACAACAAACACAAGTAAATCAGTTATGGCTAATATTTTCCCCGGCATACGGGGCTTCGCTTGTCATATTGGCCATATTTGCTGTGGCGAACTTCCAACGTGATGATTCTAACCGCCGCGGTGTCCAAGCGCGCTGCCTTCACAGTGAGGAAGTAGACTGAAAGTACACTTAATTTATGTGGAAAATTACAAAAGCCTTATTTTAAGTTGTATGCTAAATTTAACAATGATTAACATTTAGTAACTGCATTGTGCTAACTTTAATTTCATGCTTCGCATATGCTTTTTGCTGCCAAGGCGTTTTACACCTGATTTGATTGGAATCTTGAGGCAGAAAAGTCTGTTATCACTGTATTAATAATGTCAACTTTACAGAACTTTATAAAATACATTGGCTTTAAGATTTCCCAAAACTCCTCCGACTACTGAGTATCTTTGTTATTTATCCGACAGTCTTGTTTCACAGGCCTAGTCTGTTAAATAGACTTCAGTTCTTTCAAGTAAGTTCACCCGAACGAGAATGGGGCGCACTAGACCAGACTCTCTATTATTTTATATAGTGAGTCTGGTACCCAGGGTAGTGTACCAGCAGTGTAGAGCCAACAAATTTAGAGGGGGCAAATAGCTTTCTCTTTATTGTATACAAAATAAACGTTTTGGTTGTTTTCTCTCGGATGGCTCCCCAATATCAATTTCTCTACCTTTCCATATTTTCTAGGGTTGAATTATCTTTCAATGTTTTGCGGTTACTTGAGCAGAAAAATAATTAAAATATAGAATTTTAAGTAGCAAAATTTTGCCAGAATTTCCTGAGTTTTCAGCTATCAAGAAAGCTTTTTAGGTCACACATGAACGAAATGTCAAGTAGTAATATCGGTTTAATGAAAGATTTGATCCTGGCAGAAATTAGCTATATTCTATATGATGTAATAGAATTACCCAGAAAATTGAGGAGAAGACGCAGCCCCCCTTCGAAAAGTTCTTCTACAGCCCTCATTTATACTTCTTTCAAAAATTTTAACATAACATAACGACATGGGAAATGCAATAAATGAATCCTTTGATATATTCAGGTATTCTTATGTTTATTTAACTTATGTTAGACAACCGTATTAAAGTTCCGACAAGACCAGAAGTATTCCGACGAAATAGCAGTTCAGCTCTACAGAGGGGTTGCCCCTCTATCTATTTTTTTTTGTAGAGGGGTCAGAGGAGTTGCCCCTCTGTAGAGCTAAACTGCCATCAGAGCAGTTTAGCCACTAAAAAAGCCACCAGCTGACCCGGGGCCCATAAACCCTCTCCGCAGCCCTGCCAGTACGTACCAACACCTGTAAAGATTCTTAATTTTGTCTTTGTCATAAAAACTGTAAACCCGTGCATTATTTTTCGCAAAACCGCATAACCGCGTGAAAAAGTAGCTAAAACTGAAAACAATGAGATTTTCAATAAGGTTTTAATACTATAGCACCTTGAACATCATCGTAGATCTTTTTTCATGCATGCAAGTTGTAGAATTCAGCATGTCAAACCCAAAAAATATAACTGAAAATGAAAACAAACCGAAAGCAATGGGCAGCAGTGGTTTTAGGGACTACAGGGCCCTGGGCCAAAACATCTGTGGGGCCCTTGTTCTTTACAATTTCTATCTTTTTCTTAGGTATGGAGCCCCTTTCGGCTTCCACAAGCGCGGGGCCTGGGGCCATGGTCCCCCTGGACGCCCCTTAAAACTGCCACTGGCAATGGGGCTAGCCTTTTCGCAAATTCATTTATTGAATTCAATTTTTGTTAAATGCAACCAAAATAGAGTTACGGTTGTCGAAAAACCAACTGTTATTCCATATCCATCCTGGATACCAGTCAATAGAATACAATAGAGCGTTGAGATAAACTCCACTCCTACCTTTCATTTCCGCGCTCGAATTTATGTGGCTCTGTTACCCATACAGGGGCGTCGTGGCGAATGAATTCTTAATGGGGCAAGAAACAAAAATTTTCTGACAAAACTTCTTGTATTTATTTTAATCAAATAGAACCATTAGGAGGGGGAGCAGAAAAGCTCATAACTTTTGTTTTAACTGGAAAGATATTTGATATACACTTAATCTTGTCTCTGTTTCTTTATACTTCCTGTGAACGTCCCTGACACCTCGCAACCCTTTAGGTCGATTAGGGCAAGCGAGAATAAAGTTATGAAAGGGATAATCTTTTATAATCTTAATGCTTCAAATTCGCGCCTGAAGTTTCATTCTTTTGAGCGAATAATATTAAAATCTTATTCTTATAATGAACATCCACGGGTTTAACTGGCATTGAAGATTCGGATTATAGCTGACAAAATTCGAGCAGCAAATCACCCTATACTTTTGTTTTTGTGGAAATCTAGAAATGTCGAGAATTGCCCCTTGACAATACGGAAAGTTCTCTAGTCCAAGAAATTTATGTCACTAAAAAGTTCATTTCACTTCTCCACTTTAGCCACGGCTTAAGTTTAAGAATTTTCCCACTTTATAAAGATTTTTCCGAAAATCCGTCAAATTTTGTTAATATAGAGGGCCCGCGCTCGCTCCCTCCCTGGCCACGACGCCCCTGTACCCAGGGTATTCCATACTGTCCGGGATTTGCAGTCCAATAAATTTCAAACTCCTAAAAATGGCTAATTGAATGTGTTGGGGCGGATGAAATTGCAGCTGAAAGCTTTCTGTCACCAAATTAACACCCTTGGAGACAAAGAGTATCTATATCAAACTCAACGAAACTGCCTTAGTTCAATGAATATAAAAAGTGAGGGTAGTAGCGTAAGATACGAAGGCTTAGTCCCCCTCACTTTTCCCTGCAATGAATTTTAAGTCACCTTTAGGGAAAATTTCCTCGTTTAAATGTCTTTATAACTTCAAATGATGCCCCTTTACTCTTCATGCCCCGAATTTTTAACACCCACCTATGCAGTGGTATAGTACTATCAAAATAACAAGGGGGGCTTTTGCACAAATTGTTGCAAAAAACAATAGCAAAAGAAGAAATTTCCAATTTTCGGCATTAACAAGGGGGGCCCACCCCCCTGACCCTTCCTAGCTCACTAGAGGAAGATCTTCGATTGGTCGATCTCCGCAACAATGGATTTAGTAACAATTTTGTGATATAATTGTAACAGATCTAAATGGAAACTCACTACAAAAGCCGCACTCGTGTGGACAGTATTTTGCAATTCTATCCTTCATTGCTATGCAGTATCCTAATCGTTTCCAAATCCTGCATAGGCCAAGGTCTCTGGTTTTACGGCACGATAATCCTCTCATGAAGTCAACTACAAAAGGATTAAAAAACAAAATTCGTTAAAAATTACATAATAAAACGAAATTATTTTTTCGTTCGATCAAAAACATACAGAGCATGTACATTGATGATTGTAAACATTAGAGTTAACATGTAAAAAGTTGTTGCCATTTTTTCAACTGAATTTCTACAATTGGTTGCTAGGATTTGGCCTGGATTTTGTAAGCAAGTGATGAGGTTTTGAATGAGGAATGATGGACACACCAATTTTTTTGTATAAAAAAGGATTGACATAGAAAAATGCAGTTTGTGATGCTTTGTAATATTTAAGTTTTTTATTGTTTCATAATTTCAATGACAATATATCAAGTTCGGGGTCCTATATGTATTTTTTGTACCCTGCGAAAAGTTTTTTTCATATTTAAGGATTTCACTTATTTAGGGAAGATTAGAGGCTTTTAATGCTTGTTGAGAAGTAATTTTGGGGTTCTCGGATGATTCAGACTCAGAGTTGAAATAACAAGTTGGAGAATATACACCCAGTTGATGGGTCGAAATTGGCCAATAAGAATAACACGAGCACATGGCCGACTTGCGTCTAGAATTTGTTATCAGTAAAATCGACTAAGATCATAGATATTTGGTATCATGTACGGTGGCCCATAACTGCCACGCAGTAAAATTTAACTGATTCGCATACAGACGAAGCTGATTCACATTGAAACAAGACGATTCGTACGGGAACAAAAATGACTAGCACAAAAGTCAAGCGACTCACACAGAAAGAAAGCAAGTTGCACAAACAAAACGACTCACACAAAAAGAATACTGGCTAGCACAAAAATGAAACTTGTCACACATTTTCAATTTCAGGAGCACAAAATAAAACATATTGGACAAATACAGCGAAATGAGTCGCACAATTAGAAAAGCGGACGCACTTAAATAAAACGAAATATTAATAAAACCTGTGTCACACAATTCATTTCATTTCAAATGTTTAAGGAGAGTTGCCCTTCAGCAAGCTGATTTTAAAATCTATGTGGATTGATCAAATAGATTTCGATTTTCATTCTTGCAAAAAAGCACCCGTTACGAAAAATGCTGCTTGAGAAAGTTTAGCACAAAATATTTGCTTCTATAGTGTTGTTTGCGACAAAAAAATGTTTCCGCAGTTTTGGCAAAACATTGTGGCCGAGGCTAAGCACCAATTTATTCAGTTCAATAAGAAACCAATTATTTTCCAATGTGATTTTTTCTATTTCGTGTTTTTGGAACTAAAAATGTCTCTCGAGTTTCAATTTTGTGCGAGTCTGTTTTGTTTTTGCTCAATTCGCTTGAATATTGTGCGAATCAGTTTTCTTTTCTGCGACTTGCTTTAAGGTTGCGCAATTTGATTGAAGGGATGTGTGACAACCTACTTGGCAGAGAACCCAATGTTTCCGACATAGGCGTAGACTTGCATTTTTTCAGGGGGGGGGGGGGGGGGGCTCAAAAAATTAATGACAATTCCTAATGGCAGCTGCTGATGTCACATGATAGAAAGTGGATTAGCTAAGGGCTTAAAGGTGATTTTTCCGTGCATTTTTCATTATTGAGGAAGAAGAAACACACAAATGAAATAATCGAAAGTTTATTTTTAAATCATAATCAGTTTCTTTAGGTTGAGATCATCAGTTCTATTTAGGCACCCAAAATGTACTCTTTCTCACGGAATTTCTTGATATGAAAGTGTCAACAAGTTCATCAATTGACAAATCTCATCACAAGTTTGTCCATAGCTAGTATCACGTCAGCAAAGATCGCACGTTGCTTACCTCTGATGCTTCCAGCCTCTCTAAAGGATTGGCCTCGAGTTGCATCTGACCTTATGTTCGCAATAATTTCATACTTTTGTTTGCTGTAAACGCAATTATCTAATGTAACAAATCTTATGCGTGACACCAATAATTTAACAAACTAATCTAAAAATTGGTACAGCACTTACTTATTTTCCAGTGGGGGCTCAGCCCCCCTCGGTTTTCGTCAGGAGGGGCTGAAGCACCAAAGCCCCCCTAAGTTTACGCCTATGTACCCTGGGTACCAGACTCACTATGTATAAAATAAAATAGACGCCTATGGTTTCCGATATCACAAGACCACCAGATGCCCAATTTTGCACAAGTGACACTTACACATTTTGCATTGACCGAAACTTTTTGCTTTCACCTTGACTCCATTGCAGTTTCGCTGTTTTAATGCGCACAAGTCTTCGTACTCTTTTCCATCTCTACCGCAAACCCTTCCTGTAAGTGTGTCACCCTCGTGGCAAAGAAACTTGCAGATGCATTGTGGGAATCCATGCGAACTTATTTCGCATTTCATATCTTTGGGACACGTGTGTGAGGAGCAAGGATCCTTGTCGTCTAAAAAAGAACATGCTGCCTTTTAAATTTATCTGAATTTAGAATTATTTAGCCCCCAAATAGCCTACTTTTCGGGTTGTCCCCAGATGAAGCCAATAAGCCTTGGAAAAGCGAGTCTTGATTTGACCTCGGTCTCGTGATAGAAGCAAATGCCTTCTCGTCTTTATTTAAAAGCGCTTTATCAGGGCCTCCAACGAAGAAGGGGCCGGGGGGGCCTGGGCCCCCCACTTTTTTGCAAAACAATAGAGTTTTTTCAAAATCTGTTGTTATGGGTGTTAAATTTTCCCTTGGCCCCCCTAATTTTCAACCTTTGTCGGAGCCCTTGTTTATGCGATAGGGTGGATGTGAATTAGAAATTCGTTTTGGTAACAGAAAGTTCACTTATCTACTTTTGACTTTTTCGTATTTGGTTTATAAGAACTGTCGCTTAGAATTCAATTTGAAGAATAAAAAGAGAATGATATTTCACTCACCACATAGATCACATGTTTTACGACATTTGTTCAAAACGATGAACTTTAGTTTCTTGCACAATCCATGAAACTTTATAGCTTTGCATTGCCAGGATATATCATCGATACACGGGCCTTTTGAAGTAAGATACAAAAAGGTTATACAACTTTTGTGGGGACAATCAGCGCGGAGGTGGTATATTTTGCTAGTAAAGAAATAGAACTGGAGAATATGCTCAAACCATCCCCTTTACCACTTTTTGCCTCGATCAATATAATAGTGTTTTGAATATGGAGAAAGATCTAAGAACTGACAAAACGTATTCAATTATTTAGGTTCAATTATTTAGGAGTCTAGCTGGGTCTCTTCGCAAACACCGTTTGAGCCAAATTCTGTGCAGCGAATTGAGAGAGCTCGCTTAAAACCTAAATAAATTACAGGACGTATTGAAGACTTTGAAAAGAATCAGCAGATATAAAAGTAGTGAATCAACCATAATGAAATTAATTACATTGTGTTTCTAGACATCTCATATAGTTCTGTCTTCGGATTGAGCTTAATTCCTGAGCAAGTTGAATAGAGTCTAAACTTCTGGAGATTTTTTCAAATGACCAAATTTTCTGCTCATTTTCCTTAAGATGTCTAAATCTCTAAAATATTTGTTAATGACAAAAAATGCTGTACTTCAACCAAAGGCTGAATTTCTTCCCTCTTTCCCCTTACTCCTGAATTTTTTGGTTCCCTTGCTTGCTTCTAATTCATTTGAAATATGAATAAAGTTAAGATTTTTCTGGAATGATTCAGTTTCTCCGGGCCCATGTCACCAACCTAAACCAGAATGGCCAGCGATATACAGACAGCGTCCTTTACCCTCCCCCTTCAGCCACTGTGGTGTCAAAAAAATTGTTGATTTGCTTGTATATTTTGTTTCAATATAGTTTCTATAATCAACAACTTTATCCATTTAAAAACCTGACCTAATTTTAAAATTTGCAAAATTTTGAGTGGCTATGGCTGCCCGATGCCCTCCATTGGCATGGACCCTGTTTTTATTATATTTGGCATTCTAGGATCAGAACTGCAACTAGCTTACGACACAGCATACTCAGGGGTGTACATATCCGTCTCCCTCGCACCCTGGATATTCGGTTTTTATCTGCGGGAGACCACTTATCGTTACACAGGGTAATAGCGACGAAATTTTTGCTAGAACTGTCCACCTCTGTCATCAGAGTTCCCAGGGTGACTACACGTCGTATTTTGGCGACCAAAGAAAGAACTGCTGGTCTTCCACTTGGAGTCCACCTATTATCAGGAATTGTCCAACCCTGCGATGCATTTGTAAACTTCGATATTTTTCCTAAGACTTTAAATTTGTGTGTTACTGCGACTTCCATATGTCTTTAAAAGTCAATTGTACAAATGTAGAATTAAAACATTCTATTACATTGTCTTACAGCTAGAATAACATAATTTCTTACGACAAAATGAGCAGGTCTTTTTACAGCTCCTCTTGCCTATTTCTGGTCTCTTCTCGCAAAAACCCATTCTTTGGAAGTCTTTGCAGAAGACGGCGCCATTTATATCAAGACATGATTCTGAAAAATAAGTATACAGGCTTTTATCAAAGACCCAATGTAGCATATCCGGGAATTTGGCACAAAATAACCCCTTTTGGGCGATGCCATTGTGGCAGATATGATGACCCCTATCCACTTAAGGAGATTCAAATTTCTGCAGGCCTATCTACATATCTGCCACATACTATATATCAAGAAGAGCATCGACTTATTGTGCCGATTATGCAAAGGAGCCTCTTGCCTCTCTCCAAAAGCTGTACTTTCAGCTGAGAATACTTCTTTTGATTTTCTCCAAAAAGCTGAACTTTTAATTTCCCTCTTGAAAAGTAGAACATGTTACAAGGTTTACCTTGACAATCAAAATGCATTGCTTCTATTTATACCGTAAATCCTCGAATTGGCCCCTCCCCTCAAAAAATCCCCCCCTTCGAACAAGCCCCCAACCTAGAACTACATATTGTCAAAAAGGCCCCCCCTCGAATAAGCCTCCACTGCTGCCGTAAATTTTCAAATTGGACCCCTCAATTTGACGATTTTTGTCATCTGAGGTTGCCAATGGCGTTTTATTGAATTACCACAACAAATTCATACTTTTGGTAGTAATTAATTGAATGCTCATAAAGAAATTTCTACTAAAATAAACAAGGTATTTTAATAATGTCTTCTTAATGTCTACAATAATTTTATTAGCCCCCTCTCTCGAATAAACCCCCATCCAAAAATATCAAAAATAAAAAGGCCCCACGGGGATAATTCGAGGATTTACGGTATATAGCTAAAACGAATAATCGGTGCTGCATGTGATTGTTCGTGACCTCCAATCTGGTTCAGTCCAACAAAATCTTACATCCAGATAATTTGCACAAGGTAGCTAACATGCAAAAGTGTTAAGAAAAGGCTTTGAAATAGCAAAGGTCTTAAAACATACTTAAAACAAGCTTTTTCGTCTGATAAAAAAACTTACAATGGTTATTTGCAATTTATATTTGTTAACAAAACATAAAAATTGAAACTACTGTCCATGTTACCCTCTGTTAAACTCTCACTACGATGGGCCTTCTACAGCACAAAATAAAATTTTTCAAATGGACAAGAAGTTTGTATCGATAAGATTTCTCGAATATTTCGCTTTTTGTCAAAAATTTTTCAAACGGTTTGTTAAGTCACGCTAAGTAATTTATATGTGTTGCACGTAAAATTGTTCAGCCAGATATATTATCGTCATTGCTATTAGTATTATTAACGAATCTTTACACAGGATTTTTCTACGTAAATGTTATATTGACATATACATAAATTTATGTAGGGAAATATAAATTTATAATAAGTATATTTATAGATATATATTTATATATATATACATATCTAAAAATACTGTTTTCAGAGAAGTCCTTTTTAGATATTATAGAAGAAGAAATATTGCCTCATAAGAATGCTACCTTCGCATCCTTTGAAGTCTTTTCCTTTTGCAGGAGTTTGTTCATCGTGGCAGCAGCCATACTCTGAAAATTTGCATTCTGGTGGCGGCGGCTCTTGAATAAAAGATAAAAGACTCCTTTTTTTCCAGGTGCGCAATTTGCATTATATTATCTTTAGAAATAGAAAGTAACTTTTAGAGTTTTAAATTTCTCTACAGAAATACTTTTACTGTTGCTTTCTCGAGAATTTAGATCTTCGTCTGTAAACAAATGAATATGATTAGCCGAGAGTACATCTGTTGGTTGAAAAATGCTTGCTTCAGATGACCAAAAACAAAATGAGTTTTGTTCATAGTGAGAAATAACAATCACATTCCACTTGTTTCACGAATCTGATTGCAATCAATTCAACGTGTCAAAGGCAAAGCTAAAGAAAATTGTCGAGGAGGCGGTGGCCAAACTGCTTCCAATGAAGTCTTGAGCCATTTGAGAACACACAACAACTTATAACGCAGGAATGGAGTACATAATACAGGGCCAACGCCAAGAATTTGAAAATGGGGGGGGGGGGCAAGACTTGCAAAAGTAGTCGGCCAAGACTAGCAAAAGTAGTCGGCCAAGGCTTCTTTCCCCTTTTGCCTCAGGTTTAAAACTAGTTGCTTCGCAAAAAATGGGGAAGGGGGGGCATGCCCACCTTCTCAGCGTAGGCCCTGTGATACGGATGTTTTTCTTTATCGTTATCCATCTATTTATAAATCTTCTTCGAAGTTTCGTACTATAGTACATTGGAATTTTCGTACGTACGATAGATCCCGCTCCCGTTTGACTATTCCCCAGAACGTGTGTTCAGTGCAATGTGAATAATTTCTTTGAATTAAATTATTACGTCTCAAAAGTTCCTGTAACTGAACGAGACTATTCAAGGCCTTGTGGCTATGTGCTTCCGCGGATACTTACTGCAATACCCACATGTCCTGTTGCAAAGAAACGCCATTCTCTCCTTGCGAATGATACACGTACGATGTTTCTTGAGGTACTGGCAATAATCAGCACCGATATGGTCTTCGCAGAGATGAGGATCATCTAAGGTAGGGTAAGATATTCATTCTTTGCAAATAGGCATTAGATATTCCAATGATTCTATTTGATAGGGAATGTAACTATAATATCGCGGCCAGTTACTGGTGAATTTGAATTACCTAGTTGTGACCCATGGCTGTGAAAAATACAAAATATCTTGCTAAAAACTATAGCACTCCTCTTATAACTTCAAAACGATAAGCATCCTATAGCAATAGCCGGGCAAATGGACTGGCTAATTTGGTTGAACAGCTGGGCTAATGGACTGGGCCCTGAAGAGAGCACAAAGAAAATAAAACGGCACCAAATTAATCGTTAGGGAACGTAAGTTCGCCTTGAAGTAAAAGTAAATTATTGGTATGAGAGTGACGAAATGCTGATCAAATGTATAGAAAATGAGAACTACTGAATCGGCTTTGATATAATTTCACTTGTAAAGTAAATTTTCGTACTTTGATTGATCTATTCAAAGAGACAGAGATTGTAATAACTTTGTTCGCAAGTCTTTTTTCGCTCATTTTGGACTGAAGATAAATATTCTGTAATTCACAGCATTCGCAATTCAAAGCTGTTTCAAAAGAATGAAATTTTTTCCGAAGGAAAATATAATTCAAATTTGTAAAGATTTGTGTATAAGAAGGAAGAGCCGCAGGATAGGCTGTCCGTCTGATTCTGTGAATCTTACCGGATTGGTTGATGTTGAATGGTGTGAATGCAGCGCAGCGGAAAAAAAATGAGATGATGATTGTGGGAGAATGTGGGTGATGCTATAGAAATTGGTGTAATGGGATGATAATGATGACTATTCTAAAAATTTACCTCTTATCAATGGTCCTCGTTTGAGCCTCTTTGGGAGAAATTCAAGAATTTCAGCATCTAAAGGAAGTAATGCATTATGCTGTATAAGGAATTATTTTGGCTTATTTATTTACTTATAATATGATACGAAAAAGCAGAAAGATTAGTATAGCATGGGTTATGTTTCAGTTTTTATTTTCAAAGACCGATCTTGGTTTATATTCCAAACAAACACTTTCGATAAAGCTTTTTTAAAAATGTGAACAATTTTTTGGCGGTACAGAACTTGAAAATGGCTTTGAAAAAAGCAAACATTTTACAACAAATTGGCTTAAAGCTTTTTCGTCTGACAATCTTCAGAGCATAAAACGTCAGAATAAGGGTCCGAAAGAACACAAAAAAATATATACCCAGTCAGTGCCGCGTGACTAAAGAAAACTTACCACTGGAGTCCAAGAGAGAAAACGAACTCATTCTGTCTACACAATGGCGGCTGTTTTGTCTGTTTGTAAATCTATTCCAAAACTGTTAGATGGAAAAATGACTGTGCTCTGCCAATTATCCGAAATATGTCGTCATTATAGAGTTGACCGATGGCAGAATCACTTGTTTTAACATACTACAGAAAAACACAATAGAAATATTGGCATGCTGGTAAGGAAACGTTTTCAATTTATCGGATTATTTTCTCTTTGATACTGCAACACTTATCTTAGGTAATAGACTTGAATTTTGTATCCCACCCATACCATAAACAGAGAGGAATTCTTTGCTGAATTCAAAATGTTACACGCTAAACTTGACAAACACGCTCAACTTGCCAAACCCTTTGGAATTTCACAAATTACGAGCAAGACTAAGCAATTTGGCATATGCGTAAAGCGGCTCCCCCATTGACCAATCTAATTTTCTTTTTAGACAGGGCATATGGTATAACAATCTAACAACCTTGCTAATCTTTGTTTTCTCGACGTAATCTCATAAATTGAGCTATGGACTTTCAAAATCCGTGGAAAGGGAGAGTTCTTCGATTTTTGGACTAATATTCACTGTTACGTTCTCCTGGATAAGATGTTCAAGAAAACCGATTTTCACTTGTCAAAAATGCCTTAGTGATTAAAACTAAAGCAAAAACTATCGTTAAGGCAAATAGTCAGTATCTGACGAGTCAGTTCTCTGTTCAACTGACGTTGTAAAGTCACTCTTCCAATCAGAACTTCTTTCACTAACTTCTGATTGTGTCTCCTATTTACTTTCTCTTGCTTCACATCATCAGACTACGACATCATCTTCTGTCTCGATCGGCCTTACTGAGCGACGTGTGTTCCTTTTCCTTTTCTTACGCAAAAGTGGCACTGCATACGGTTCTGACTCCATGTTTGCCTCGCAGCCATCCACATCATTTTCTTTCCCTGTCCTAGACTTACTTCTAATCAACGATCTGGGAAGTTGGCTCCCAGTGAACCATACTGGAGAAACAACGGAAGAGTGGGTATTTGTTTTCCACCCAAAGTCATAAATATATAGTTCAGTCACCCGATATTTTCGGCAATTCAGCCAAATTTAACATTGGAAATGGACGCGTTTTTTCTCATGTCATATTGAATCTGGATCTGGCGAAAATGGTGCAGATGATTTCACCTTCATTTTCAAGTCTTGCTGGACTCGTGTTTCAATATCAGTTTCTGTTTCATTTCCGTTATAGAGAATAGTCTGGATGAACTTCTTTGCACTTTCAATTGTATCGTCTTGGATATTTTTCCCTTTCCCCAATTCTTCGCTAAGTGCCAAGCTGCTGGCGTTCTTTACTACCTTTTTATATGCCTTTACTTTTCCGACATTGAATTTGTAGGCAGTAGTGTTGCATCCGGTTATGGCATGTAACTTTTGCATACTTCACAACCAACATTCTCAACTATTGCCCTAACATCCACGTATTTGTCATGATCGATTTTCATGTACCACTCTTTTGGCGCTGACAATTGTGTCATGCCATAAAGAAGCAAAATAAGGACATCCGTATCCTTGGCAACAATAACAGCAGGGCATTTGCAGCATGCAGAACCAGCCTTGTATCCGCCTCCTTGTGATTGCAGGTTGGCAAATTCCTCTCTCGTTTGCAGTTGATTACAAGAAGGAATCTTTAGCAAACTTCTGCCCTCTTCACTTCTGAAAAACGCGCTTGCTAGTCGAATCAGTTCTTCTTCGTTTTAGCCGTTATGGAAAAAATCAGCCCATTATTTTCCTTGCAGTATCTTCTGCTCACCACTCTCCAGATGAACCCTGCGTGAAGTTTCCCCACGTTTAATCCTCGTTGACGATTTGAAACTGGTCTGGTGGTACGTATCAGTGACTGTCTCGACCTGCGTTGCTTCTGCAGCTCTGGGTGGTGTTGCCGAATTGAGGACACTGACGAGACATTATCTGTATGTTTTTTTCGATTTGATTGTACGGAAAAGTGCCATGCCATCAATGATCCAGCGTGCTTCAGCGTGTATTAGTGGTAAGATACTGGATGCTGCCTTTGATTCGTTAATTGAGTAATTTCGAATGCTAGCTTTGTCAGACTGCCACAGTGTCCCGTCGGGTGTGGCTAGGCCTAAAGGCAAGGTTGTGATTGGGAAGGAGAAAGCTTTATCTAGTGACATTGCTTTTGCTACGAGAATTCCGAAAGCTTGTTGATCTTCTGTGAGAACCGATATTGCCGTTGGTGTTTCCTTCACTTTTTCTACTCCTGTTCTCAACTTTAATCGCTTTATTGGATCGAATACACTCTTTTTTTGGTAATAAGGCGTTTGGTATTAAACTCTTTGTACCTGGCATTCCCAGCTTCAGGTACTTTCAAAAGCGATTGAATGATTTCCTTGTCGGCTTCTACTCCTGTGCAAATTGCTTTCGCGGGAACTTTCGAAAATGGGTCAGTATTGTAGGAATACAACTTCTTCTTTAAATTATCAACATTGATGCTATGCCTTGTCTTTCGACTATCTGTTAGTTCTTTGTGTGTAGAAGTAGTGTTGATGTTAAGTTTATCACGCATTGCCAACCGAAGCTTTGCATGGATGTGAACGGTTTTCACCCATTTGTTTGTTGTGTCAATGTTGGTACTGTATCCAGAACTAAATGGACCGGCTGTTCTTTTAGTTTCGCGATTGAAATATTCTGTGACTAAGACTCCATGAACTGTGGCAAACTTTCTCCCCAAATAATTTGCTCCATATCCCCTTTCAGAAAGATCTTGGTAAGCTTTGTTGTTACTTGACTTTAAATCTGTTAAACACACCTGTTGGAATGTCAGGTATGGTGAGTAGTTTTGGTGATCGAATGCAAAGACTTACTTCAGCATTTGTCTTTCAGCTTTTGAATGTCGCTCAAAGTCACTTTCACGAACGCCAGAGACTAAAGCTAGGAGAGACAAAATATCCCTTATGTACGCAACAGTCATACTCTGTTGGGGGCTTCTGGTGCTGGTTAATTCTTAAAGATTTCTTCAAAAGTATACTGTCTTGTAACTTCCTCTAGATCTTCTGGAGAAGGCCTCTTTCTCAAATTTTCAAGGCTTTCATGCAGTTTAACAAGAATTGTCCAGTAATTGTTACTGAGACGTTCTGCGCGATACTGGATGAGGGCATCAAAGGATTCTTTCAAAGTTCGCATGCATCGGTAATCGTGCTTTCCAGAAAAGCCTGATCAACGGAACCAGCTGAGATAGTCCCAGCGTCAACAAACCAATCTTTATACGCAATACACGAGTGCCGCTTGAAGATTAAGCGCTGGCGAACTCGAAGTTGATGAAAGCCACCTATGAGAATGATGATATTGTTGTAAAGACCACCGTGCTTCCATGTGATCTGAGTAAGCTTTGCATATACATCTTTGTCTGCCTGCGCGAAGATATTCTCTAATGCAAGATCTTCTGCGATGTGTTGAAGGCTGTCGAGATAGTTCTTGCAAACTGTGAAGTCAGGTGGCTGGCTTCTGCTTCTTTTGATATGAAACTTCTTATCTTTATCGAAAGCAGTCCAAGAGCCTGACAAAGGGAAAATAGTTCTGGAAAATTAAAACAAAGTGCAAACTTCTCTGGCCTGCTTTGGAAGAAATATTAAGTCTGATTGACTGACATCGCTTGAGTTGAGGTAAAAATGTGAAACTTTGTCAATGCAGCTATAATAGTGACATCTTTTAATAACGCTGCAATATTGCTGTGATGCTAGGGCGAGAGGTCTTAGATTCAAGATATTGTTACCTGGCAGAATCAGTTGAAATAATGTTCTATTTGTGTCATGTGTACTGCCAGCTCCTGTCAATGTTTCTTGGCGCCCATCATTGCTATTTATGGATGAATGCAGTGGAAGTCTATTTGCAAACCGCTTGTGTACCTCTATATGTGCGAAAGACCACATACTGCTGTACTTAAGAATGTCATTGTATGAGATGGAATGGCCGAGGCGATGAAGATGTGTTGCTGCCTCCTTGCTGCCCGTAAGCCTGTGTAATATTAATCGAAGCAACGCTTGTTTTGCAGTTTTCTGCCTTGTGATCATAGATTGCCAATCAGATGCAATGGACCAAATCTTACGATTTCTCGCGCTTGAAATTAACAAAAATTACAAAACATGGGTGAAATAGATGGTAGAAGCCACTAAAAAAAGTTCAAACTGATATCTCAAGCGGTTACTGAATATCTCAATAATTTTGGAGTGACCCTCGTATTGACAATGTTGCTTGATTGTGTAATGGCATATCCATCCTCATTGAGCTTGAAATTAGAGTATATCATAGCATAGAGCATAGACAGTATTGCACAGCTCTGACATCGGTCTATTCTCGAAACTTAGCATCGTGTCATCAGGAATGTTTGGTAAGCTTTGAGATATTTGGTCTTTGACTTTACTCCTGATGAAATTGGCGAAAGACCGAATGTAATCTTCATCTCTTAGTCCTTGACCAAGCGGGTCGCAGCACTATATTGACAAGGATTCATAAGTACTGAATGAACAATAACGTATTTTCCCGTTGGAAAGAAGTTAATTTCGTCTTCAAACTGTTTTTTTAGCTCTTTCTTTAGCACAACAGTGTGCTTGATGAATGGCTCTGCATCATTGTCTTCACAAATTGCTTTGAAATCAACCAACAACTGATGATGAAGAAATATTTTCTTTCTTTCCGGCCATCTTCAAGCGAGTAGAGCGACAAAACTTCTCTCTTACGTCAGCTTCCTTTTCATTTTTGAAAGATTCTTCTTCTTCTTCGGCATTCAGAAGTTTGTTCACAGCATACTTTAGATAGCAATTTCTGTGATAATAGATATCAATGGCAAAAAGAACAAATGACTGTCCATCTTGCAAGACTTGGAGTCTTTTTGTTGCCTCGTGAAATCTGCAGGCTGCTTTTGAAAGAAACAATTCTGTTTGTTGCTGAATTCTTTGCCTAGAGTTCTCTTGTTCGCATCTTCTTAGGCCAGCATCTTCTTACATAACGAATTTTTTCCCTTTTTTGGCTCCTCTTTATGACTTTCTTCTTTGGTAATTTGATGTATCAACGTCAACATTAGGGTCATCTTCTGGCACAGTTGTGGCAGTTTTGCCGTATATTTTCTGAACAATAGAATTCATAAAGAACGACAGCTACACGGCAACTTTCGTGAACTTTCTCAAACACTATGCAAAAAATCGATTTGCAAAATATTCTTCGTCAGCGCAAAAGAAGTCCAGTTTTTGGGTCTGTTCTTTTCAACCTCTCCCATCCTTGCTGCTTCAGAGTTCTTGCTGAGTTTTTCTGTCCAATCGAAGAATCACAAAACAAACACTTCTAGCCACTCGTAGCATCAATTTAAGAATGAAGACGATAAAGAAATCTTGTGTGAACATTCTTAACCAATTAGGAGATTTTTAGAGACAAGCAGGCCAATCCAGTAAGCTAAACAACACTTAGGCCGCTTCATTGTAGGACACAGGCAAGGCCGTTACCATGCAAATCTTCAATGCAAATGCAAATTTTCGAATTCTCTGACGTTAATTTGATTTTCGAGTTCGAAATTAAATGTTCTTAAGACACCTGCTGACTTTGCATGGGTATGGGGTCTAGAAATAAAAGTCCAACTCCCCCTAGCCCCCTCCCCTCCGCTTCCCTACCCTTTTTATAACTCAAATTCCTTGCCAGGCCTTGAGGCATCTAAATGAATTTTAAAAACCCGTTATTTTTCATAACGCTTTCAGATAATTCACTGTACATAAAATATATGACGTCATAGTTCAAATGCTGATATCAGCAAAACTAGAATATTTATATATAATTCCAAAGATCTCTTTGAACTTATTTAAAATATGCAAGTTTTATTCGATTATCTCATTTCCGTCAAATGTTATGACATTTTAAATGTTGAAATTTGTATGAAAATGACGTCATCAATCACGTGATAACAACGAATTTCCAGAAAAGATACCGGACAGACTTTGAAAGTCCATAGCTTAATCTATGAGATAACGTCGAGAAAACGAAGGTTAACGAGATCGTTAGATAGTTATACTATATGCCCTGTCTATTTGCATATAGAACATTTCCTAGCCCTAAAATCTCCACGGGCAATGAAATTAATCTGATTCATCTTATATTTCAACAGATTATAAGTAAACCCCTACAATGATATCTTTATTACAAACCCTGATAAAGTGTCTGGAGTTGTAATTTTGAACATAAAGGACTACATAAAAGATGGAGATAATTATCCACGACAAAGAAAAATTTGCTAAATTGGATGATGTCGAAACACAGGACAAAGCGGCCAAAGTAAAGCGTAAACTCCAAAAACTTTTTTTCAACTGGTCAACTCAAAAGTCTTGGCTACAGAAATTTATGATAGGATATGACCCGCGGGCTCTCAACGACTACAAATGTATGGCCTCCCTAAAATACACAAGCCAAACGTCTTGTCTATGATTGGCTCAGCTACTCTAGTGTCGCTAATAGAAGGGGGAAGGTGATAGAAGGGGGGCGTTCATTCCGGCCGATTTTCGTAAGAAAGGGGGTGCTAATAGAAAAAGGGGGTTTATGGCGACCAATTTTCAATAGAAGGAGGATGCTGATAGAAGGGGGGCCAGTTTTCAATAAAATGTCAGCAAATTTCAACCGCAAAGGGGAGCTAATAGAAGGAGTTGATGTTGGTAAATTATTTAATAAAAAGGTAATGGGATTAGTAGGATGGTGACACTGGTTACTTGATAATAGATAGATAGTTAGAGATAAAGAAAGGAGAAGATCGCAAATTTTTCGGCTGTTCAAAAGTTTGGTCCGCGAAAGTGCCCAGTTCATTTGAAACTACCATGGATTGGTAACACTTCCTTGCGATTCGATAGTCAGATTAAACAAGCCATCATAAAATGTTTCTTTGCTGCCAATCCTCGTATTATTTACAGCACCAGGAGAGCCCTTTCACCCTATCAAAAAGATTGCGATCCTACCAACCAAAAATTTCCGTTATTTAATGAATTTACGTGCCACTGTGATTCCGGCTACGTAGGATGCACAACCCAAAGATTTGGGGATAGGATAAAACAGCATGTTCCTTCCAACATAAGGAACAAAACTGCCCCTCAAAAAGAACAGCCTCCTCGATCTTGTAGGTCTAGAAACACTGTTAAAACAAGTGATTCTGCCGTCGGTCTACATCGTTTAAACAACCTTGATTGTGGTAAACTCTATAATGACGACATGTTTCGGATAATTGGCAGAGCCTGGTCGTCTTTTCATCTAGCAGTTTTGGAATTGATCTACATACAAACGAAAAAAGCCGCCATTGTGTAGACAGAAGGAGTTAGTTTTCTCCCTTTTTCTTTAGGCACGCGGCACTGACTGGGTATATATTTTTCTTTGTGTTCTTTTGACGTTTTATGCTCTGAGGGGTGTCAGACGAAATAGCTTTTAGCCAATGTGTTGTAAAATGTTTACTTTTTTCAAAGCCATTTTCAAGGCTCTTTTAGTTTATAATGAATTATTCTTATAACATTGGTTATTCTAAACCTGCCATTGTTTATCGCGAATCACATCACAATTCACGTGCGCATGGGCAGATAGAGTTTATATAAGAAGTTCGAAATTTCTCCTTGTCAATGGGAATCCTGGTATTTGTGTCTCATGTCAAGAGAATATCATGTTACGTCAGATATTATTTACGAATCTTGTTTGTAAAGAGACGACTACTTACCCATTGATCTGTTTTCAAGTTGGTCCAACATGAAGTCGATGGTGCTAGAAAATCTGTTTTCCAATGCCTTAGCTTTCAGAAGAAATCACAAAGTTTCATTACCAAAAAATACGAAGCTGGTTATAACATAATTTACGTGTGTTTGTTGTTACTTTTTCTTGGAGCGTTGAAGTGTTCTTAATTTACTACATTTTAATATAGTACTTATTTGTTTTTTTGCTATTACACTTATGAAAACCTAACACTTTCAAAATGTTAGGAATAGTGAAAATTGGAAGAATCATTTCAAATGCTAATAAGTTAATGTTTCTGGAAATTGCTTTCCTGGTATCTGGAAAAAGGCCTTGAAAAGAGCATATCTGCTTACTTGAATGTCTGGTCCACTTAATATTATTATCTAAGATTTGCTGTTAAAGTGGTTGATTACAGAACTGAAATTGTGTCGAATCTGGGTTGCAATGTTTGGAGAGAGAGGATTAAAGTTCAAATTTACTAAAAATCCCAACAAAGAAGCAACATTTCTGAACATTTAAGAGGAGTTTTTGGGTTTACTTTAAGTTTTTGGGTGGCTCCCTTCCTCCAAGACATTGCATCCTTGGTACAAATCAATATGTTCACCAGGAAGTAGACCCTTAATGGATAACTGATGGCAACACTGGGTAGTGTAAAGCCAGCAAGAAAAGGAACTAGCCACCTTCCTATGCCACATTATAAGACTAGTACAATACAAAACCATGGCTCTCACTAACTGAAACTTCCCTACTTTGACCATCATTACACCATTCAAATATTGACATTGATTCTGCATTGAAGCTGACTTTCTGTTGGCATGATAAAAACTAACCCTCGGTAATTTTAAATCAAAAGCATCATTCAATTATTTCCAGGAGCATAAAAAACGACTAAACATTTTGAATAAAAAAATTTCCAAATTTCCCAGAGCAAATCTTGAAAATGTTCTTCTCCAAGCTTCAAAACCTTCTTCAATCCAAAATTTTCAATCCTACGTTGACAAAGAATTCTCTTCCTGTCCTTTACAGGGTTGTACTTAACAGATTTTTCTCTAGTATCGAGAAACCACAAATAACTTTGAAGCACATGACAAGATTTTTGCGGACCAAAGAGATGAGATTAGAGAAAATCTTGGACATCAAACTGTGAGCCAAATTGAGCAAGAAGAAGTCCATTTTGCCCTAAACTGTCCATCTCCAATAGATTTTTCCATATACTGGATCACAGGAGCCTCCATAATTTACTGTGCATAATCAGTATTGTACGTCGAGATCAACAAGGACACTCTGCGCACTTTCAAGGTAATTCAAAGTCGCAAGCAATAATTTGTAACATTGTTAGCTAGAGAAAAAATCGCTATGGTGAATGCTGTTAATGGATCTTTCAGCTTGTGTAAGGATCTTTCAAATCTATCAAGATCTTTCAGAACCTAGAGTTGATATTGCTTTTTAGAACTGCTGAATTCGGTTCCCTTATTTCCTTTTCCTTGGAGTTTTTTAAGCTACCCTATTTCATAAAGCTCATGGAACTTGAAGATAAAAATTATTTGAAGATAAAAATTATTTTATAAAATTACCATTGACAATGTTACTAGAGCTAATCAAGTCTTCTCCTAAAAAGCAATACTTTAATGAGCTCAAGATCTGATAACGTGGACGGGATAGTATTTCCCCTAACTATTTTGTTTTGGTACTTCCACTAACATTCAGTTTACGTTTTTCCTACGATCAAGATCGGTTTAACGAAAGGCAAGGACCGGTAGGAATTGAAAGCCTTCAAGGTGCAAATTAATTATACATTCATCTAAAGCCTTGTAGCAAAATTTTGAAAGACTAGCCCAAATTGGGATACTGCAGTAACGATATCAACATTTAAAGCTTTACCCACCTGACAAATCATTTCCCAAAGCTTCTTTAACTGCAATAGCGCAAAGCAGAACTTGAAGGATAATTGACTCCGCCATAGCTTCAATCTTGATGTCTGACTTGTTCTTAATTGCTCCTGGCTATGTTTATGGTGAAGCCACCCAATGTTCTTGTAGCATTCAAAATGCTTCGTCCAATGAAATGACAGCTTTGCAATATGTGACATGATTAAATGTCATATGGGCTTGTCTTCTGATAGGATCTCTATATCTCCCTTGTAGCTACGGTGGCCCATAACTGCCACGCACTTGAATTAAATTGATTCGAATATAAGCAAAACAGATTTACATTGAAACAAACCGATTCACGTAGAAAGAAAAACCACTCACACAAAATTCAAGTGAGTCGCACAAAAAGAAAAAAGACTCGCAGAAAAATGAAACTCGTCACACATTTATAGTTTCAGTCGCACAAAATACAACAAGTCGCACATAAAACAGAATGAGTCACCCAATTAGAACAGAGGTCGCACTTAAAGAAGAATGGGTCAAACGTTGCTGAAGGGTAGGTTTTTTATTGAATTGAATTTCTGTTCAGCCTCGGCCATGATGTTTTAACCAAAGTGCGGGAATTTCAGAGACAAGACCTACGTTCATCATCGGAATAGAGTAATATGCGCGTATTTTTGGACCATTGGGACTGACAGCAGTGACAGTGAGATATGATAGCATGATATTAACACTTAGCTCCATTTTGCTAAAAAGAAAGCTCAATTCGATTGACCTACGAAAACCTATTTTTGGAGCAATCAATCCGGCTTTTAGGGAATTTGTAATGTTGATGAAAAGTAATTACAATTTTCCTTTTTGGTTTATTTTTATTCACTATAAGCAAAAATCTAAGGCTAGTCCGATTTTTAACTGTCAAGTTTTAACCTCAAGTTTTAAAGCTCATTGTTAGTTCTGTTTCCATTGTCACAAAGAAACCTCTTATTTTACCTAGTTGTAGATACATAGGCAGATAACTTAGCGTTAATTGATTTGCATTGAAGGATGTTGACAGTGAGTGCTACTCATGGGGCAAAGATTAACAGGCTAAGTTTTTAACGATGATTGATTATGTAATATGTATACTCGGATCAAAGGAGAAGGCTTCAGAGAAGGGAGTACAGTAGGTTCCGGCATATAAGAAACCACTTTTTGAATTGAGGTCTCAGAACGTTTCTTATTTTAAGATACCTTTTTATAATCAGGGTAAAAGTTTCTTATATATAGGTTGCTCATTTTTTAATAAGCAACTAAGCTTTAAGTGTTGGACCGTGTTTTGTAATGCCAAATTATGTTATTTATTATTTGAATAATGGAAGGATAATGAGCCTCCAAGAGAAGGATAATGATCACAAACTGGGTAGGAGCTGCTTGGGAAGAAATGGGAAGGTATTAAAACTACAGGCAAAGAATATTTGAAAAAACTGGCCTCTTAATGACTGCAAACGGCTCTCGTGATAGGTTCATCAACCCACAGGGTTTTAAAGACAATACATTTTGACACTCCAAGCAAGATAAATTTTTGTTTAATGAACTGTTACAGTATTTTTCGGCACAGTACTTGTTATAAAAAAACAAATCTTTAGTTTTAATAATTTTGATTCTGCTTGAGAACACACTACATTGCATTACAAAATTTAAGGGATTACTTTCTGGCATACAGGAATAAAGTATGACGGATTTGAAAATGAGAAACGTTTCAATTTCAGACCTAAAATTGTTTCTTATAAAAGGAGTACTTTGGAAAGAATCTGAGGCTGGTTTCTTATACAAGGGGGTTTCTTATATGCGGGAACCTATTGTAGTAGACTTTAACGGCAAGTTTTTGCAAGTTTCATCGAGTAGCGGTCTTTAACGGGATCCTGGGAGGCAATCATATTATATAAGGAATACAGGAACATCCTGGGAGGAATACGGGATCCTGGGAGGCAATCATATCATATTATACCTTGTGGCCACCCTATATTTCAGTAGTAGAATCCCACCCATCCACCCTTTGTTTAATATATTTTGTCTAAAAAAACCTCATTGACGTCAAAAGATCCTATTGACCTACCATGCTTATTGATCTCACTATGAAAATTACTGCCGCCTATATGAAGATGCTAAGGTAATATGATCAAGATGTACAGTTACTTTATATATTCCAGTCTCCTCAACTTCATTACGAAGACCTGATGATAAAAAAGATCAAGAACGTATTGGATTAGAGTATTGCCACCATGAAATACAGCCGTTGGCTGCAGATTGCCGATTCTCTTTAAGGTCGCTCTGGTTCAATTCTCTTGACTGAAAAACATATTTTATATCCATTGCGGCTGAAACTGAAAGTTTTTACAACTGACCCTCTCTAGCAGGAAGAGGTTACTAAGGACATTTGCGCCAAAGCTCCAAATATAGATGATTTTGGGGAGGGAATGGACAAGAAAAGTACCTTTACTAGTGCCTTTACTTTACAAGAAAAGTACTAGTGCAACGGATTGGTCAGTCCTATCTAGAACCTTGTCCCACTGGTGCAACGGACTGGTCAGTCCTATCTAGAACCTTGTCCCACTGGTACAATGGACTGGTCAGTCCTATCTAGAACCTTTTCCCACTGGTGCAACGGACTGGTCAGTCCTATCTAGAACCTTGTCCCACTGGTACAATGGACTGGTCAGTCCTATCTAGAACCTTTTCCCACTGGTGCAACGGACTGGTCAGTCCTATCTAGAACCTTGTCCCACTGGTACAATGGACTGGTCAGTCCTATCTAGAACCTTGTCCCACTGGTACAATGGACTGTCAGTCCTATCTAGAACCTTTTCCCACTGGTGCAACGGACTGGTCAGTCCTATCTAGAACCTTGTCCCACTGGTACAATGGACTGGTCAGTCCTATCTAGAACCTTTTCCCACTGGTGCAACGGACTGGTCAGTCCTATCTAAACTTGGCCCACTGGTGAAACGGATTGGTCAGTCCAATCTAGAACCGTTTCCCACTGGTGCAACGGACTGGTCAATCCTATCTAGAGTGCAACGGATTGGTCAGTCCTATCCAGAAGCATCGAAACATGAAAGTATAAAAGTTGCACATAGTTTAGATGATTTTTTTATGCTAAAACTGTTTGGGTTATTCCGAAAAGGCAATTTTTGTAAAAAGAAACAAAACGAGGGCTGGTTGGCTTTGGAAAGAGCGAACAAGACTCTTGTAGTAAGGCTACACCATGGAAATTGAGACTCGCTCTATGTTGGGCCCATAAATACCCCTAGTGCAGCTATGAAACCATACACATTATACGTAAACTTATGCGACTTCATGTCCCTATTTGGATATCCAGGAAAGTTTCCTGCCAACAAACTGGCTCTGATATGTTAAATATTCAGCGTTCAATATGCAATGTTAACAAATGTCAACAATCAAAAGGTATAAACTGCACATATATTACTTTAAAAGGACAGTCAGAAATTAAACAATATCTACGGTATCAAAATCGTTAATATTATGGTACTATTTAATATCGTACAATATCAACATTCAAAAGGCATAATTGGCAGATATATTACTGTGAATAGAAAGTCAGAAATTTTTAAACTATCTACGGTATCAAAATCGTTAAAAATATGGTACTGTTTGATATCATACAATATCAACATTCAAAAGGTATAATTGGCAGATATATTACTGTTAATGGAAAGTCAGAAATTCTGAAACTATCTACGGTATCAAAATCGTTATAATTATGGTACTATTTAATATCATACAATATCAACATTCAAAAGGTATAATTGGCAGATATATTACTGTGAATGGAAAGTCAGAAATTCTGAATCTATCTACGGTATCAAAATCGTTATAATTATGGTACTATTCAATATTGTACGATATCAACATTCAAAAGGTATAATTGGCAGAGATATTATTGTGAAAAGAAAGTCAGAAATTTTGAAACTATCTACGGTATCAAAATCGTTAAAATTATGGTACTGTTTAATATCGTACAATATCAACATTCAAAAGGTATAATTGGCAGATATATTACTGTGAATGGAAAGTCAGAAATTCTGAAACTATCTACGGTATCAAAATCGTTATAATTATGGTACTATTCAATATCGTACGATATCAACATTCAAAAGGTATAATTGGTAGAGATATTACTGTGAATGGAAAGTCAGAAATTCTGAAACTATCTACGGTATCAAAATCGTTATAATTATGGTACTATTTAATATCATACAATATCAACATTCAAAAGGTATAATTGGCAGAGATATTATTGTGAATAGAAAGTGAGAAATTTTGAAACTATCTACGGTATAAAAATCGTTATAATTATGGTACTATTTAATATCGTACGATATCAACATGCAAATAGTATAAATAGCAGAGATATTATTGTGAATAGAAATTCAGAAATTTTGAAACTATCTACGGTATCAAAATCGTTAAAATTATGGTACTATTTAATATCGTACGATATCAACATACAAATAGCATAAATAGCAGATGTTACTTTGAATGGACAGTCAGAATATGACAATATTGACGCTATCTAAATCGTTAATATCATGGTACTATCTAATAGCGTACAGAGAGGCTCCAGTATGTAAGCTAGTGAAATCCTGATGTATAACTTACATATCCGTTTTTAAGACCTTGTCTTAATTTACCTTGGCTATCAATTTCTAGCAACTTATGTTTTCCTTTGAACACTGTCGAAAGATATTTCATGTCTTTTTGTTGGTAAATATCATTGAAATGATATGACCTGCAAAACATTAGCTAGTCTTCCGACTGCATATTTCATATAAAGTTACAAAAACCCTAATAAGAATGTCTAGTTCCTCTGTCGATGTCTTTTAGTTCAAGAGCATTGCTACAGTGATTCAATTTGACGGGTCATTGATACTGCTATGATTGTCATCTCTCATTTTACTCTTGACATTGCTCAATTTGTCTTGTCTGTCCTGAATGCTGAAAGACGACAGACACGCACATACAGTTTAGATAAAAATAACACAGGTCATCACTTTTTCTCATCAAAAGTCTTGTTATACTTTATCTTGTGACTTTTTTGTGTGTCGTTATCACAATCCGTTCCTTCGATTTCCAAAAAGCCAAAATGGTCACTGTTGATCAAAACTTGTGGCGCTGTCAATATTGTTTGTTGCAGTGTTTGATGAATGGCATTCTTTTTTAATAGATTTTCCAAACCGTCCAGAAAATGCTGTGTGCATCTGAAGTGCTATATCTAGGTGCAAAGGCTCATTGTCACTTTCAATTATATTACAAAGCCTTTCTATATATTTTACTAGCTCTACACTACTGCTTGTAATTTATTCTAAGCAGTTGTCATACAGACTTGAACTGTCTTTTTTGGTCAAGAACGCTAACATCTAATCTATAACAAATTTTAATAAAAAGCGAAATTTTTATGCATTAAATATCTCAAAACATGGCCTAACCAAGTCAAATTTGAGATTAACATAAAGCATTCTGCATTTTTCATAAAACATCTCTGAAGATTGTAAAACGCTAAAATTTGATGCCTTGTGTAGTTTCTCTAATGCAACAACTGCAAAATAACAAACAGTACAAACAGTTACTCTCTACCCTGTTGCAAATTGTATAACAACGTCTCAAACCTCTAAAATAATAGTTAAAGTGCTTTTCTTGGAAAGAACGAGATAAAAACTACCGTCAATGTTCAAAGTCATGGTGAAAGAGCTCTTGAGAGGTAGTTGGAGAACAGTTTTCGAACGTTTTTCGTACATTAAGTGTCGGCTTTGGACCTTTAGGGGGGGAGGGAAGTTAGGAGGATGGGCTGGGCGATAGACCATAACGTAAATGGTGATGTAAAATGAAGCGTGTTATTCTAATTTGTTTTTTTTGGCCGTCAAACCCAGCTTATGTTGGCAGATTGAACTAGATTGTGATTGTAAGGCGATCGTGGTGAGACAATCAATTTGTTTAAGTGATTGTTATTGTCCTAAACTATTTCATAAAATGCAGACAATATTGAATTTATTTCAAGCCACGGTCATCAACGAGCTTTGTCTCTGAAAAGTAAAGGTGGTTCAAATCAGGTTACTGTGAAATAAATGAAGGCAATTTTTTATAAGCCCTAAAGGTCTTGGTGAATTTAAGACTTTATAAAGGTTTTTGGATTTTTGCCACTCTATAGCTTTCAGAAACGCATATAAATTCTATCTGTTGATTAGATATCTTTGTACAAGAAATAAATATCGATTAGTTTCTTGTTTTTTCAAGGGTGGAGCAGATGCGTAGCCAAACGGGGCGCCACACCCCAAATTTGGGCTTGCTGGTAACTCCATTGCTATAAAAATTATAGTTCGAAGATACTTTAGCAATAAACATATTCATACATTTTTTACTCCATTTCTGCTTAAAACAGTCATATCTGTGTCCTCAAATGGCACAAGACTTTTTTGTATATGTTTCTACCTAGCCTCAGTAGGTAGTTTTTAGGACACTTCCTCTCTATGTGACCACACCTCGTGATTCATATGCCTGGAATTACAGAGAGCTGGCAACTCTCCTCACTCTGGGCAAAAGATGGTCATGCTAGGGACTCGAACCACCAACCCCTGGGTCTGTAATTAATGGCAGATTGGGGATCTGCACCCCTACTCCTAACAATTTTCTCTAGCTACGCCTATGAAAGGGAATGGCGATGAAGTGTACTTTCAAGCAACATAAACTTTTTAGAAGGAATCTTTGAACCAAAACCTGCTATGCTATTTCACTTTAATCAAAATGTGTTTAATACCAAAAAACTTTTTCTTTTTTGCAAAAATCCCTTTAATATGAATTTTCGTTTCGAAGAATCTGGATAACACACTGCAATAGCAAAGGGTTTTAAACTGCGCATCGACCAACCAGTTCATTAAACCCGTTTTCCTGAAATTTGTATAAATTTCCAAATTTTCAGAAATTTACAAACTTTTCCGCTGAAACAGGACAGGGCCCGCACCACCGGCGGGCTGGGGTGGCCATGTCCCCTTTTTTGCGAAGCAAGTAGTTTTAAAGCTGCAGTAAAGGGAGTAAGAAGCATTGGCCCCCTACTTTTTGAACCTTGCCTCCCCACTTTAAATTTCGTGGCGTTTGACCTGCAGGAGACAGCATTCGCAAAGTGTATGCTAGCTTTGTAAGTACTTATATCATACAACTTCCTTATTAAACATGGTAAATTTATGTTATTTGAACTTTCCCAAGCCTTATGCTCTGTGTCATTTGTTCATTTGAAATTGTTGGCGTTATAGCGGTTGTGAAGGAAAAAGATTGTCGAGGTCAGATAGAAGTTAGTTTTCCTTTTGCTAGATTAATATGACCACAAGTTCTTCCGTATAAAGATTCCATTCAATTTTCTTCAAAATCCATGCTAACTGCAATTTTCACATGATTTACATTTGCGTTTTGAAAAACAAGTTCTCAAACGAATCATTAAAAAACACATAAGATGAAAGCATTTCTTATCAGAAGAAAATCTGGATTCACCAAAGATATATATTTTCTTCTCGTACCACATAGCTTTGTTAGAATGGATTATTTTTATTTTGAATTTTTGCTTGATGAATCAATTTTTTCTTTCATTCACTAATTGATATTTCTACCACTGCATCCCTTGTATAATCGTTATCTTTCAAATCCTTTTTGAATTCAAATGCAATTGATTTTTTATAAAAACCCTTTCAATTAATTAAATGAAAATTTTTACAGTGATCGATCAAATACAACATAAATTTTTTAAACGTCATAATCACGAAAAGCAATAAAGAATCGATCGGATTAATGAACAAAATTACCTTTCATATGATAATTCGTTTCAATATATTTCCTTGACATTTAGTCAGTCATTTTAATGCATATTTTTTAAATGAATTCTTCAATTCAATTATGTAGAAGACAAATGTCTTTTTTACTTTATTGATATAAGCGAATCATACAAACTATGTTGATTTCATCGTTCTTTTTATATCCAGTACACCAAACAGCATCAGTCTTAACCTTGTTTCTACCAGCATACGATTTTCAATCAATTCATTTCAATTCAAATAAACTCAATTCAATTCAATCTTATTTGTGTACTGCAGTTGTAGAATGATAACACCATAATGTCATATAAACGATCCTTTTATGGATGAAATATTTTCCAATAATTAATGCCCATATTACTCAGTAAATTCCACATTCAAAACAGCGGAGCCAAATTACAAAATAAATGGATTTAACACCGTATCATACAGATATAGCCAAATATGGAACTCTGTTCCAAGCGAGATAAAGTACTCCCAAACTTTTTAAACATTCAAGATAATAATCTCAGAATTTTCATCATTTAATTATACTTATAATCTTTGCAAGGAATACGTATGCAACATCGGTTATATTTGATTTACATTATATTTATTTCGTAAGTTAAATTAGTTGGTTTAGATTAGCTTTGGTATAGCTAGAGATTCTACCAACCTTAGATAAAGAATGAAAAAAAGCGATTTGTGAAAAGTGTGGATTTACCTAGCTTAGGCCGTTTACAAAAAGGTATGATTAAAAACACGATAAAATTGACACTGACATAAGATTGGTTATATACTGGTTATAAACCGAAGCATCCCTGATTTCATAATTCTGATATTTTGATGGCATTTGTTTTTCTCGTGATAAGGAAAATTTTTTTCTTATCTTATAACCTTCATAGGCTTTGTGAGATAATTCCATAGTTGTGCAACCGTATTTTTAGCATCAAATCACCTTAATGCTTATTCGGTTTAAACAATTATTTGACGGGTTCTTATCTATGTTCACAACATTTTTTTTTTAAAATGATTAAATTGAGCTTACGGCAACTCATAATTTGGTGAGGAACTTTTAAGTCATCCAGGTCTCGTTGTTCTAGGAAGCTCGATACCTTCTGTAGAGAATCAAGAGCCGCATACCAGCCTAAATGTGGGAGGGCTGAAAAAGGCCACGCCCACTAGAACGCCGGGAAACGTCACTTTTTAAAAGTACTGGCTTATTTCTACTGGGGTTTTATAAACAATCTGGTTCAGAGAAGATATCAATAGCTATAAAGATAGATAAAATCAGCTTGGGGATAATTAAACAGCAAGAAAAACACCTAGAAAATAAACAGAAAGGGTTCTCAGTCAAGAAAAACTGCTACTCCTTAGGAGTATACGATTCAATGTTGCGTTAGAGCATAGTTAAGAGTAAACTTTCCAAAACGTTTTCTAACCTATTATTGCAAGAAAGTGGAGGGGCTATAGCCCCTGCTAGCCCAATGGCTGCGCGTTGCTTGTTGAAAAACGATAGTATCCAATGAGTAAGATCCTTAATATTCTATTTTGCATCCTCTACAGCTCTTTCAAGTATTTCTTTCCTTAGACATCAGGGCAGTAGCTTATTTTTGGAAGCAGGCAAAAATCCCCAACAATTTCGGACGGTACAATTTTCGGGCAAATACACAGTTCAAAAAGTTTACCGTCCGAAAATTTTACTCTGCGAAAATTTTGCTGCCAATGAACTATATGGAAACTTTGAAAAGTAAACTTCCATAAGATTCTGATATGTTTTTTTGACCAAGCAATATTGACTGCAATACCGAGATAGGTGGACACGAAAAAGCAATCGCAAGAGGGTGTGAATATATTTGACTTTGTTATCTTTCACTTAAAAATTCATGTAAAGTGTATTTTCAGTCTTCGAATACGAAAAGATCAGGATTGTTCTTTGCATTTGATTTTCTTGATTCATCTTCATCGTTAACAGTGGCAAAGGGGGTATGGGTGTAATTACCACCCCACCACTTTTGTCACATATTTCTTATAAAAACGGATTAAAAAGCGCTAAGTATGGGTAGTTCAAATTTCCTAAAAAAAATTAACCTGGTACAAAGCACTGAAACGAAGCAAAAGGGACGTGGTCTCACTGGCTACGCCTCTTTTATCCTCCCATTTTGCAGTAGCTGGCACCGCAAATGGTTTTTAGTATGCTCATAAATACAAAAACAAATAAGTGAAATCTCTTGAGGTACCTACATGGCCCCCAATATCTGGTACGAGCTTATTCACCCTTAACACCCTCTTAATTAGGTATGGACCTTTATAAACAGTATGGGTTTCTATCTTTCAGTGCAAAAGGCCTATCTTCTCGTTTGGGATTAGTTCACACACTTTTACCATACACATGATATTCTCTGCAATTATTACTTTCTGAAAACTGGATTAAGTTTTCAGAACACTTACACATTTAGCTGTTAAGATAAAACTAAGAATGGTTACTGCTTTGTGCAAGAAAATCGGAATTATATCTAGCAAGTCAGTACATGCAAGTTGATTGATTGGTGTGAATGATCATTTGAGAAAGAAACTATATATGATATAAAGAGGTTTCGATGTATCTGTAATTAATGACGCTTTTGAATCAGAAAACCCGTTTGCTTGATATTGATGAAAAATTAAAACAATATTCATATACTCAATCATTACTGTTTTGCTGTAAAACTTGAAGATATTTTCCTAAACTCCTTACGTTTTTTTACATTTTGTCCGAAAATTTTCTCCAAAATTGTCCGAATTGGTCTGAAAAATGCCGTCTGAAAAAAATTTCGAGAATTAAACTGTCTGAAATATTTGGGGATTGATCCAGTGTTTGGAGGCAGTCTTATGCCCCAGGATGGCAGTCTTCTGAATGTTATGCCTCAGTTTTGCAAATATGGATGCACATCTAACAATTTCGTTTTTCATTTTAACAACGTGCATTTGTCATGATAGTTTGGTATCAGTTTTGATGACAAAATATCTAGCCTCATCTGCCTGCTTCAAAGACCCCCCATTTTAAATACAAACAATTTGGTATTTAGTTGTTTGTGTCTGTGTGACGGTTTGAAAAAAAGAGTACGTAGCTTGTTTTCTCAGCAGTGAACTAGTTTATCTGCTTTGAACCAATCATGGACTTTTCAAAGTTCCATATTTGTTTCTTCAGCCCAGGTAGGGTCATCTGTAAAAAGTATAGGTTTTTGAAATGTTGCATTTGGGATATCATTAGTATAGAGGGTAAAAACGATTGGTCTTAGAATAGATCCTTGAAGCAATCCAGGTTATTTATATAACTGGCAGATATTTCCTTGGAAGCCATAAGACATAATCAGTAACTGCTGCAACCAAGATTTTGATAAATGGTCTATTATGTTTCGAGAGCCGCGTGTATGATATGGTTGTGTATGAGGTTGTGTATGATATTGTTCTTGTTCAGAAATGAGATCTGTTTTGCTACGAGAAGTACCATGCCCTTTTGAAAATAGAAAGAACTGTTAAAGGCCGGATAATGTTTGGTATGCGTCTTATCACCAGCCTTGAAGACAGTGAAAAATTTTCCATATTACGTTCTTATTGCATTAGGCTTGATCTTGTCGTGTCCTGGTGCCATATGGCAGAGGTAACTTCAGAAAAGCTTATCATTATCTGCTTCAAATAAATAGAGTGGAAAAAGAAATTTAACCCTGCCTTGTTTCAAAAATGAGTGAACATAAGTGAAAATTCCTACTTACTCATATCTTTTTTCCATATCAAGCAAACGTCGAGTGATCTACCTTATGAATCCACATCAACAAAAAACCACCACTTATGAATCTACTTCCTTTTAACATCAGCCAATCACCATCGTGTGCATCTTTTTTTTTCTAGACGAAAGAAATGAGATAAGCTCTACCATAAGTTTCAATGCAAAAACATGAGTATTTATTAAAACCAGATTTTGATTTTGCTACCTCTTTACACACTTTTTACTTTGTAGAGAACCTAGCTACAGAAGTTATGAACCTCAAAAGAAATCGTTTGCATTGAGTTGCATAAGGTTCTAGATAACTGTGTTAGGGGCTGTAGATTTCACATGTTTGATTGGAAATTTTTAAAATCTTGTTGATCTGAATTTAGGCCTAATGCTAACGTTGGTGAATATCAAGTAACAATATGAGCAGAAAAGCATATCATTTTAAACTTTGCCAAGACCAAATCGCAACAACAAATAATGCCAGAAGATTTGAGGCTAAATTCAATAATAACAAGTCATTGCCACCAGATCAGGCTTCAAGAATTGCTGGATAATTTTTATCTATCATTTGGTTGATCAACTTCAGTGACTATGCTTTGACTGGTTGATGAAGAAATCAGAATTCCCTATGTTAAGCGTGGTCACCATGCTGTTAGCCTTGTTTGGTACAAGCTGGTCGCTGTCTAGCTAAATTTATTTTTAACTCTAATAGTTTTGAAGATGTTTGGATCACTAAAAGAGCAGCATAAGATGACTACTCGTGATAAGGTTGTCAAGTCACGTATATTAATCCTCTTTATCCCTTATTTTTCACGGTTGTTTGAATGGCTCTAATCTGCTCTTTCCTCTATGATTTGCATTCCATTTTCTGCCCTATCCGACCAACATTCCTCCCATGCTCTTTCCGAACAACTCTCTTCTTGCTCTCTGAGACTGGCAAATATGTTACTCGCTTCAGCAACTTCTTTTAACCTGAACATGTTGCTGATATGAAATAGAAAGAAAGATGAGACATGCTTTCCGTTAACAGATGTTTTGAAACCAGAATTGGTACTGCACACTGTTTTACAACGCAGTCAACGCACTACATTTTTGGTTTTGAAGGACAACTGTGATTTCTATTTAGCATAGTTTTGACAATTCAGCATCTTTTAAGAGCAAGTATTATATTATGACTTTTTCTTTTAAGTTATCGTAATCAAAGACATTTGCAAGAAGCATTATTTGTAGTAGTTGTCAGGTTGATATCCAGGATTTTATCACAGTAAACTGTTGATATTGTATTGTATTGCATTGCATTGCATTACATTGCATTGCGTTGCATTGCATTGCATTGCATTGCACTGCATTGTATTGTATTGTATTGTATTGTATTGCATTGCATCGCATTGCATCGCATTGCATCCCATTGCATTGCATTGCATTGCATTGTATTGTATTGTATTGTAAGACTAACATAAAGCAATTTCAAAGATTGCATAAGGCAAATTATTTACTGCAAAACGTGAAAGCGCACTTGTTTTCAAGGAGACAAGTTTTGATCGAATTCTTAAATTGTTTAGTATTTTTTGCTGTCTTTATTGATTTTGGTAGTGAATTCCAGATTTTTGATACCATCTGATACCATTATTCTGGTAGTTCTGGCTTTTGGAATGTCAAGGGGGTTTTGATTCGAATGTTATGACCTGTTGTTTTGTGTATAAAATAGTCTTTCATAAAAACAGGATTAAGGTTGTTTAGTGTTTATAAACTTCGAGCGCTAAACTTCTAACTGATTGGACAAGTATGGTAGTTTCTTTTGAGTTAGCAAGTACATCTTTGTACAAAGATGAATAGTCCGAATAGGTTAGTCTTAATGCCCTCTCGTTAATTTTCTTAAGCTTATCCTGACTTCCTTTACCACATAGCATCCATATCAATGGACAATGATTGAAGTGACAAAGTAAACATGAATTCTTAGTTCCTCTTTTTTTCTCAGTCGTCTATAAATCTTGCCAATCTTTTTAAAAAATTTAACTGTTTAGCTGCTATTTTACAGATCTTATCAATATTAGCTTCAGACTTCAAATTTTCACCGATCTGAACACCAAGCAAAGTAGCGTTTTTCTCTATTTTAGTTACAAATTCTCGGTCCATTCCCAAACTCATTTATGCATTTATCTTTGCTGCCGATTGTGATAGCATGAAATATACAGGCAATTTCGCAATCATTTCATTAGATTTAAACCAATCAAGACATTTCTTAGTGTTAATTTTTACAAGTTGCAATAGTTCATCAGTATTTGTTGCAGTAACAGATATCGTGTTGTTATCAACAAAATAACATAAAGACCCTTAAGTAAGGCTGTAAAAATATTTAGGAAAATATTGAAAAGTAGAGGTCCAAGTATTGATCCTTGTGGCACTCCTTGTCCAAGTTTACCCAAGGAGCTGTAATGACCTTTCACTTTGACTCTTTGCTTTCTATTAGACAGGAAGTTTTATATAAGCAAAAGAGAATTTCTATCTACTCCATAGGCATGTAGTTTTGCTAAAAGTAGGATTTTTGATAGACAGTCAAAGACTTTTGACAAATCCATAAGGACAGCACCAATTTGTTTGTTCTATTCCAATTCTGTTTTCCAGTCTTCAATAAGTCTAGAAAGAGCGTGCTGGGAAGAAAAGTGTTTTCTATATGCGCTCAGGATAAGTAAACTAATATATTTAGCTAACTTAATACTTAATACTAAACAGTTTCAATAAAATTCAAAATATTCAAAAAATTGCAAAAAAAATTGAGCTCGGGCAGAGGAATAGAGATTTTCCAACGAATCTTAAAGGAAAATAAAATTGTCACACAGGAGAAAATATGGTAAAGAGTTCTTTATGAATTTTCAGAATCTGCAAGGACACAATTTTTATGTGAAACAGTCTAAACCATAAAAGTGTGTTCGGGACGTGTCTCGGGACGTTTATAGATGAGTGAGTATGAAAATATACCTTACATGGTTCAGTGTACATGACAACATGAAACAAACGCAGATAGTATACATGAAACTTCATTAGAGCTTTGTCTGCTATGGCAGAGAATACAAACAAAAAGGTTCAGTACGTTCCGGTGACAACATGACAAATAAAAAGTTACTGTTTTTTGCGATCAGAACCGATGACAATGGGAAAGGGGGCATGGGAGGGCGCGTTGGCTTCCTATTAAGCCGTTTGTCGGAAAATCTGGATGCTTGTCGGAAAATTTTAGGACTCTCCAAGTCACATTCAAACAACTTGCTGATGATAGTCTCCTCACCCTCCATAAGCTATTGTTAGCAATTTTTCTTTAAATCAATTATTCTATGTCGCATTGGCTGAAAATAGCCAAAGTTAATCCTTTCAGAATAATTTAATGGTTCTTTGTCAGGAAACACGTGAGGATTCTTTTTGCGAGAACATCCGGGATTTTTCGGGTCGATCATGGAACCCTTACAGTGTGAAGCATGAAGCAAGTGACAAAAACAATAATTAAAATGTATCTTCGGAATTTTGCTATATGTTGAAGATGTCTCTCTGGATGGAATCTGCACAGAAATGGGTTGAAGGTTTCAACATTTCGATGGAAATTGGTTCCAACTTGAACTTTCCCCCAAAAGAATCCTCGATGAAGAAGTAAGGTCTCATATAAAAGCAAATTCTAAAAGTTACTAGAAGGATGCCAACACTATCAACGAATTTCAAGATTTCCAACCTTACTATAAAACATTGATTGTTACAAACATAGAAGAAAACTATCTCAAAACATCAAAGGGCATCTGGAAATCTATGGCAAAAAATTGCGAGGCCATGGCTACAGGGGCCCGTAAATGATTACTCAATTAGAAATTTTTTTAACTATTTAATCAACCTCTTCACTATCAAAATCTGCCAGTCATAAATAATCATAACAGAAGGTTATAAAAGAAATAAGGTAGAAGCAGAAACAGTAATAACCCCATAACGTGGTTTCTCTAACAAAACATGTAGCTTTGGGTATTGTTTTGGTTAATTATCAAAACAATTTCTTTTTGTCAGTGTTTGGCGTTTGCATTTTTCTGGCGTTTGCATCTGCAAAATATTTCAAAGTTTTCAGCAATATCAGTTTCAATGGACATTGAAGCCAGTGAGCTGAGCCAGTTTTGGTCGATGTTAGAGCGATGGTAATTTTTTTATGAATTCGAGTTAATGGACGATCTTCGAGTCGTCCTGAATGCATTGAAAACCGATGAAAATATTTGGAAATAAGAATTGCAAAGTCGAATGCTAGACATTGTTCAACGAACTGCATTGGTTGGAGCAACATATCAAAGTTGGCATCTTCAGTAATGGATGCTCTTTGGTAAAAGTGACTCATCAGTGATGTAAAGAGATGTAAAGGTTCAGGGGGTGTGACTTCCCCCGTTTCTTCTGCACTTATCAGTAAATCTTCAGATGGTCCAAAATAATCCTTAGTTTATCGGTACAATTACCAATCGGTAGGTGAATGTGTGTAATAGCGCCAATTTTTGGGACATTTAGCTCCTCAGCGACACGAGAAGCTTCTTCAAGGTCGAAACAACCTGTTTTTGAAATAATTTGAATGGTTTAAAATTTATTTGCAACAGTCGAATCGACCTGTTTTTGAAATAATTTGAATGGTTAAAAATTTATTTGCAACAGTGAATGCTTTTTTATCGATGCTGGCAACTGATCCTTGATCGTTTTCCATATCAAAGACGCTTAAAAAGAGAATTTTTATATTTAAAGATTAAGAGCTTGTTATGCATTCTGGCGGTAATATATAAGTTATGTTTAAATAACATCAAAATAGCAAACAGAAGTTGTAGTCACAATCACAATTCTAGCAACCATCGTCTTCAAGAGTTCCTGTCGGACCCTCCCAGAAGAGTCAGTCTCCGGCAGGCCTATTTTTTTATCTTTCGTCTTGGCCCTTGGCCCATAAATTCTCTCCGCCGTCCCGAAGACGATTGCGGTACTTATGATCCGTCTATATGAAAATAAAAGAAAGATGTTATGGCAATTGGTGCGATGAGAAAACGAAGATTGACTTAGTAGTTTTAGGTTGGCATGGAAAGGAAGACTGACTTAGGGTTTTCGAAAAGAAAGGAATAGAATATACATGTAGTTATGATCGGTCTATATGAAAAAAGAAGAAAGATGTGATGGCAACTTGTTGATATGAGGAAACAAAGATTTACTTAGTGGTTGTAGATAAGCATGGAAAAGGAAGGCTGACTTATGGTTAAGATAAAAAAGGAATAGAAGATACATGTAGTTATGATTACATAGTATGAAAGAAAAAGATAAATGAAATGATATTCGGTTTATGTAAAACCGAGGGGAATAAATTTGATGTTGTTTTTTGCATTACAAAAATATAGATGTTTTTAAAAAGGTTTTTAAAAAAAATGTTGTGGTAAATTCTCCGTGGATGCATGCATCATGGAAACAAACGAAAAATTAGGTTATGTTTGAAAAATATGAAAAAAATAAATCCAAACTTTTCCAGAGACCCATACATTAAAGAATTAGTATGTTATTATCATTCTTAAACTTGAGTATATCAATAAAATTTGATCGAATTGAAATTAATAGAATGAGCATTGTATGTTGGTATCAACAAGGATAAGAATGATGTTGTTAAGTAAAATGGATAAAAGAAGAGCGGTAAAATTAACATAATGATTTGTTGTGCTATCTAAAGGAGAAGATTTGTTGTTTTCATAAGTATACTGAAGAATTAATTCACAAGAAAGTAAATAATGATATCAAAAATGACCTGAAGCATAATTTTGCTTGTTAATCCGATCGATTATTTAGTATTTTGCAGGATTATTATGTTTAGTCATTATATCATTATATCTGTCATTATGAATATAATCATCAAACTGATTGAAATCATTTTTATAAAGAACCAATGGTTTTTAAGTTCTAAAATGAATTTAACATGTGATTATGGTTGGAATTATGACTGGAAATGAAGAAAATTTTTATTTGACAGCTTGCTGTAAAAAAAAGATTGATATGGTGGTTAAAGACAAAACGGTGAATGGATGAAATAGAAAAATGAAAAATATGATAGATGTGATTGTGATAGTTTAATACGAAAAAAAGAAGACAAATATTGTGATGTTTAGTTGAATTCAAAAGGGATATCCATTGGAAATTGTGAATTTGTATGGAAATGGAGACAGATATCAACGTTTTTAGTTGAGGTAGAGATGTATAAAGATGTAATTCTAATTGATTGAATTTGATTAGAAGAAAAATGTGATTGTGACAGGTTACAGTAAAAATAAAGTTTGCTGTGGTTGTTTCTCTTTATATGAAAAAGAACGATAGATCGAGTGATGTTTGGTTTAAATTGAAATAGGCATAGATGTTACTGTGTTTGATTGAAATCCATGTATATACGAATGCAATTTTGACTTGTTGACATAAGGAAGGCAAAAAATTCGATTGAGACAGGTTGCTGTGAAAAAAGAAGATTAATGTGGTTGCTTATTCTTCATATGGAGGCTTTGTTAAAATGGGAACTGGATGGATGTGATAGTGTTAGGTTGAATTAGAAATATGAAAGGATAAAAGTGCAACTGGTTGACACGAGGAAGATAAATGAATTCGATTGTGACAGGTTGCTGTGAGAAAAGAAGATTAATGTGGTTGCTTCTTCTTCAAATGGATGCTTTATTAAAATGGGAACTGGATGAATGTGATAGTGTTAGGTTGAATTAGAAATATAAAAGGATAAAATTGCATATGGTTGACACGAGGAAGATAAAAGATTCGATTGTGACAGGTTGCTTTGATGAAAGAAGATTAATGTGGTTGCTTCTTCTTCATATGGATGCTTTGTTAAAATGGGAACTGAATGGATGTGATAGTGCTAGGTTGAATTAGAAATATGAAAGGATAAAAGTGCAACTGGTTGACATGAGGAAGATAAAAGATTCGATTGTGACAGGTTGCTATGAGAAAAGAAGATTGATGTGGTTGTTTTTCCTCAAATGGACGCTTTGTTAAAATGGGAACTGGATGGATGTGATAGTGTTAGGTTGAATTAGAAATATTTATGGATAGAATTGTAGCTGATTGACACGAGGAAGATAAAAGATTCGATTGTGACAGGTTGCTGTGAAAAAAGAAGATTGATGTGGCTGCTTTTCTTCACGCAGAGACAAACGATATTTCGGATGCTGTCTCGTTAATATGAAAAAGCAGATTGATGTGACTGTGTTTGGTTAGACAAAAAAATAGAAACAGAATTAAGTGTGATTGACTGACTAGAAAAAGAGGAAAGATTTGCTTGTGACAATTTTCAGTGAATACAGAAGACTGCCATGGTTGTTTTCTTTTAATGCGGAAACGAAAGATAGATCGGATAGTGTTTGGTTTATATAGAATTGGATAGATGTAAAGGTACTTAGTTGAACTAAAAATATTCAGAGACGTAATCGTGAGGTATTGAATCAAACAATATGATAGTGTGATTGTGACAAGGTTCTGTGAATATTGAAGACTGCTATGGTTTCTTTTACTTCATGTGGAGACTAAGGTAGTTTGGATGATGTTTGGTTAAATTGGCAATTGGTTAGATATGAAGGTGTTTGGGTGAATCAGAAATATTTGAGTATTTAATTGTGACTGATTGATATGAGGATAAGAAATATTTTAATTCGATAAGTTACTGTGAGAAAAGAAGATTGCTATTGTTGCATTTGATAGACGTAGAGACAAACGAAACTTCGAGCGATGTTTTGTTAATGTGAAACAAGTATTGATGTGAGTGTGTTTTGTTGAACTAGAATATATAGAAATTTAATTGCGATTGACTGACTAGGATCAGAGAAAAGATTTGATTGTGACATGTGGTTGTGAATAAAGAAGACTGCAGTTGTTATTTTTCGTGGAGACAAACAATATAACGTTTGGTCTATATGAATGTCGGATAGATATGACGGTTTTTTTTCATTTAATATAAAATGTCACAATTACAAGCTACTCTCTATACCACGCAGTATCTATTTGACTATATTATACGACGATCCTACGGAGTGGAAGACACCATACAATCTCTGCAGCCATAAACATGAATAACACGTAACGAAACACAATCAAAAACGCAGCTACAAGAATTACACATAAGTGATCCGTACTAATAATACTAGGTTTTGTTTTATTTTGTATGCTGGGCTAACCTAAGGCAATCAGGTTTTTTTCACGTCTTGCCAAGAAAGGGCTAATCTGTTAATGGGATTTTTGAGCTAGAAATATTTAAAGAAGTGGTCGTGATTCATTGAAATGGGAAAGAAGATTCTGTGAATGTGACAAGTTGCTGTGAATATTGAAAACTGCTATGGTTGTTTTTACTTCAAGCAGAGACGAGTCATAGATTGGATAATGTTTGATTAATATTGAAAAATAGATTGGTGTGACGGTATTTGGTTGAATTATAAATATTTAGAGAATGAATTGCAATTGACTGATTAGGAACAGTGGCAAGATTTGATTTTGACATTTTGCTGTGAATAAAAAAGGCTGCTATAGTTGATTTTTTGTGGAGACAAACAACGTGATGTTTGATTATATGAAAGTTGGATAGATGTGACGGTGTTTAATTGAGCTAAAAATATTTAGAGATATAATCGAGATTTTTTGAATTGAAAAAGGAAATAGATGTGATTGCGACCAGCTGCTGTGAATATAAAATAATTTTGTGTTTGCATTTTTTCATGTAGAGACAAACGACAGAAAAAATGATATTGTGTTAATATGAAAATTGGTTAGATGTGAAGGTGTTTGGGTGAATTAGAAATATATAGGGATGCAATTGTGACTGGTTGACATATGGAATTATGATACGTGATAAGATAAGATTAATGTAAAGAATTTTGGTTGACGTAGAAGAGGACAATAGATCAGATGTTGCTTTTTATGGAGCAGAGATTAGATGTGATGGTGTTTGGTTGATATAGAAACAAAATGTGATGTAATTAAAATTTGTTGATATGAAACAAAAATTAATGCGGTTGTGTTATGCTAATTTAGAAAAGGAAGCTAAAATAGTTTTCTACGATGGCAGAAAGCAAGAAGAAATGGTTTATTTGTTGATATTGTTTCGACTTAATTTGGCTGTCCCCAGTCTCTTAATTTCAGCAATAAAAGTCAACACCTATTAGTGGCAATAAACATTAGTGGTATTAGTGGCCTAAAAATTGTATTGTAATAAGTATACTTCGTGAGCTAGAATTGTACGTTGCGCAATGGAACGAATAAATCAATGTTATAAGAAAACAAAGTTGATGATGTAATATTTAATTGATGTCGAAAGAAAGAATACAAGAGAATGTAGTCTCGAAAGAACATCAGTACCTGGTAAATGGTTTACTTTCTTGTGTTTTTTAAACAATGAAATATATAGTTTAAGTACCAAAAGGTTTCTTGGAAAAAATCAGAAAAACCTAGGACCTTTCATGTTCTTTTAGAAAATCAACATAATTCTACTTGTTATATAAAATTTAAACTTTGTATAAAATTTTTATAAATCATTGATAGGTCTGATTTATAAATTTCCTTGCTATATCGCCCCTGTCTGGACATCTAATCCTATCAGAAAATTTAATATTTTATAAAAAGCAATACCGTAAACTCATCATTTGGGTTTGACATGATTCTCAACTTAATCGACGTCTTGTTTAGCAAGCATATTCATTAGATTGGCCGTGACAGCAACAGTCACCCATTCCACTCGTTCTTATTGGGTACTACCCTTCTTTCTAAAATTTAGAATGAGGAATGAGCCGATGACAGATGATCTCGCTGGGTGAAAATTATCGGTGTAGTTAATAAATTGTTGAAGATCATCCAAAGGACGAGATGTTGCTCCGATAATGTCACCGATGTATCTTTTCATGAGGCGAGAAAAAGGGCCATTATAGGATTCGTAGATAAGCTGTTCTTGGTGGCCAACGAAAAGGCAGGCATAGCTTGGGCCAAGTTTACTACCATCGCAACACCAGATGTCTGAAGATAAATTTGACAGTTGAATGAAAAGGCATTAGTTGTTAAGACTAGTTCAGCAAGGCGAAGAAGAGTAGTAGTTGGTGGGCTTTGAAAACGTCGACTGTCGAGAAAAGTTTTTTAGTGCTTGTAGACCATCATTGTGTTGAATGCTTGTGTACAGTGATTTGACATCCACAGTGAAGAGATAATTTTCACCCAGCCTTGCAGTTCACACTCTTTATTAAAGAAGAAAGCTTGCCCTTTTTGGACATCCTCCTTACTATCTCTGGCAATGAAATCTCCACATCCATCTACTACAAACCTACAGATGCTCATTGCCTTCTTAACTAAGATTCATCGCATCCTAAGAAATGCAAAGACTCCATACCCTTCTCTCAACTCCGCCGACACTGCCGTATTTGTTCAAGTGATGAAAATTTCGCTTTAAAAGCAAAGGAAATGTCTTCTTTTTTCAAAAAATATAATTATCCTGAAAATATTACCCAAGCAGCATTCAATAAAGTAAAGCAACTTTCTCAAGATGATGCCCTTCTAAAATCCAACAAAGAAAACAACAACAACCGCGTTCCTTTCACCTTGACCTACCACCCTCTAAACAACAGCATAAATAAAATTATCTATAACAATTTCCATTTTCTTATTAATGACAATGAAACAGAGAACATGTTCAATGCACCACCACTACTGGCTTCCCGCAGAGACAAGAATTTCAAGCACCACCTGGTCAGAACAAACATAAACCAAGCATCACAACAGCTTGGTAGTTTCCCCTGCCAACATGCCTCTGTCGTACTTGCACACTCATTAGCCAATCGACCACTATCATCAACCATAACCAATCCTTCTACATCAGATCTCACTTTACCTGTTCTTCTTCCTGTGTGATTTACTGCATCATCTGCACCAAATGTCAATCTCTTTACATCGGCGAAACCTTCCGTCGAATTAACAACCTGACAGCAGAATACCAAAGCGATACAGATAGCAACATATCTAAACATTTTAACTCCTCCAATCATTCTACTGCCGACATGTCCATCCTTGGGTAATTGCATGCATCGCAAGACACCACCAAACGGAAGACTTTGGAGAAACGTTTAATTTTTAGCCTAAAATACTCTTTATCCTAATGGTCTTAATAGACATTCTAATTTCCTTCAATAATTTCTTTTTATATTTATTTCCTACTCTGTAGTAATGACGTATGTAATGTATGGAACACAGGGGTAAAAGAAGTAATTAGAATAAGCAAGCATGCGAGCACGTTAGATGCACATTAGAATTACAGATCTTGTTGTTATTCGAAGAGAGTATTTTCTTTCCATCATACTACAGCTCACCGAGTTTATACACTTTTTTCTTACATTCCTCCCATTCCCTTATTCTGCTTTTTTCGGTTGTGTCGCATTTCGCATTCTTTTCTATTTATCGAATTTCGCCTTTCCTTTGCTCGGCTCGTTTCTTTTCTAGGCACTTGATGACGAGTATATGCTCGAAACGTCGTGTTTTTAACTATCAAACTATTATATTTTCATTCTGGTACTTAATTTACTTGCTAGCTATATTATCATTATTTACTATAAACACCAGACAAACACTCATCAATAAAGAGGAATACACTCATTTTTTATAGGAAACAAAGGTCGATGTTGAGTACTCCAATTTTTTAATGTTCTGAAAATTTCAATGCTCGTTGTTTCTTAAGAGTTTCTTGATTATGATGTCATGAATGATGTTATGAAATTTTGTGACTTTTTTATCACGTCAAGAGATTCGCTTCCATTCTGATGCTGTATTTAGATGTGGGAAGTATATTTTTATCCCTTGTTCTTAAGTTCCAGGCCAACAGGGTAATCATGTTCTTGGATTTTGCAAAATTTCGTTATTCTCAGTTTTATCACGATTTAATAGTTTCTTAATTTTTTGCTTCGAGTACTGAAGTTTCTTAATTATTTCTGAATGTCCACTACTCGTTTGTTATACGAAGCTGTTTTCTTATAAAAAATGAGTATAACTGTACATTGTTAGTTATTTTGTATGTTAATTTACGTTTGCTATCACAATTGATATTACCATTGAACAAAGATATTTTTATACAGTTCTTTATATAGTTCTTTGAATATGAATTATTTCAAATATCAAGACAACAACTTTCTTCAGCCTGCAAATCAAGATATTATTTTTTTGCTAGATAGATTTGGCCAATCATTTATTTTACGGCACTGATTGGTCAATCTTCACATTTATGTTCTCGCGTTTCTGATTGGCCTTTTCCGATCCACACCTGGGTATACATATTTCCTAGCGTAGAGTTTTTGATCGATGTTCTGACATTTTAAACTCTGAAGAGTGTCAGACAAAAAGCTTTAGTTTATTCAAATGTTTGCTCTTTTCAAAGCTATTTTCAAGTTTTGTACCATCATAAGATTGTTTGCAATTTATTTTCATTAAACCTTCTTTCTGAGAAATTGTATAAAAATCACACCATTAGTTCCAAATGATATAAAAACTTTCATATTTATCTTGAACATATATAATTAACGCTGAAATGACAATTATCTTATGTAAGCTTGGGGCCCAATTTAATCACATTTTAGTTGAAATCATGAGGAGAAGTTTGCATTATTCCTAGATACCTTGATAACACTAAAACGTAGAGCCAAAATATGCTATAATTTTTTTTATATCAATTAAGAACAACTAAAACTACTAAAACTACAACTACATCAAGCTATGCACTTCCATGGCGAGGGAAAGACACAAGGTCACCGAGTCCTCACCATGAATGCCACATACAATTCAACAACAAGTTACATCATCTATAAAAAAAAAGAAAGAGAAAATAAGAAAAAATAAAAGTTAGAGAAAGAAAAGAAAGGGGTGCTGCTGCTGTATTTCGGCATTAACTTAACCTTGCAGAGGCCTCAACGAAGGAAACTGTTGCTTCTAATATAATTCTGTTTGCAACTGTACCCAAATTCTGAACTCCAAACAAGAGTAAATGGGAGTAAATGACAAAGGTCTTTCATATTTACATCAGCAACATTGAATCCATCGTTACCTGAGAGCTGATCAAAGAGATCCTGGCGCTTATGCTGTATAGAGGGCAGTGCAGGAGAAAATGCTCATTGTCCTCTTTACCAGTGCCACAGACACACATTGGACTTAAACAGGCAAAGTTGTGTTTTAAATCTATGCCCATTCAAAGCGCTGAACTCAACCCTAAGCATGGTTAGAAGTCTGATACCCAGAATGTCATGAATGTTTTAGCTAGGATTGTTAATTGGCCTTATGATAGCAAGCAGATTGTTTTTAAACTGGGAAATCGAAGGAGAATTTCGTACTTTGTTATTCAGAAGATTCCATTCAGATATGGTAATTTGGAAATACGAGTTTAAGTACCAGACTGTTCTTCCAGTATGTTGTTCGTAGCTATGTGGATTTCTTAGATTATAGACCAGGTTTCGCTGCTGAGGTATCTCCAAATAGAGGTATTCTGGTTCTTTAGCTTTGCACAGAGAAAAGAAATGGCACAATCTTCGGTACCATCTACAATGGTACAGGGTTTCCCATCCTAATTCGTCATAGAGCCTTTGCCTATTTGTACCTCTCCAAGCGCCTATACTATAAATGATCGTCGAGCTGAGATAGACACCTTGATAGAAAGCTGATGTAGCAAAAAGGTTAATTCAGGACATTCTGAACAATACTGCATTTCTTTATGTCAAGCAAGTAAAAGGGAGTAACAAAGCAACTACATTTTTGAATTTTGCATACCATTTCTTAAAGCAACATGGTTATGTGCAACATACTGTTTGTCCATACCACGTATTATTTACAAACTGATTTGAAGAAAGAAACAAAAATGATTGCAGTAAGTAAGGTGGCTGCTAATGCCGCCTTTCTCTAGTCTTGTGACCATTTATGTCAGTATGACAGGCAATCAATTATTAGATACTAAAGGCACCTTTCATTCAAAAATTAACCAATCAGTGAGCGTAATTCCATTCACACGCTCATTGACAGGCTAATATTGATTGGCAGATAGGTTAAGCCACTTTTATGTCTTTTGGTTGTCTTTAATCCTCTCTACCTAGAATTCGAGGGCGGTTTTACGAAATTAAGAAGGTGCACTTTTGGAGCAGTGCCCTTGTCATGCCTCTTGATGTGATTACAACTTGCGAATTTCTTTACCAGTAAGAACAGAGAGCTGGCGACTTCCTTCTCTCTCCAAATGAAAGTTTCCTCATAACAGGCAATCGAATGTCAGACCCTTGGACTTGCTTTGTTGATCTCAACCATTGAACCACCTTCACATTCTAACTGATGCTTAATTATTGTCGAACAAAATATTTATGGTCTATCGTTAATATCTTTCAATATCTCAAACCTCGATCAGGCATTTGTTTCTTCGAATAAAAGCCAGAAAGATTTTTTTTTATTTTTTCAACTGGATTCCGACTTCCTGTAAATTTTGCCAAACAACTAGCCTGTAATCGTTGATAACACACTTACGAACTTAAGTCCCGAAGATTACCTTACAATCCTCTTAGTCCTGTTAAAGAACATCATTTGGACATGTTCCAAATAATTCACTAGCTTGTGTCAATATAAAAGCAAATAGCATGAATATTTTACTTTGCTATAGTATTTTGATTTCCTGCCTAGCTTTTCTAGTTTTCAAAATCCAATTAGCTTGATACTTTTTGGGCGTTGTGGTGAATAGAATTTCAGGGAATATTTCTTGTATTTCACTGTAGTAAGCAGATTAAAAGTATAGTCAAATGTGCACACAATTAGATTAAATATCCATTCACCTGGATAGGATTTTTTGTAAATTTAATATTCAAATCTTTTTATGCTATTAAATGTTTCGCCCTCTCATTTGATCAACTTTACGCTTGTAGAGTGTCAGAATGACCAACGCTTGTTGTGAAAGAGACAAATGTATTTATATTTTCAACTGGTTGTGCAGACGTAATTGCCTTATATAAACTTCTAGCAAATGTATCTGACCTGAAGCGTATGGACGTTGAAAAAGGTCTTAATGCTATTTATGTTTGAAATATCTTTAATTGAAAACGTTGTTGCATTCAATAGTAGGAACACATGTATTTGTACTTTTTTTCGTTGAAGCTGACGGTAATACAGTAACTGATTCTCTTAATCCAATACAGTTTTGATTCTGGAATATTTAACTTTGTTATGCTCTGAAAAGTAGTTGCTTTGTCCACTTTGGACTTGATCTGCCCCTGAATACAACAACAGTATCCACGCCCAGAAGGGCCTTCGGATTCAAAACATACAAAAAGAGCCCTATCTTTGTTTTAGGGAAAAGAAAAACTGAAATCTAAATTTTTGACATCTTGGCCTAATACGTACAATCCCTTCCCTCTTCGTCCTACACACAACACTATATACGATGCATCAACAACTTTTCAAAGTGCATTGCATCTCAACGCCAATGAACAGCAAGGTCGTTTGATAAGAGAAAACACTCTAGCAGAAGGGATGCAGAAATTTAGTTTTGGTTTATGTTGCCTTTTGTCATTCTGTTTCGATACATAAGGTAGAAGAATGGATTCAAAATTTGTCAAAGTGAGCACCTGAAGAACATCTCTGAACACTTTAATAGCGGCTTCATCACTCAATTTGCTGACAATCTGTAGATTCATTTCAAGTCGGGAAGGCAGTGTTTTTCTGCAGGTGACCCCGTAAACCACTTGACCCTTCTCCACTACCGAAATTTAATTTTAGGCTAATAGTGTGCAAATTCGCGGCTATTTACATTCTCTGTTTCGTTGAATAAATTCCAGGTCCTTTTTGTCGGAAAATCCTGCGATTCTTACAGAAGATAATGATCGCAAACTGTAATTCTTTGTGCTTCATCCTATGAATTATCCTTCATCCTATGAAAGCCTGTCTGCATTAAAATGAAGTTGAAATCTGTTCACATTAGATGTACTCGCTCATAAATATTACTGAAATTCATTTCACACGGATATCTTTCACAGTAGATAATCTCTGAGAATCTTCACAAATACGGGCAAATTGGACTGATACCTTAAAGCTATAGTCATTATTAATCCTGCTTGATGAATATGATTAACAAGAAAAGGATCTTTCAACTGATCTGAGTCATCGTGGACCTTGCATTTTAAAACGCTAGACTGGTAGCCCCTGCAAAGGAACCGAGGCTGCAGATGAATTCATTATACGAGGCTGCGGATGAATTCACTATACAGAGTGAGCTTACTCAATTTCATCAAAAACCTCTTTTCTAGTCAAAAAACAATAGAAACAGGCAATTATATCAAATGATTCAGTCCACTAAAAAGCTCCCCACTATGGATTTTCTGGATGCCTTCATAATAAAAATGCAGTTACTTGACGCTTGCAAAAAATGGTGAGCATTTAGTGAGCTATTAGTTTTTCTGTAGTAGAGGAACTTGTCGATGAACTTTTGCTAATCTCTAACTCTTCAAACATTTAAATTTTAAGAGGCATTTTGTAGATGTTGGTAGCACTGGGTTGTCATGTGATCACATGCAGGGTTTCATGATAAAATTTGTAAACAAAAACCTACCTCTAGTGCTACAAAACCAAAGTTACAAGCGAACTTGACGAAATAAATCATAAAAGCAGCTAAATACCCATTACAGGTATTGTGTTCTAGATGTGAAAAGAAGCCTACTGCTACTAGGTGCTCAATATTCAGCCTTGAAAAAGTTGCCTGTTGAAGAAGATGTATATTCAAACACTGTGATTCAAATGTTTTTAAGAGCAATTCTACAACCATACATTTGTCCACTGCAATTTTGAGTTTGAAGAAGTTTACTCCAGACACAATGTTGTAATAATTCCAGAATTTTGAAACTATATCTCACTATTCTCTCTAAGGTAGAATTCTTCATTTTAAAAGATTGATTGCTTAGCGCTAGAAAGAAGCTATTGTATAATTGGACATACAGCATAAGTATGAAGGAAATTAACATTCTATTTGATCTGAAAGAAATAATTTTTTGTTTCGATTGTGTTTGAAACTCTTCCAAAAACACCTTCACTAAATTTGTCCTTTTACAGATTTCTGGCAAGCAGATATGAACTGCGATAATACGAGCTTGTGGTGACATGTTTGAATCACGTATACGACTGTTAATGGGCTTTCTCTAGAGTCCAAATCATCTTCTATAGCATTTTTGTCATCATGCAAATAGTCTGTGCATCATTCACTCTCAATGTCATCTAATTTGCTGGATTAAACAAAAAGAATTACTATGTCAAATTTAAGGCACTAATCAAATATGATATACTTAATTTTAAGTGATGAGGCGAATCTGGTTTTGATATAGCAGAATTGACGCGGGTGTGGTGAAATGACAATGTGGTGAATATAATTTTGGCGTAGAAGTGATGATTTCGGGTCAAGAAGTTTATTTCTGACATGGTACGATCCAGTAAAAATATTTACATTTTTCTGCGATTTCGGGCTTCTCAAATGACAAAATTCTCTAGCTGTAGTGATAAATGCTCACCAATGAATGTTCGTCACCAAACCTAATAAGCTACAAAAAAGCTTTACTACAAAATGTGACGCAAATATGTGACCTAACCTACATTCATTCATTTTTCTTTGCGTAATAAGATAAAGCCATACATTTAAGCCACGCCCAAGGCTATAACACTTGCCTGTTAATAAGTCTGGCAATCCAGCTAATGCTGGCTCGTTTCCTAGCAACCTGCGCATTCTTACGATAGTCGAGCCTCTTTTCGGACACTCAATATTTCAGAAATCTGTACAAATCATTGTACTAAACAGCTTTACGTGTGCTAATCGCATAAATCTTTAACAAATTATTTCTTAATTCCAATAATACCCTGATTCATTTAGTTGCCTTTGTTCTTCCTTGTTTTAAGTTTCCCATTCAGAGAATTCTGTATTGTTACCTTGCTCCAACATCTTGACTCAAAGAAATAGTTTTAAGTCAAAGTATCATCGTCCTGTTAACTCCAAAGGCGGTTGTTCACTGGTGAATTTTTTACAAATGAAATAAGGTTTAAATCATCCTTAGCTTCTTATGGATTTTCATCAGCTCTTGAACTTTAATGTTCATTCAGGAATATTCTCGAGAAATAACAAACGCAGTGACCAGTTTGTAAAGCTAATAAACTGCAAAGAGCTAGATAATTGGGTGGGAAGGTTGAGAATAAACGTTTGCTAAATGGCTGTAAGGTTTTGCACTTGCTTATAAAGAAAATGGCAGTACGTTAAAGACAGTAGAATCTTTTAAGGACAGATTTGTTGAATTTTGAGGGCTCTGCACAATAGGACGCTCGAAATCCATTTTCAATAAAATAGAAAATGTAACTGAGTCGATGACGATTGGCAGTCATATGGCCAACGACCTCAAACGAAGGCCAGAACTCAAAGCCAACGTATTTTGTGTGCCGCACCCATTGGCCGGGAGTGGTTTGGTTGCCCTTGGACTTTGCCTTGGCCAAGAGGCCCAGTGAAAGAGTAAGGTCGAGAAGTGGAATTTTATTGCTTGACTCCAATATTCGACTGTTGGGATAAACCTTTTTAGGCTCTGGTACCCAAAGTAGAAGGCTGGACGTTTCATTACGCTAACAATTCACTCTTTGGCTTCGAATTCTTCATTGAGATGTTTCGCAAGGCGGAAGGACTTTTCTATAAAGCTGAAAAAGAAGCTTTGGTATTTTGCCAAACAGGTGCATTTTGCGGCTTTGCAGTTAGAGGACTTTCGTTTTCAAGAGATGATACAGGAAATTGTCATCCGATGACGTTTTCTAAAACCAAGACTTTAGTCTAACATCCTTGCAATAGAAGACATTCCCGTAAAAAACACTAAACTGAAGTATCCTACTGTTTGTGCTAAAACCTTTAATACATAAGTTTTGTCATACACATAGCTTTGTTTTTGATTTTCCGAGCGATTAACAGACACCTTTATGATGTATCGCTTTAGTTTACGGCAAAGAAAGCAAGGCAAAGATTGGACGTCGTAATGTAACCTTTTCATTATTTGCCTTCCTCGTGGTTCCCACCATATGATGGCCGTGTCTTCTCCACGTGCATAATAAAATAATCTTCGCTTTTAATGAATTTTCCTTTTTGTTTCAGTCATAGGACAATCAATTCTGTTAAATCCCACATATCAGAATTTTTTTTTTTCAAATCAGATATCAAAGTTTCTTATTGAATTTTGGAAAAAGGTAGACATTTTAAGCTTGAAGAAGAGTTTTTAAAAATAGTGTAAAGTAAAAATGCAGGACCTGCCTGGAGAGTAATGACATTTATAAATTTGGACAGAAAGAAATGAATTTTTAAAGAGCAGTATAATAAATTCAAAAAATTGAAGTCTAGCTTGTTGCTAGAAATCTGCGTTTATTTTATTTTCACAAGCTTTGGATTTGAATAAGAATCTATAAGAAACTTAAGGAAAAGTTTTAACAACAGTTTCTTTTTTGGTACAAAAGTTGGCAGCCTGCAATTTTCATGAGTGGGCTTCCTGTTGGTTTTTATTTTACAATGAGTAGATGTAGCACATCATTACTGCACTCCATAAAAGGTATTCTATATATTTAACAAGGAACTAAGGCTGCGACTCAGAGTTTTCTTGCTATGAGTGTCAAAGAAAATAATCCGCTTTCAAGTGACTTATTCATTTTGGTAAATAGACGGTCTTATTGAAAAGCAGTCACTGGTAACTCGGGTTTCCCCTTATAAATTTTTGTATCTGCAAAAATACCAACACTTTATACTATATCGTGATTTGTTGACAATTTATAAATATTAGGATTCAATCAACAAGCTAGAATCTTTATTATTTTTGATAAAACTTATAGAATCACCAAAAAATTTCTGAACTATATTTTTTACGTCGCAATAAAGAATTGCGCAATCAAGCTAGTATGTCCCCAGTGGGTTATCTCACATTATCAAATGTAAGCACACGTGTCTGAGGATCTAGAAAACTGACCCTTATCTCTGATATTTGATCCCAATTTGATTCCACCTTTTCTTTGAAACCGAAGAAAATTTATACCCTTTTCCTGAAATCAAATAGTTGAGATGAGGCCAAACAAAGATGTTTTCGACCTACGTTTTTAACTATGAAGAGTGTGAGACGAAAAACTTTAGTTTACTCAATGTTTGCTTTTTTCAAAGCCATTTTCAAGTTTTGTACCACCAAATGATTGTTTACAATGTTCTTTGTTGGAGCTGACTTCAAACCATTGTAACTTAGATCGATCTATTTGTTTTTTTATTTTTACTCTTTTGCTTAATACCCTCTTTTCCAAGGCCAATGAACATTTCGCCATTGACACGTAGCAACAGAAGAAAATTCACAGAAATCATCTTGGCATTTATGCATACGTGGCAAAAAAAATAGTGGACAAGTGGAACGAAATCAAACGAATTTTTGCATACAACAATAAAATCAAGCAAAACTTAGATGCTACACTTTAGCCCCGTCTAGCTTTCTTTCCTCATCTGAGGAATGCTTATAGAGCTGTAGAAAGTTATTTGTTAGAAGTATCACTTTCCATGTTTCCTAAGAAACATAAGGATAACGTTATATTACGTCTCTCTTTGCTGTGAAAGTCTTAGGGATTTTATATGCGATCAGATAGCTTTCAAGGATGCAAATTATAATTTATAAATTGGTTTTTAAAAGTATTGGTGATGAATCATTGTTGGTGATGATTTGATATTGGAAACGGAAAGAAAAGGCTGTTGTGAATGGAATAAACTTAGGCATGCAAGAATTGTGAAAATTGTTTTCTCGACCCAAAAATGCCTGCGTTTTATGTTTTCAATAGAACCTGTAGCTTTTTTGTATGATTAAAAATTATAAAAACGCACACGTATTTTGGTAGGAGCTTCTTCCGGATGATTATTATGCATTAAATGGAGGTTTTTTAAATCAATTTTCAAGCCATAAATTTGAGCAAAAGTCAATTCTATTCAATCGCTGTCATAGAGAATATAAACGTTTTTAATAGGCAGTTGAAAAAGTGGAGAAACGCTATTTAAAATCTTAATTGGAAATGCGTACAAAATGCTTGACTCAGCCTTAATAGGTGTACACACACAAAACCAGTCGCATTCCCTTCATTCTCAGAAATCATAATGTGTCACGCCCACGTCATCAACTTGCTAGAATTTTTTAAGACTGACATCATATCAAGATGTTTTTAGAATTTTTAACTTATGCCAAGGTAGCTTAAAAGGAAACCAGGATATACCTCTGAAAACGACATTTGTTTGGTTAGGCAAAAAAATTTGAGATGCTGATCGTATACGCTTGCATGTTGACTCTTTCCTAACCTGGGTACCAAAATCACACATAAATTCGAGAGAGGAAAGAGGAAGAGAAGAGGAGAAGGAGCCAATTTTCCTTCTCAGCTGAACGCTTCTCTGCTCCTCCGCTCCTCAGCTCCTCCGCTCCTCAGCTCCTCCGCTCCTCAGCTCCTCCGCTCCTCAGCTCCTCCGCCCCTCAGCTCCTCAGCTCCTCAGCTCCTCAGCTCCTCAGCTCCTCAGCTCCTCAGCTCCTCCGCTCCTCCGCTGTACTCTTCTGTTTTCACACTCTCTTTATGTGGCTCTGAAGCCCACGGTAACACCTTCCTATCTACGATGGGCTACGTGTCTTTTGGCACATCCAGAAATTCTGCAAGCTTTACTGCTGATGAAATGATTGCCTGAAATATGGCCCAAAAATCTGTTTTTGATCAATCTATGCCTGTGTTTACCTTTCTGCTTTCAATAACGACAAAAATATATCTTGAATTTCTTAGACAAACTTTTTCTATAAGCCAATTTATTGATATTGAATATATTTTACGCTGCTGAACGGCTGTTTTCGATAAAAAAAATTGTGTCCAAGCAATATGTGTACATTATTCCAAAATGCTAGTAACGGTTTGTGGCAAGTAAAATTGTTTACAGATTGGTCCTGATACTGTGAGTAATCTACGATACCCTAGCACAACTTTCTGGCTGATGGAAACAATGGCTAGAAGCAGAGAAGCCGAAGGCCATTAGCAAAAAAACTCAAGTGACCAAATAGTAGTGGAACAGAATATTTCAATAATTATTTAACAGGACTTCAAAGGGAACGTAATTTATAATTCATAAAAAGGGAGGCCTCCTCTGACCATGATTCTATACCTAGTTCTTGTTTGTGATCCAATGCAGATGATATACATGTATTACGTCTTATGGTACTAGTCAATTTACAGAGGGTTGAGAAAGAGGTTTTTAAGGCACCACAGAGCAGGGGGCTGGGCAGCTATAGCCCCCACCTTTTGCCAAAATATAAAGTATAACAAAATGGACTGTCATTTTATTCGGTTTCAGCACTGCGTTAACGGACTGCGGCACGTGTTGTTGGATATTATTCAACCTTCGAGTACTTATATCTTTTAAGCAAAGTGAAGCCTGGTGCATACAGAATTAAATCCACATAGGCCACGCTTATTTAATTGTAGTTCTTACGGTGCTATTAGTTTGAGAAATTCTGTTATGTCACCATTTATTATCTCGTAATTTCTTTGAAAAGTTCTTATCACCGACGACTATCAAAAGAAGTCACATGACTTTTTAGATAACCTCTGGAAGTCATTTTTCCTCAAACTTTTCCTTAAGAGCTCAATGTTCAAATTGGTGCGAATTCATAGCAAAATTTTTGGGCAGGTCCATACTTGCATATCTTTCTGTAATATAGGATAAGTCTTCTACCTGCATACCATAACAAAACTTTACTGTATAAATTTTGCGGCCTAATTAATAACTTTGTTTGGATACGGAGGTATATTGTCGGCGAAAACAAAATGAAATGCTTCTTAGAAATCATCCAAGTGATTGTTAGTTGTTCTATAACACCTCTTTTAAAGGCATGTACATTGATAAATTTTTGAAATTGATTTGCTTTCCGTAAATTAATCTTTTCGTCACATGAAATAACATTGTTCTAAAATATTTGAGAAGTAATTTTCATTAGATTTCCTTACCGTCCTACACACTCAGCACGAAGATCTAAATCAACTTATGCATTCACACGCAACGCATCCACGCAAATTCTAATTTTTCGAATAAGACTGGTCCATCCAAATCAGCCCGAGTTGTCACTGCATTACCCTTACAGCCAGGGATGTAGAGCAAGGGGGGCTCGTGGGGGGGAATGGGGGGTGGGTTGCTGAGCTCCCCTTGTTGATGCCGAAATTGACATATCTCTACTTTTGCTATTTTTTTCGAAAGATTTTGGGCAAGAGCCCCCCTTGTTATTTCGATAGCATTACACCACTGCTTAAAGCTTCCAATCAGTGGCATAATTCAGTTTAGGGGACTTTAGTTCGATAACTAAGGGCCTCAAAACAAAACGTCCTAAATAAAGCTTCATCTAAAAACGGAACCCCAAGACACGATATGATATCCATGATCATGAAACATGGTAATAAGAAGTTCGACTAACTAACTTCAAAAGCTCCATAAGTTCTATAGCTCTCAACCCCTCAAGTCTCTGAAGGAGCCCTAGCACTGCATAACTGATCTCTAAAATTTTTCGTCCTTCTCTATATATTATTACCCTAGGTTTCGAGCAGTTATCTCTTGTATGTGACCATATTCAGTAGATCGTAAATACTTAAACTTATACAGCCTGTATAAGCTTAAGTATTTACGATCTACTGAATATGGTCACGTGAGTTTAAAGGCCGAAAGCATTGTTGTCTTGTTGCTTTGCCCTCAAACAAATTGAGGGTGCTGATAAGGGGTATTCTTTAGCCTCGAAGTGATGAATAAAAAAGGTCATCAATTATAAAATATGATCCGGTCGACGTTCACCTTGACATAGATGGTGAACTGAAAAAAGGAAAAATTTTCTATCAAAAGGTTGTGTTTTCAAATACGAGTTTAAATGATAAGTTGGCTTATTTAGTTTCGCTTATTGTCTAAATTGTATTTCTAAGAAGATTGTGACTTCATCTTGCCCCTCCCACCGGCGTATACTGCGGTCCCTTTCTCATCTGTCAACAAAACCGGTACTCCATGATTAACCCTGTTAAACAAGGAACTGTTTTGATGACGTAACATTCCATTTGTTAATAAGGTCATGCGCAGTCAAACGTATATAAAGAGAGCCATCGGCCGTCGAAACGGAACAAGACGTAGACATTGTCGAGTTAAGACGATTTGCTTCTCAGCCTTGAAAGAATTCATAGAGAGATTTCAAAGATTGGTCAAGATGGAAAACCTTGTATCAATGCTAGCTATATTGTGCGCTGTGCTTCATGCAGTAAACAGTAAGTTACATATCAGACATCTGCAATAGTATTTACCAAATGCCTGGGCAATATTTATTTTAAATATCTTGTAACTCGAAGTATCTTTTGAACTGATATGATGGAAAATTTTGTGTTGGTACCGAAATTTTAATATCGGGCTATTTTCAGTTTATTACAGAAATCTTTACATAATATCTGAAAAGAAAAAAGTAATTTTGTCCCAATTATGATTCATTACATAAGCGAGTTGATTGCATTAGGAGAGCGAGTTTCCCAGTCAATATGTTGTACCTCCCATGTGTTTGCTAACAATATGTTGTGCCACCCTTTTTAAAAAAAGCTCAGGTAGTGTAGTCAAATCAAATCGTATAAAGCATTTTAGTTTCCGTCATTTTATGAAAAAGCCATTGGTTATGAATATAAGAGCCTTGAGGAGGTTATCTGAGTAGCAGTTGGATGTTTGATGCCGGCTTAGTTTCTGATGATTGCTAAATTAACTCTAATAAGCAGTCTAGATCGCTGTCGAACATTAAAAGATCGTTTCCATGCTAATGCGCAAAATACCCTGAAGCGTATAACATACTTTGTACTATGAAATTGATGTTATAATCCTTTTAAAAGAAGCCCTGCATAAATTACAAACGTTTAAATATTTTATGAGCTAATTTTTTGCATTTCCATCAGCCTTCTAGTTCTTTCATTAGGGGGCGGCGGGTTTTAAAATCACTAGAAGGCTAGGCAAGATCGTTTCACGAAGTGCTGTTTATGGGTAATGAATGCTTAATATCAAAGAGCTATGTTCGCTTTTAAATTTCTGCCTTTCCTGAAGCGTTTTGTGTGTTCGGTTACTCCAGTCACGGACAACGCGAATAGCCACCTTTGAAAAGCCTTGGAGAGTATGACATTCTATCAACCTTATCATTCGAATATTCTCAACAATAGCTTCTACTTCAAACCGTTAATAACTAATGCACTTAATAACTAATCTATGTCATATTTCTGAGAGGGGATTACGTAAACATTGACGCCTACTTCATATACCACCTTGTAATGTATGTTCATTTTGGTGACTGCCTGAAAACTTGTCTAGAAATATATATTTATCATTCTTTGACTTCTCTTATGCGTTCAAGGCAGACTTATTAAGGTTTATAATGCATTTCTTTACGCTCCATCCAACCGATATGTCCTTTAAGAAACTCATATGAAGTGTGTCATGGATTTTAATATGGTAAATTAGTGGGATTGTTTTCATGGTAGCAGTATGTCCTTGCGCATTGTCTGATGAATTCTTCTGCAATAGAAAGAATATGACGCAACGCTACATTATCACGCATTGTTTCAAATGAAAGGAATTTGTGTTACTTGGTTTTTCTTTCACAATTACTTAAATTCCAACAACATTTCAAAGGGGTTATGGATTTCAAGGTACAGATGCATGTACCTTGGATGCTTTTCTAAACATCTTTCCTCTGCCACTAGTTTCATTATTTTATGCGCTGTACCTCCATATTTCCTTGCCTTCGCCATGTTTAAAAGTTTAGTTCATTATTTAATAAATCGGGAATCAAACGACATTGGCTACATGAAAAGTTTTCTATACTTTAAATCAATGAAGCGGTTAGCCCTTCGAAGAAAAACCCCTTCAAGGCCTGGAAGATGGTGAAGCGTCATTCCCACGAAGTCCCTTCGGCTACGTTTTCGGTTACTTCTTGTCAGTTAAACAAACACTGGACATCAAAAGATTAGCTCTGCACTGTTATACAAACATTCCCTTTCAACTGTTTATGCCTGAATTCCGCTGCATTTTAACCCAGAGGGTTTAAGATGATTTTGGTTCAGCGGTCGTATCCATGCCTTCTAGAGTGTATAAACTTGCTTTGGTGTATGGAATTGGACTGTTCTAAGCAGTGGTGCAGATCGACCTTCCAGACAGGAGAGGAGGGGTGGAGGGGGAGTGGAGATGGAGTAGAGGGGATGTGGAGGGTAATCAAGAGCAAAATTTACCGACGAGGACAAAGTCTAGAAACATTTAGTTGCTATTTCACCTATCGATAGGCGATTTTAGCGACGAGCTAAAGATTTTGTGAACCAATTGATGATTAACGAACAAAACTCATGCAAAATTAGGTGTATCTTACCCCATAATTCTCTGCTAATTACGTCCCTGGTTTTAAGTTGCAACGTCGTGTTTCACGCTTGATACGATCACCAGGGGACGAACAATACAGTTCTAGCTGATACAACATCGAGCTCTTTGTAACACATCGATAGAGCAGTAATGGTAATTAAATTTGTAACTGTACCAATATTTTTCTGTATATTTTTGCTGGGGTAAGTGATTATTGATGAACGACTAAGTCAAGAGTGGAATCTTACAAAATGGTTTTGCAGATATTTGCAAGGAAGCCCCTGTTGCTAGATTGTTTCATTCAAGAATCTTCATTTACAAATTATAGTTACCTGCAGTTTTTCTGAAAAGAATTCTACGTCTTATGAAATTTCATTGACGATACAACCAAGCACACTGTGTCTGTTTTAATGCCGCCAAGCATTATTTGGCATATATTTCAACAAGAGGCGACAGATTAATAGATGTAATGAAAGTATTTATCTTAAGGCCATTGGTAAGCTATATACTTCCGTTTTATCAAGGACCCAAGCAAAGTGCTTATCGCAAGAAGACTGCAATGACCATAATCACATCTGTGAGAATAGGGCTTTTGCGAGAAAGAGTCCCCTATGAAAAGGCTGCTAATACAAGGCTCAAGACATTTAAGTTCCTAGAGTCTTTTGCCAGTTCTTTAGACTTTTCTTTGCTTTGAGGAAATGGCCTAGATTGAAGGTCCCATTTGATCACTTTTTGTCGCCAAAAAAGTATTTATGACATTCTTGTTGAATATCCAAACAACAAATTCGGCATAGTCGAGAGAGAGAGTCTGGGGCAGCCACTGTAAAATATTTTTATCCTGTCTAGAAATTTTCCATAATGTATCATTTCATGTTCAATCCTATTAGAACTAATTCTTCATAAATGGTGCGCTTTTAGTCAGAAGCCGCTTATCTTTGAAATGACGAAAAGTAATAAATTACAGTATTCATTTGTACAGTGAAATAGCCGAACCTCGTTCCAGGTGTCACAGTAATTAAGGTGTGGACGCCTTGAAAAACTGGGGTATCTCTAAGCTCCCAACCCTTCTCTGCAGATTGTCAACGCATACAAACCAAAAACCGTAGCGTCACTCGATCTTCTTTCAATTAGGCTTCTTTCTACATCTTCTGTAAAAAGCTGTTCTGCCCTAGCGATTTCTTTTATAACATGTGGTTGAAATATTGTTATCATGAAAATAAATTTTATAGACTTAACTTTAAATTGCCATGAACTGTAAACGGATAGCGAAAAGTAATTTTGAAGGTGAAAGATGACGAGAACACAATGTCGAAGCACTAAAGAAAAATCAACTGATACAATTGAAAGAGATACTGCTAAAATAAAAGTGTATCACAAGGAAACCACCCAGGTCATACAGTGAATTTTGAATAACAGATTTTCAGATAGGATCGAAGAGTTACACAATTCATATGCCAATACGCTTAATTGTTTTTATTGGCTAAATGGATTGGTTAGCCAGCTCACATTTTTGCTTTAGAAACCAGTCTTTACAAGGAATAACAAATAAAATAACGCAGTAATAGCAAATGCGGCTATTTGGAGTAAAGTGTCCACAGTCCATTCTCCTGCCTATTTTGATAACTTTAGTGTGTTATCGGAGAAGGGGATAGAGAATGGGCAAAATGCATTCGTGCGATGCAGATATTAGATAGTGATCTTGATTATTCCAGAATACGTTTGTTTATTTTGATAAAAGTTAATGTCACAGTTCTATTATCTGTAACGTGATGAAAAGAAACAAGGTATTATGTTTATATTCGATTTTCAAAGTACCAGCTTGCATAGATCTTTAAATAGATTTAATTTGAATTTCACTTGATAGATACCTTTTTACTAGTTATTTGAGCCATCCAATATTTTGTTAGTACTTCACTACAATCGCTGCCAAACTTCCATATTTCTAAGGCGGATCAATAAATAATTTAACTTTTTTCAAAGCATTTCACCCTAGCCTTTACCCCGCTCTAAGCTCAGAAGACATTCTAGATAGGTAACCAGGGATAGCGAACAAAAGTGAGCGAAGGATCTAATCCTGAAGGCTACTGAAACATGCATTGATGCTGACTTAAAAGAAAGACCCAATGTGGCAATGCAATTAGAAGTGTTCTACTCGCGTTTTAGGAACTATTCCACAAAAAACTTCTTACCCATCTACAAAAACTTTTCATCATAAAAAACACGGACGCATATATATGCTATATTCCCGCCTACATTAGCTCCCTGCATTGCAAGATGAACACGAAACAGTTTCTTTATGTGAACAGTAGGTTGCTGGCTAGCGATATTCCTAAACTTATTTATCTTTTTTCTGTTCTTTATCTCAAAATGAACAGATACACTTAGATACCGTGTCATTTACTTCCAAGCTTTGCGCACGTTTTTCCCCAAGCCCCCAAAGGGCTGTATCTACACATATGCTTGTCTCACACTAATCCTTCTGAATTTTATAAACACTAACCCAGTTATTTCATAATGTTTGTTTGTTTTTACGATATGCTACAACTGTCCATTCAATGACATTCCCTCTGTTTTTTCATTCTGTGACATTTCAGTGTCAATATGCAGATCAAAGCATTTTTCAATTAAGCTTAAAGCAAGGAAACAAACGATTCTTCTCGAGATCCTAAATATTATCTTTTGCATATTTAGAAACAAAATTTCCCAAAGAGAGAATATTTTCAAATTATTTTCATTCTTTAATTAAAGAAAAAATTTTCCCTGACCGGGTATGCAATAGATAGGGTTAGAGTAAAATGAACATTCGCCTAAATTAAAAGGTATTTAACTATTTATCTATCTAATCCACAAGAGTCATAAATTATAGGTGTTGCAAATCTTGTTTCTCTAAGCCGCGTGGTCAATAAAAATTCTTTTAGGATAATTGCAATCCCAACGATGCAGGATTATCCATCATATCAACAGTATCTGACATTCTTTACCAAACTGAGCTACTTTCAACAATATTTGCAATAATTAGCTCAATTGATTAGCAAAAAGGAAAGACACACTTTTAGAAGTGTATTGGGCACGCTAATGCAAGTTTTCCATTCAAATTCATGTCTGTGATTTTTTGAAATCCAATTTGTATCAAATAAGGCAACTTTCCCCCGTTTCAGTTAAAGGCCTTATCCTTTACTTCATGCAAATGTGGAGTTTCTCATTATCATTCTTCCACACCCCATTTATATTCCCAATTCTCCTTTAAATATCTTACAATAAGAAATCTGCATGGTGTGAATGATTTGCATGATCTTGCAAGTATATATAAATTTAACGAGCTTGGTAATGCTTCTTTCTTTACCAGAGGGTCGGTACAATTGCATAAAAGTATAAAGCAAAATGTTTTCAGCATCTTTTAGCACGCGATAAAGCAATGCATCGTCTCATAGTTCTTTAATCGTGCGTGCTCCTTCGTAATCAGTATGTTGATAAAAAACAAGCAGTTTCTGATTTTTCATGGCAATATCATTCTAACAATATTGCATGTGCTTCAGATAATCTTGCGCTTATAGTCTCACACAGCTTCTAAATTTCTAACCCAGGGCTAATAACTTCAAGAGCTTGTTTCAAAGTCTTTAAACCTTCAAGAGCTTCTTATAGCCACTTAGAAACCTGAACTGAGTCTGCATCGACACAATCGTACAACATCACAAACATCATCAAAACAAAATTGTCATCTTCATCTTAATCGTAATCACCATCAGTATGGAATAAAGGTGGTTTTAATAGCAGCAATCTTCCTTTGGGTTGAAGATAAAGCTTTACCTTATGTTGGAAATCACTCAACAAGAGTGTAAATCGTTGTGAGAAAGTTTAATCTTGGTTGTACTTAAGCCTTAAAGTTGTTTATCTTAATTGAAAAGGGTTACCTGGATCAAATAAACTTTGAAGCACTTTTACTGATAAGTTGATCAGCCCTGGTGACTGAAAAATAAAAATTTGGGTCAATCTTTTCTATACCAGTATTTATTAAAATGTAGATTGCTTACATCCCCGTAACTCTTTTTCTTAGGACTGGATTCCTTTTTTGCTAAAATATTAGAACAATCCTGTCAAAGCCAGAAAGTCTACCTCTTTCTACCTCCAAAACAAGTGACCTCTTTTGACATTCTAGTGACCAACAAGTGACAATTTCTTCACCATCGATACGCGAAGAAGAATATTGATAGGCAAACCATGTAGCGACTGGGTATAAATTGAGTGGCAGACGCAAAGTTCTGAAACCCAGAGACCGGTGGGCACATCCTGAGTTGGAAGAGGGGGAGGGGGGTGAGCCTTTACTTTTTATGATTCTTGGGAGCCAAGAGCAAGATGATTCGTTGTTTGGTTTTAAGCACATCTCAAGAATTATTCGGAGGGGCCTGTAAATATCCCGCCACTCACGCTGTTCCTTCCCTCAACACAGCTCCATTTCTCTCAACAAAGGTTGCAGACACCAACAGAGAAATCTTACCATGTCCACAACAAGGTTTTTGAAAACATGGGGCGCAAACCGTAGTTAGCTACGATTGAAGATTTTGCACTGTGGTTTGTGGTTGGACTGAGAATGATTATCTGCTGCATTATGTCGAGATAATAATATTTAATTCCTACTAAGAGTAATGTTTTTCTTTTGGCTTCGGTTTCATTTCAGTATTTCTAGATAATGAAAATATTTAGCAATCTAGAATGCTGGCAAAATACCACACGCCTTTTTTGCGGATTTCCCTCAGGTGTTTCCCAGTATGTGACCCAGGATGTCTCTGTAATATCAAGTAATTGCCAATTTGGTTGCCAACGCACACGAGGTACTAATAGTTTATTTACAGGGTAGAATATCATTACACTGCTAGCTAGATAACCTTAGTGATACAGAAGGATCTAACCTGAATAAACTGATAAGCTACTGTGTTAACAACGTGTAAACCAAACCCAAGTCAGAAACATACTTCTCAAAACGTCACAATCATGCACAAATAAACCACCCCACACAAACTCAGCTTTTGAAAAACCAGCCAACGTAACAAATAAAGACAAGTTGTTATGCTCGAATAATTGGTATTTCAAAACATCTATTTTTGATTCCTTTTCAAAACAATGACCTTGTGAGATATAGGAAAGAGCAAATTCCTACTCAAGAAATCCGCGTCGACATGAATCGCGCGGAACCTGCGGGAAATAACTCGTCAGCCGTAGAGAGCGCTGAATTTCGTTTAGTTAGTCGCTATGGACTGGAGAAAAATGTAAAAAGGTGAACACGAGAGAGGTTTTTTGTTGTAAGGTCAATTTTTTATATTCTATTGGTTGTGGTGTTTGACTTCAATTTTACCTTGAGGGTAGTGAATCATTGCTTTATAGAAAACAAATGTTCTCTTCCCCCTTTCATTTGATTATCAGAAAACGGCACATTTCACACATGCAACCACACACTGGCAGCATTTGCAGTGGTCATTTACAATATCCATTTACTTTTTAGTAAGAAACAAGAAATTAAGACAAGTTGCATAGATCTGGCTGTCTCGGCTTGATGGCTTGCTGTTTTTAGTCCTAATGAATTTGTGCAAGGTTAGCGCGAGCCATCTTTAGCATCTCCCAAAAACTGGCAGTGATCTACAATCTTTTAAATAAAATTAAAAGGTTCGATTGCTTCACCATGGCAAGATCAATCCAAAAATCCCGCAACCGCTATGGGTTAACCACAGTGATTTCCGAAAGTTTTCTTGTTAAATGAAGCCTGTTCCATAGTCTCTTTCTTCGCAAAAACTGTATTCTAAATATTTTATTTAGACTTAAAACAAGGGTCATTTTATGGTATTAGAACTGTTATCTTGGACGTAATTGGATTTCGTTTAAATTGGATGTGAACGGCAATCCTAGTTTATTGGAGAAGATAAACAATGGGAGTACAGATTCCGCCTTTGCATAGGCAGACCTGTGCCTCTACTCTTACCGGTGGAACAGGTCATGCCTTTTATCGGCATAAGCAAAAATTATTTGTTTTCAATTACCAAAAAACCTTTAAGGTCACCGCAAGAAGATAGAAGGAGATAGAAAAAGCTCTAAATGCCCTTAGAAATTTTTCAAAACTCATTACATTAGAAGTATGTCACAGCACTTTAATTTGAAAGCTAGTTACTTATTATCAAGAAAATGTATATGAGATGGTATTCTTGATATCAATGACAGCTTTGATGAAAATACAAAGTTCTTCATTTTTGAGTATCAATAACGGAGAAAAACCTATTTTGGTGAGCTCATTAGAGATAAATGAACTCAAGAAACTGACCCACGAATGAATGATTAGGCTCTTTGTGTATTGGAGACTAACCTTATCATGAATACCGTAAATCCTCAAATTAGCCCTCTGGGGCTTATGTATTTTTTATATTTTTGGATGGAGGCTTATTCGAGGGGGGGCTTATACGAGGGGGGGTTTTACGAGGGGGAGCTTATAAAATTATTGTGGACATTAAGAAGACATTATTAAAAGACCTCGTAAATTTTGGTGGGAATTTCTTTATGAACATTTAATTAATTATTACCAAAAGTATGAATTTGTTGTGGTAATTCAATAAAACGCCATAGGCAACCTCAGATGGCAAAAATCATCAAATGGAGTGGTCCAATTCGAGAATTTACGGTAGCAGTGGGGGCTTGTTCCAGTGGCGGGGGCTTATTGACAATTTGCAGTTCTAGGGTAGGGGTTATTCGAGGGTGGCTTTTTTTGGGGGGGGGGGATCAATTCGAGGATTTACGGTATTCATGCTTAGAAATATAGAGTTGCATGGATTTGAGACTCTGTTCCAAGATCAAGCACCAATGAGATGAGAGCCATAAATATTAACTAAATATGCACCAACTGCCCATTTAAAAAAGCATAAACTGCATAAATACAAAACAAGTACAGCATTCTTGGCCATGAAAGCATAAAGTTACCTGTTAAAATGTTAAGACAGTTTGGAGAGCACTAGTAAACGGTATACAACAAAGTCCGGTTTTTTACTTAAAACGTAGACAGACATTGTGAATCTGTTTTGTACCAAATTATCTGAAACAGCAATATTAGATCTTGATCTTACGATGCATCTTTGCCGGCTCACTTTCAACTTGAATATTTCTTTTACACCAAGTTTATGTTTATAAATAGGCGAAATCAATTGCTCGTGTACTTCTTTATGCTTCTCGAGTACTTCAAATTCACGCATAATGTGTGAGATTTGGTAGGTGTGCTGCACTTTTGGTTTCAAATGTTTCATTGCTTCATGATAGATGTTTTTTTAAAAGAGCAAATCAGAGTTATTTATGGTCCTTTTTTGGATTAATTGGGGGGTATTAATGCGACTTTTTATCGGCTTTTAGGTAATTGTTTGGACAGAATGTCGAATGCTCGTTGTAAGAAGTATGCAAAGTACAGAGCATGCAAATACAGGCCAGTGAAAATGGCTGTTTTCTGCCCTAAGACATGTGGCTACTGCAGTAAGTAATTTTCTTTTTTACAACTTTAAAGGCTTTTACACAAAGATTTTCCAATACTTCTCTTGCACTATTGATATTAGAAATAAAACTTCATTTAGGAGTCTTGCATTACATGTGGTAAAGAATTGCAAATCACTAGATAGTTTTATCAATTTTAAGCAATACCAGAAATCGGTAAAAAGCATGTGAAAGTGAAATCCATTTTTTAAATTTTTACCCCAATGACCCTAATACTACACCCGTAATTTTTTGTAATGTGCTGCTGAAATACTTAGATATTAATCGTTTTATAGGCAGGGAGAAATGAAACCTAGCAAAAATATATAGTTCTCCGGGGGTGTCGTTAGAGGAAGAATGGGGAAACTTCTTTTCTGTTTTTAGCATTCAAAATGTTGCTAGATAAAGAAAAGACAACAGCAATGTTGCTGATCTTCAACTTTGATGACCCACGTCCATTGAGACACACCCTTTTATTAAGATGATAGCTAAAAGCCCTCTCTTTATGAAACTACAGAGACGACAGCCCAGCCACTTCATTTTCTGAAATAATGAAAAATGTATCTTGCGCAAAGTTTATTTCTTCTTTTACACTTTCACTGCATTCTCTTCTATTCCCCCCCCTCTCCCCCCAAACATGTTAGATAACGGCTATCCAGCACCCATTTTCTTCTATCGTATGCCATTGACCTTTAGTTCTAATTTTTGAAACTTAACTTATAGAGATTGTAACACACTTTTCACTCTTGACCTTCTCATGATAGAAGATAGACCTGTTTGCACTGACATCAAGTGCCCACCATCAAAGATCTGTGTTATGGATGAAAATGGAAACCCAGGATGCCGCTGTTTGGTAGAATGCAAGAAAAAGTTTGGAACAGGCCCTGTTTGTGGTCACAATGGCGTCGAATACCCTGATTTATGTGACTTGATCAATGCAGAATGCAAAACAGGAGACTATATTTTAGTCAGGAAATACGGATCATGTGTAAGAAAAGGCAAGTTGATATTTTTGATATGGCTTTAATTTTCCTAAGAGCATGTTTACTGCGAATGTGAACCTTAAAAAAGCAAATCACATTGTGAACGAATTCAATTTACCATAGATTTTCATCATTACAAAAACTTATTTCTTGAGCCTGAAAATGTTTTGAATATACTTTCTTATCTTTCATACAGTTACATGCAAAGATCGGGAGAGAGAAGCTAAATTAGGCCTTTGCAAATCGTGGCAAAAGATGAATGCCTGTTTCGACCACCCTGTCTTAATGAGAACCTACTGCCCAAAGACATGCGGATTTTGCAGTAAGTATCCGACTTTGTTTGCCTTTCTAGCTGTTGCATTCCTATGCTATTACTGTACTGAATCCTATATAATCTATTTAGGTTAATTTTCTTCAGTTTCAGAGCATTGCTTTATACTTGCATACGAGCTTAAACGTAATGTTCTCAAAGACTTTTATTGTTACTTTGTCTGAATGTAGCTTTCAAAATTTGTTGCAACAAAAATGCCACGTGACATAGCTCTTGCATTGTCGAATCGAACGTACTAATTTAATGTGATTTCTAGTTGTAGGTGTGGTTTATAAACTTTAAGCTATTTCTTATAATAATAATGGGTCCAGTAACTCTGTCTGGGCAGGGTTACAAAATGTACTCGTGGTCTACTTTGTCGTGCCGTGTCGTGCGTCTACAATTGTATGCGTATACAAGGAGCCAAACAGTCTAGTGGTTCTTTGGCGCAGTACGTCCAAATTAAAGCATTATAGATAGACACGCTTATTATTTACAATGAAACTTGCATCCAGGGTAAGGTTTCACCTTTTGATGGAAAAATAGAGGCAAGAAAATAAAAATAACCTTGAATTAATTCATATAAATGTTTTAATCATTTTTCCCTCCCCACGAAAAGAAAATAACCTGCCTTTATACGTTCATTTTAAAACTTAAAAACATTTAAGAGTTTAACGCCCAGCACAATTTTGAGGTATTTACTAAAATTTGATCTGAATTTTTTAACGTCTCTCTCTTATTGACAGGACAGCCAAATGAGCCAAAATGCGAAAGATCAAAGTACGGCTGCTGCTGGAGTGCACCAGGAGATAAATCTGCTACTGGACCATACGGGCAAGGATGTGGTGGTAGGGATCACTTTCATTGAAGCTATTGCACGTAATATAGGGCTATCAGAGCTTTTGGGACGAAATTTATGTGCGGAGTTTGAGAGTTTGAAGGAAGGCTGAGATAAATACCGAGCCTTGGTTGTTTCACGTTTAAAGTTATTCGCATTTTTGAGAAATTTCTGAAGGGACTGAAAATTTTGGTTCCAAGTTTTTTAATTTTCTTTTCTTTCTTTGATGAAGTCTGTACAAATTTTGGTTTAATCCTCTTTATACTTTATCATACTGGCAATTTCCGGGTTCAGGAAAAGATAACGTTTTTATTCTATTACAGGGCATTTTGCATGCATTACAATTGAATTTTTAAGGTCAATTTTAGATAGAGTTTTACATTTAAGAAGGTGTTTCCTGCAGAATTACAGGCATTAAAACATGAATATTTACATTAAGCTTCAGTGCGAGGGAGAATAAAACTCTGGGTCATGGCAGTGATTGTTGAACAATGGTATGCCTCGTTGAGAAAAACTCCATCCCAATCCTATGTCAATTCTTTTTCCCCTAATCTCCCTCTGCAAAGCAGCTACCAGGCGACAGTTGCTACCAGTCCTGTGATTCTGCTTACCAGCGATATCGAACAAAACTTTAAGATCAAATTCTATATGCATCTTTGCAATTATAACTATTCCACTCAAGCGGACCTTGCCTCACATTTCACTTTTTTTCACTCTACGTTTTGCATATTTCTTTCTCCCTCAAGAATGCAAAGATGCGCCATTCTGCAAGTACTTCAAGCAAGGATGTGGAAGTGAACGCGCTTCAAACATCAAAGTGATGAAGAAAATGTGTCCTTTTACTTGCCATTACTGTCGTAAGTTCAATACATTTTCTAAATTTCCTTATCCTAGGGACCCAGGATCATTTCAAGAATGAAATAGGGATCCCTATCTTTTTTCATTTGCCTCCCCCCTTTAAACTAACTAATAATAAATTAGAGTTGACCAAATTGATAAATCATTCAACTTATCATGTACAATGAATCAACTGGAGGGGGTTTAAAGTTGACGGCAAAAACCAATGAAAATTAGCCTTCACCTCTAACTGCATGTTTTCTTTACTTTCTATTTCCAAAGATATCTTGAAACCCAATATAAAGGTTCAGTTTAGTTAAAACGTTAATGTATTCGCAGCTATAAAAGTTTATGTGCAAAGAAAGTCAGCAACCTGAGTATTAACGTTGGTCTTATTCTTTTTTGAGTTAACTAGCCCGTTTGAAGGTCGAAGGCTTCAAACCAAATTTCAGAACTGCTTTCAAAACAGAAATACTTTAAAAAGATCTTTTCTTCATTGAAACCTTCCTGTTTTGTTTTCTATAACTTATTTAAAACTGTAATCCGAATGCCTTTATTTTGCGGTAAAGCTATCCGATAAAAGGGAGCATTAGAAGTTGATGTAAAGTGATTCTTCTTTGTAAAGCTTTTTAAACTGTAGCCAAACGGGCAGACATTTTATTATGTATTAAGATCTTCAAATATTGCTTTATACCCGAGTTAAGCCGCGTTAAAATGTAAATAATTGCTTTAATTCGAGTAAAAGGGCGATTGAAGATGATTTCAGTGACTTGCAAGAATGACAGTAGAAAGTACAGCGACATGCTAAAATTAGCCCGAGCTCTTTATAATTCTGACACAGTCAAGTATTGTGATCTAGGAAATGAGCAAAAAACAGATTTTTCATTATTATTTGATGTTTCATGTTTTAAGAGATAATTAACATTTAATTGTTGCTTCAGATGATTTTTAAAATTCTGCTAGTTGTTGTCAAAACGACATTCAAACCTTTCTTGTCTAGAAGGATTTTGTTTCTAAACCCATAATGTCATTCAACAAGACGTGATTTGTTGTACTGAAGGCAGGCTGATTTTCCAAATCACCATTGCAGCATTTTTTATCAATTCATATCTGGGCCAGCGTTGTAGACTATTTGGACAAGGAATGAAAACAAAGGCAACCACAGACGGTAATTTCTACTCCCTTTCGCTAAAGAGCCTACAACACAGGCCAAGCCTATCTGTTCAACTGACGTATTCTTGTTTCTCATTTCTCGACAGAACCAGCAAGACTCATTGGAGGCTAACATCAAAAGTTCAAACAGAGGATGGTTCTATTTCAAATCATAGACGTTTCTGCACGATAAATATCGCTAAGATATAAACCAATTTATCCCGACAACATAATAGTGGCCAACTGCATCGTTAAACGATGGTTCAAGAAAGTAGGCGGTTTAGTCTGTGACTATATATGCAAGTAACTCGTCAGGGTAATAATGTTGAAGGTTGATACATTACAAGTTAGCTGTTATTTGCACAGATTCTGCTGTTCCAGAAACAAGTTTTCACCAATAAGCTTTCTTAGTCGTTTGTACGATTTTGATGATAAACAGAAATTACAGAATTGTTCAATGACTATCCTGGTTTTTAAACTGCACTTTTTAAGAATCAATTTTTAGCTATTTTTATGGGAAGACTGGCACTTAAAATTGCCCCTGCTAGAACCTATGAATAATACTAAGATGGAAAATTTTTGCCAATTGGGAATTTTTTTCAAATTTCAGAGCATCAAGCAGTCATAATTAAAAAGAAGCATTTTTCTTCTTTACTAAAAAAAATTAGAAGGAGCTTCGTGCAGCTCCTTTACAAAAATATTGACAATTATTGTAGAATTTTATTTTGGCTTGTTAATGTTCATTTTATATTCGTAACTTAAACTTTTTAAATTTTCTATAAACAACAGTAAAAGTAAGCTGTATCTAATATCGTGTTGCTTTTTGCTGCTCTTTTTTTGAGAAAAAGAGTTTGCTTTTAGACTTTGTATTATGTAACAGTAAAGTAAGGTCTTCCAAAATTATCCACCGATCTCCTGCCTTCGGGTATATATTCATTGTTCCCTTTTAAATATTTAAAGGGGATTCAAAAAACCACTATATAATGGAGGCTTGAATTGGTATTATTATAATATGTACCCTGAAAATCGTCTCTGAAACGTCTGTGAAACCAATCCCCTCATTTGTTCTTTTGTCGTTTCACTTTCATTTATTTTCTTGATTGAAAAAAATAATATTGGCTTGCAGATTACTGGTAAGGTATGTTTGCTATGTAATCAGTGCAAGGGTTAGTTATCTTATTTTTTTATGTAAATTCACTTAGGCTCTGTGTAACTGTAGAAAATAAATATAGCTTATTGGCGGCAATTATTTAAAACTTTCCTAATTATTATATTGCTACAGCTATCTAGATTATACAAATTTTAAGCAGCACTTATTTTAATGTGTAGATAGTTTTTAGTAATAATTGATAAGGTATTGACAAATAAAGGCAACGAGTGAATGTTTAAACCGCTGTACAGATTATAGCGTGGAATGAGCATTTTTAGATACTACGCCAATGTTTTCTTTTCTTTCACTTGCCTACACTAATTGAAATTCCTTCACTATTTGCACTCTCAATATTTTGTGTATAAGTGTTTAGCTGCCGAATTACTTTGAAAGTTAACTTATTATGCTGCGTATCATTTCTATTTTACATTTTCTGTAGTTTTTGAAAATAGACTGGAATATGCAACTGTTTTTTAAGTTGCCAAGCCATTCAAATGTATCTGCTTGAATATGTTTTAAATGAATCTGTTTGCCGAATGCTTTCCATTTATAAACGCCCCAATCAAATTTCCAGGGTATTCAATTGAACATTTACTTGTGAGAAGCGTTTACAATGCAGGCAAGACATTTCCAGCCAATATTTTCTTTAGGTGAATGTCAGTGAATAAAATATAAGTAAATAACATGCCTCCAATTATACTGAGAATGATAAACAAATAAAGTTATGATACAAAATCTGACGATTATGCAGGGGTCAAAGAAGGTTGGAAGCTTGTGGTTCCCCAGTAAGTTAAACTTAAAACATTACAGGAAAGTCGCCTTTATCTTGACTTTTTAGCATGTCTAGACATTTTAGACTAACAGGACAAAGAATGGACTAACAGGACAAATGGAAATGAACTCTTTCAAGCATGTCAAGATAGAGAAATCTGGAGGAGCATGATCGTCAACGCCTTAGCGCACGACACAAAAATAAGAAGAAGAAGATATTTTAGAACCCTGAATTCTTGACATGCTATTTGTATTTGTATTTGTATTTGTTTCTACCTAGCATCCAAAGGTAGTTTTTAGGAAACCGAGAAGCTATGTCCTGGTCCTTCGTCTCGATGTGACCGCACTTCGTGATTCCTAAGCCTGGAAATACAGAGAGCTGGCGACTCTCCTCACTTTGAGTGAAAGTTTGGTCACGCCAAGGACTCGAGCTAAGGACCCTTCGGTCTGTAGTCAGCGTCTCTAAAAATGAGCCGTCCTCGCACTTTGTAATATTAACATAAAGCAAGGACTTGGGAAAGTGACCAGAAATTTACTGGAAATCATTATCGAAAAGATAGTTGACTAAAGTATATGCTATGGTGCAATATGACTACAGCGTAGCAAGGAACTACCTTGAGTCAAAAGTTACTACAAAACTAAAATGAAGACTGGCACTTTCTTTCAAGAATATGTTTGAACTGAACAAATAATTATGCAGCCCTGAAATAGAACTGAAAATCATTTTTGACATCAATATAGCCATTAGAAACGATGAGATGAAAAACGATCTCATTTCCTAAATAAGACTAAAATAAGTTTGAACAGTTTAACAGTTTTTAGTTCTGTAGAAAACGAAGAGAGCTCCCAGGCAAAGTGTCTCAAAAACAATTGCAAAAGTAGGAGTTAGGCACTTTTTGGCATTAAAAGAGTAACACAACCACAAAGTCACAACTTAATCTTTATTCAACTTTTTCTCCTACGCCTTCTCATTGCACTTTTCATAGAAATAGAATGAAAATGGAAAATTTTGGAATGAACCTTGAAAAGATTTGGGCAAAAATCAAAATCCACTTTCGTTGTATCCAATTTTCCGTCCTTCAATCATTGGTGCGTTCTATGTTGTTTCGAAACGAGGCTACCTGGGAAACATTCAGTAAAATGGCTGACTCAAAGGAAGAAGATGAAGATCGTTTGTTGGTGAGAATTCCGTATTTTATCCGATATTGCGTGCAGAAATGCTTCAATCCTTCCTTAAGAAAATAAACGAATAACCAATTTAATTTAGGTATATTCCAATGCATTTTTGGGATCGATCTTCGTTCAACTGCAGCGGCTATGTTTTCCCTGGGGTCACCAAGTCGATTTTTGCGTCCTACATCTACATCTACATCTACATCGATACTGAGCAGGACCGAGTATCGGTATAATGCTCAGAGTGCAAGAAATAATGAAAATTATGAAGTTTAATGGATAAAATGTGCTAGAAGAGTCCTATCCATATATCGCGGCTATGTAAAAGCATGTGTTTCTAGAAGGGAAATCGATCTTTGCAACTTGAATCCAAAATTTCATCAATAAGTTTTGACTTAAAATGCGAATATGAATGGAAAAAGTGATATAATCCTAACATTTGACCTTCTCGATCGTGGTTCGGTAAAATATCAAGCTATTTTGAATTGGCTTATTTTCGAGAGTCGGCCTATTTTCGAGGAAATACGGCAGGCAAAACATAATATACCAATAAAAGACATTCTATTCAATTACACTGATGTTTCATACAGGCTGACGGCCCTGGCCTTGAACTCGTTTATCATATCCTGAATACCAACTTCAAAGTAAATAACGTAGAACAAACCTTTATTTCCGGCTCTTTAGATTTTAACTAAAGGTAACCTTAGTCCATTTCACCACTGCTTATGAGCGATTTTATCAGCTCAGTGTCATCGTATATATGATGTATGATATACAAACATTGTTGCAAGTTTGTTATTCTTTAGCAGTTATTAAATAGCAGTTCTTTCAACAACTTGAAAATTTCAATCATTGAGACACACTATTCAATCGGACAGAGGTGGCAGCACGAAATTGAATCTGGGGTTGGATTAAATATCAAGTTTAGTGATAAAGGAGGACCCATCATGGTTGGGGCCGACGTGGAAGAAAACCTTTGAAATCAAGACTTCAAGAATGACTAAAAATGCATCTCCCAGACTAAAATTTAACAAATTTCTACACCGCTCAGAATAGACAGTTTGACGGTGCTCAAAAAAGCATTGATTTTTGATTTTTAGAAAGAATTTGGGAGGGGAGGATTCATGCGTTGGATAAAGAAAGAAAGAGTGACCTTTGGTTCACATCAATGTTAATAACAAGAAGCTGCTGTATTGATTGCCATGGTGCATTCCATGTACTTAGGCCCGAAGATCTTTGGCATACACTCAGGCTTTTTGGCGTTCCAAGTGCAAACCAATAGAAAACATTTTTGGCATAGGTAAAATCTTTGTAAGTTGACATGCTAAACATGAAGCCATGTACTTAGTTAACACGAAAACATATGACATAAATATTGACTGGGTCATGGCAGCGCAATGTGCTTCGATTGTAGAATCACACGTTTTATTAGATTGTCCACAGCAAGTTACAGCGAAGTGTTTGACCCGTGTATGATCAATTTTGATGTTCCCAGCCAAATATCTCCATTTGCGCCCCTATTCAGGGGGGCATGACCCCCTGGCTCCCCCTGCCACCACGTCACTGTTCAATTGTTAACTTGTTCTGCTATCACCAGGTTGGGAGGAATTCTGTGATTCATTTTTGGCATATACAATACAATGATAAAAAATTGCCCGGAACAGAGAATATTTGTATGATTTTGGCTATGTGCAACCAAAAGCAGCATGATTTTGGTTAGTAGCATAATAGTTATACATAGATATAGCTTTGATTGATATTGATGGCTGTGCGAGCACAGGAACTAGTATCAAATACAGACCTGTCAAGTTTCAGTTTTGAAAATGAGTGAGTTCTTTTAAAGGAAGGGAAAATGTTTGGTTGTTACCCCAGATGAACCTCCCTTTCGGTGCTACTGTTTAACTGCTACCCCAAATATCACTCTTGAAAAAAGGTTACTCTGCTCTGACTGCTTCGATTGCAATCTAGAATAATGAAACTCTAAGGGTGATTATGCTTCTCCTGTCATATAATTATCTTATCGCTGTTATCGTGCTAACATGCCTTGTTCGGAAATAGGGATTTTTAGTGTACATTAGATCGGCAATTAATGTAGTCATTAAATAAATCCATCCATCACTGCATGTGTCATTTCCAAGCAGTGCTGTGTCTTATTTTACATGCAGAGAACACAGAACCAGAGAAAAGACGATGTGTCTTGATTCTAACTGAACTAAATACAATAAGGGCATATACACATAAAACGAGGGGACGCTACAAAATTTTTTTGATTACGTTGCTGTGGGTACGGAGACAATAAAAGGTGTTAACAGCAGTGATCAATGGAAGACACGATTACATTCGACAATGGTCACTACAGATTCTGCTAGGAATTTTGTAAAAAATTGAAAATTAAAATAAACTAAGAAGTTTGTTGCAAAATGCGTGAGAATTGTGCTTTGATGTATGTGAGTGTGGGAAAGCATCAAAATGCGTGTGTCTCATGCAAAGTGCGTGTGACTTGGTAGATCTGCAAATATAATGTTTCAAGATACTTGTTATATGAAAAATAGCTGCTAACATGATGCTTTATAAGTGTTACATTTTTCAGTTCATCTTGCATAATTACTAAAATGATGCCCAACAGAATGCATTTGGTCTAAATGAGTGTATTTGGTCAATCCTGCTCCTAATGCATGTGAAGATTTCCTCATGCCCCCTTATTGCAAAAGCTTCTTTGAGCAATTTTTTGATTGTAAGAAGCATTACCACATAGTGTACTAGTCTCTGAATTTTCTTTGAGGGAAGAAATGTCACTCTATGTCCACCAGTCCATGTTGTCTTCTAGTAAAGCTTGCTAAAGATTTGAATATGGGAAATAAAATTGCACCAAATCCAATCCTCTAGATCAATTGAAATGCACGCAAGCAAACTGAACATTGTTCAGTAGAAGGGCAAAACTACTGCACATTTTTCTACAACATCTGTGAACAAAAGAAATTTAATCCTGTCTACTAAACAGTTTCAAATGCCTTCAAATCGACCCAAAAATGCTCAACATTGCTGAATAAGACTGGACAAGGTGGCAAATTGATGCAACATTTACACTTGACATTTTTGTTAATGTTCAGTGAAAATGTCCAGTTGTTTCCAGGGCTTGAGACATGTGTCCACTATGTTCGCAATAAAAAAGCATTAAGGTGTTCAATCAGGATTGAATTTTGAAGCAATGCCAAAGCCAATGGTAGTTGAAAATAATATCAGGATGTGATGGTTTCTCCACCAGCAAATATTCAGCCATATATTTTAAGTAAGCAGCTACATTTAAGAAGTCAGTACGGCTGTACATAATTGACATTGATCAAGTTCATTGTGAATGATAAAAAGTAGAATTGCTTGCTTTAACTTAAAACAATACGACTTATGAAGTTGTTTTAAAAGCTACTGAAAGCCATTATTATCATTTTGTTTAGACAAAAAAATCCCTAGTGTGAGAGTGTGCATGTTTTATGAACCATGGGCATATAGGCTTGTTCTGAAGTCAGTAGAAGATGGATGTTTGGCTACAAGTTAAAGGCTGCAATTTGTAAAAAATACTATGATTTATAACAGAATGGTAAAAATTATTTCAAATGACTTCCCCTGTAGAGTAGCTGAGACTTTTGAATTCCTCCCTGCAGGGATATTAGAAGCATTCAAAAAGGTAGGCCCATATGTATGGAAGGATGTTTTGTAAGTTTTTTAAAATGTTGGGGCACATGCCCTTGTGCCCACTGATTCCAACACCCTTGGCCCCAAAAATAATCTTCTACTCAAAGTTAGGTGTTGGGGTGCCACACCTCCCAGTATTTTCGTACTGTCTGGTAAATTTTTTATTCATTCGGTAAAAATCTGGTTTGGCAGTTTTATGTAAGTCATTAGCTTATTTGCTAATCCTGTCATTGTCTATCTCCCCTTCCCCTCAACCTTGTCTCTGAAATTTGCCCCTGGTTGGAGCACTTCAAAGCATAAACCTAATGTGATGGCTATTCCAAAGATAAATAAAAAACAAGGTGAAATCCAAAAGTGGACTGGATAATGCTGGGGTCATCCAGACCAAAACCCCTGAAAAGGACAACTTTACCTTTCATCATGGTGTTTTCTGAATCAGAAATCTGATTTTTTTCTTTGGGTTTCAAGCCTTTTCACCATCTGTAAACCAGTGCTATAAACATGTCACTGGGCAGACTATGCACATGGATGGAAACATTGAATGAAATGGTCTGCATAATATTGGAAACATTTAACCACCAGCTTAAAACTATCAACAAACTTTCAAAGATGTTGGGAGTATATTTTGGTTGAAATGTTTGATGCACTTGACCAGGGCTTTAGTTAAAAGCACACAGCCCTAGTTAGTTATTCAGGTGATATTCTATCTAGTACCCTGGACAGACATTTGTTGTTATTTTACAACTCCCCTTCTCTCTGCTACTAAATACATATGCTCCAACTTTGAAGTTTGGGAAGGGGTAGAAACTGGATTTAACTTGCATATTACCTGGAACATCTTTAGGGGTTTGTATCAGCAGCTCTGTCAAAGATAAAAGGATGTTTTGGCATGATGTTTTGGCATAAGTAGCTCAGTGTGGCTCTTTGTTATTTTTTTGGTTCCAATTGATGACAAGTGTTTCTTTACTTTGAATTTCAAAGAAGAAACCAAGACTCTGATACACATTGTTACCTGCTATATGCCTCTTCAAAGAGATATTCAAATATTTTCAAAAATGTACTTAGCTTCTGATGTCGATTTACTTACTCTATTCTGAATAGGTCTATAGTCTTATCTTATGTGTAAAGGAGCAATGCTGTATACAAAAACACCAAATTACAGTATGTAAAAACACCTAATGAGCTTTGTGAATCATAACATAACATTGGAAAAATTAGGTAATCTGGGCAAGCAATTATTAAATATTTCATACTGTTCTCCAGTCATCAAAAAGTTTGATCAAAATTGGAGTGAATGGAGAGTTTCTTGTACATAGGAAGATGAAATTTTCCTGTTAGGAATAACCCAGTTTATGTTGATGCAAACTTGAAAACATCTTTAAAAGGATCTGCTGCCTGCAACATAGCATTCAGAAATGGAAAGCTTTAAACACAAAACAAGATAATAATTATTTATAAATTTTCCATGTTCTCTTTTGTCTTTGGATCTGTCTTGCATAGATGATCAACTATGTTGAAATGGCAAGCGTTATACCTAGTACTTGAAACTTACTAGAATTTGTGTATACCCTGAAATTCCAAACAAAATTAATGCTGTGTTGGTGCTTTTTATGTCTACAGTCATGATTTTGAAAGAATAATTTTGTGCTTTCTACTTGTAGAATTTGGAGTTTGAATGGCTGCTTAAAGAAGAAGTTCCATTGGTCCTCAGTCAATTAAAAGATATCCTAGAGGTGATTAGAGTTTCACAGTTGTCCTTCCTAGGTGCCATATTCTAGTTTTGTGCAACAAGAAAATTTATCAGGATTTAGACATTGCTTTTTCTCTGTTTAGGTTCTCGTTTGGCATTCCTGTGCTGATGTAGGAGTTTGACATTACTGATCATTTTCTAGCTCTAAAAAATTCGTTTTAAGGAAGAATCCCAGATTTAGGGAAACCTTTCTATGAGAGATACTGTGTGATGAAATCTAATGTTATATGAAACTTTCTTTTGTAATCTGGAAAAAACAAATTTTTGTTGAATCATTTGAACTTCAAGAGTACATGTAATTGTAAAAAATGTTGAGGACATTTAGCATGCAGATATTTCTTTATGATGTTTCAAGATTCAGGACCCAAATATGAATTTTCTGAAGATGATAATTTATTGTAATTTTTGAGTTTTTTGAGCCTAAAGTGTTTGCTTATCATGCCTAGATAAAGCAAAAACATTGCCTGATATTAGCATCTGTTTCAAGAAACTGAAATCTTATATGAAAAATTGAGAAACCACAAAACTGTTCACCCTCAACATTGAAAAACTGCTCAAAGATGATTATTTTAATGATGTGGTAGCAATGATTCTTTTCGACAATTAAGCACCAACTTCCTGTTTTATTACCAAGGATGAGTAAAAAGAGGGCTCCTTGTGGCTTGCTAGATGTTCTGTTTCTTGTTATTGTATGTTGCGTTATTGTGTTGCCAAAAAGTAGCTTTAATTATAACAATTTTTAGAACTAAAATCAACAAAAAATTAGAAACTGGATCCTTGTCCTGAGCTTTTTAGCTGTATTGCTTATTACCTTGTCTCGTTGTTATTTTAAGTAGAGGAATTTGAGGGGTTGGAACAAGGGCTAAGTATAAGGTAGGCTCTATCTAGAATTGTTTATAACATTGAGCATGCTTCATCTTTTGAACCGTAAACACGAAGAGAAGCGATATTTTGTTTCTTGCAGTTTCTTTTACGTTTCGATATTGTCGTTAAAATTTCCTTATCGTAACTAGTTCTTATTGTTGACTTATCTAAAGCTTCTTGGCTTGTTCTGCAACAAATACAGACTGCATAATGATATATTCAAAATACAAGATAAGTATATTGTCTAAGAATTATAAAAAAATCGGCCTAACAAGCTTAGAAACCATTATGGTAAGACCCAAGTTCACGTCCCTGACATCTGCATATTTTTCAACTTAACATGTCGATATTGCTGATATAACGTCTTCACGGTGTATCATTCTTTTGAAATCACCGTCACTTTGATCCAGCTGAAGCTATTAATCAGACTGGGCTTTATGTTATCGAAGCTCATCATGATTAGAATTGTCAGTATGAAATTTGACAAGGTTTCTGTACTGAATTGACTCTTCATATCGATTGAAACGCGGTTGACATATGGCTAAATGTTTTGGTTTTTCATCGTGCCTCATCACGTCTACAAGACCACAACTGCATTGTTGACATTGTTGTTTTATTGAGTTCGGCGAAAAATTTACTAAATTCAAGAGAAATGTCTACATTTGTTCCAATATTCTTTCAGCTTTGTTGTTTTTTACTGTAACAGACCTTTGTTAAAATAAAGCAATGCAGCGATATGTCATTTTATGATAACCCACAAACGCTTGAATTCCTGCTATGCCAATTACGGTTATCAGCATCAACACTTTCATCCTTTTAGCAAAATGACATTAATACTCACTGCATATTGTAATCAACAAACATTTAATTATTTTAGCTAAGTACTGTATTGGTCTTGTGCTAAAATATGAAGGCAGTAAGCTACAAGGCCCATTGCCCACCCATGAACCATACACAAAGGTTGTTCCCTGTGGTGCATTGTACCACAGGAAACTTTGCAAAGAGCAGACATAAAGGAATTTGCAGAGAAAACTAGCTTTGACAGATTTATTCTGAGTTATTGGATTGTGCCCTCTCGCGTATCATGTTCTTATTGACTTAATGCTTAATTCATAGTCTGTCAAAAGTTTGAGGTACCTTATCGAAATATAAAAGATACGAGCTAATGCTGCACAACATTGAAATCTCGTCTAAGGTACCAGCTAATTGGAGGACTTGACAAGAAATAGATGGCAGGAACTTCGCGAATAACAAGAAACGATATGATATAACAAATAAGTTTTTGGTACTGAAAAATTTGGCATGAAATAGCGGAATTATCGCATACTGAAGTACTTTTCATCCGGCACTCTTCATAGTATAAACGTCGGATTAACACCAAACATGAGCAGAAAATTTAAATCCACGTGTGGATCGATAAGAACCCAAGGAGAAGAGAGAAACGTTTGATATAAAATTCTAGATAAATTTCAACAATGTTTATATAGCAATAGGCTGCCGGTTTACAAAATGAAAAGAAAAAAAGAAAGTACTAAAAACAATGTATAATCTAACGTAAAGTTTTTAATTAACGATACTAGATGAATTGTTTCCATTGTCAAAATCACCAATTTCACCAATAGGGACAACATCTTGACGGGACCTAGAACCTCAAATGCAAAATTGCTGCAGTTCTAAGTAACAAAAACTCAGATTTTTTTGATCCAGGTCGAAATTTCTCTAGAATTTTGGTGATGTTTTTCTGCAATGCGTTTGAATGGTTCATTCTTTACCAATCAGCGACCGCTCAGCCATATAGTGTAAATGAAAATAATTGACAATGTGAAAATTATTCAAGGTGTAATAATTATACTGAACAGAAATGCCTACCCCTTTGAATGCCAGAGCCTAATGATTTCAATTGTTATACATTAAATGAAATGATAGATAAAATGAAATGAAAAAGCCTTATTTCGGACTGAAAACCAACAGTCCTGTTCATCACACTTCAAAATTTCAAATATGCCAGCTTATGAAAGAATTCCTATGATCTTTTCACTTAAAGAGTTAAAGAATTTTAGATTTGCAGTCAACAGCTACTTTTGAAGTTTTGTTGAAGAAATAGTTGAGGCTTAATTTCATCCAAATAATTTCATGGTTTCGTTTCATTTTGTAAGCTAAAGGTATGTAGATGTCTCTATTCTTGTCTCTCATATTTGAAACTTTAACCAAACCTTTTCATACAGCCCTTACATTTCTAGCCTTCTTTTTAATTTTTGATTATTTTGTTCACAGGGATGTCTTCAAAAGTTCAACGTAAAAAGTACGTGAGTTCCTTTTGTTATATTTCCAGCTATTTAGACAGTTTGCCAAGTTCAGGTCGACGTTTACAGGCCTGTATGATACTTTCATAGTATTATATTTAGTTCAAACAAAATTTACATGTTGGAAACAAAGAAACTGCTTTGTTGTGTCCTCATTTGAACAGTATTCACCACCAAACATTATATTTGTTGCCAGTCATCAAATGACAGACAAAAATACCTTGTATTGACTTTCATCCTTGTTTCCATTTGGCTACTTCTGGGATATGGTCCTGTATCTCGTGAAACTGTTGTAAGATTCTTTGCAGGCAATTCAGTGAGAAATTTGACAGAGAGCCGTCTTAAAAAAATTTCTCAAAAGCAGAACCAGAAAATATGCAAACTTTCCGTAGGCTTATTAGTCATTTTCCTATTTATCAGAAATTTCTCTCCTCGATGGCGATTTTTAGTTTTTGAGAGGGTATTTTCCCAATTTTTACCGATTTATTATGGGTTTCAACCTACTGAGAAAATAACAAAAAGGAGAAGACCAAATCTTCAAGATATCATAGATTTCATTAAAGTTATAGTTAAAAGAAAGTACAGACTAATGTATACATAACATGCAAATGTACTTTATTGTTTGACACTCTTCGGAGTATAAACATTTGGTAATGACTGAAGGTAGATAAAAGTTTATATCCATATGTGAATCGAAAGTAACATGAGAGGAAGATTAGGCAAGCAACCATATCTGCCCTCTTTATTATTAGTGGATTTGTTCGAATTTGGAGATAGCTAATTGAGTTGTTTAAGGTCACGTTTGTAACCATGTCAATCACATAGCCACTTCTTTATGAAATATCTTCAGCTAGCAATCTAAATGCTAGACAATGATTATTTCAGTTTTCCGTTTCAAAAGTATGCATGGATTCTTTTCGAATCAAGACTTTTTTGTCTGACTGATAGCATATCTGGTTGTATTGCTTGGAATTTTAAAGTCTTGGTTAACCTGTTAGCCATCTGTCTGAGGTTGGCCGGTGAACACAGGTCAATGATCTCACAAATGTCTTTTCATACTTTCTCAAACAAGATAAATATAATCTTTTTTCTTGTATTGATATCGTTGTTTGGTGTCCTATAGTGTTTGTTTTTTCTCACAACAGTCTAGATTAATCCGGCTGTGTGCAGAATTTGGAGTTGGAACCTCCGCAGTGGATGGTCTCCCATCTTTAAGTTATAACATGTGGTGTCTTTTAGTTAGTTTCCATGTCAAACCATTGTTGCTTGATTTTTGCTGTCGCCTGTTCTCGCAGCTAAACGAAATCCTTTAGAAATTACCCACCTACGTTCTGCAAGCACCATCTGTCGTTTTGCCCAAACACATTATTAGCAATTGAAAGCCTATCATCTCCACTCTCAATCATATTATTACTTTCAACCAGTGAAGAACCAATTTTTTTATCTCTATAATTGTTTTTACGGAACTTAAGAATATTTTTCCCTTTTTTGAGAACCACTGTATTGGAATATAAAACCGACATATGTCCAAAGGTTCTTTGGTACATTTCATTGTTTTCTCTTACAACTCATTTCATGCACATCGTTATTGTCTCCTAATCTTAAATTTCATGTCTTATGATCAATAGAGAATCTATGATAAGACTCTGCTCAACGTGTTGTGGGTAACACTTGTACAGTTTCCATGGCTTCTGCCAATAAAATAGTGCCAACGTTATTGCGCCTTAGCGTGCTTGTTGCTAGTTCCAATCTTATTGTTAGATGCCTTTGAATTCTCTTAAAAAGTCGCTGGTTTTTAACTGGTGGTTCTCCACTGCTTTGAGTACTTAGTTCTAAAGCTGGATGGTTCAGCAGCATCGAATAACAATCATGATCTGTCCATTCGGCATTAAACATTATGCTTCGTAGTAACGTTCTTTTCATTGTATGTGCATGTATGTTTATTTGCGCTATTGACAACTGTTGATCAATTGCAGTTGCCTGATAATTGCATTTATCCTGAAACACGGAGTAGAACCGACTTAGAACCGTCCTGTTCTATACACCAAATAGCATGTACAGCTCTGCTTTTCCGAGCACTTTTATGACAGACCGGTAAAACTGTAATTTTCTTTAACATATTTTGATTTAAATAAATGGAAGCCTGATTTTTGCACTTTTTATTTTAGTTACCATACAGAATACATTTAAATTCAAATAAATGATTCTTATTCTTTATCACAGAAAGGATTTCACCGGGGAATGTGTATAAGGCAGACAATTTTCTATTATCACTCCCAAAGTAAGTTAACAGCTTCTTGTCTCAATTTTTGCAACTTCCTTTGTAATACAAAGCCTTGCCGTGGATTTGTGCTGTTGATTTGTGATTTGTTGATTTGATTTTTGATTTGTTGATTTGATTTGTGATTTGTGTATCGAAGTGGCAATTGATGGAGACTTCAAGTACGATATAAACGAGTGCCAATGGGAAGAATCTATTTTCCTCAGTAAAAATTTGGAATTTCGCGGTCAAAGTCTATACTTTACTCGTTGGCAGTGGATATTAGTTGGAGTATAAATTGTGATTTGGACATCTAGAATAAAAGGGCAGTTCATGTTTGACAACTTTAAAGAGAAAAGGTTGGATCAAAAATGATAATTATAACATTACAGGATCTTGATTACAATACGAAACTATTTGAGCAGACCTAATTCCAAGCTTAAATCACAATCTCTGTCCTTATTTAAAACGCAATCTTCAGTTTACAGACAAAGTTGGCTGATGTTAAGTGACCCATAATATACGACGCTACTAGATTTTTAGTGTTGAACCTGGTTTTATCTAGGGAATTATGGTTGAATAGCGAAGTCAAAGTTTTTGAATTTTGGAAATTTTTAACACTTGTATGACTTTTCAAGAAGTTAGCTATCATCTGTAATAAAATCAGAGATAGCTTGACTCAAAATTATCCGTTAACCCAAAATGACATTTGCAGCAAATTTTAGATCAGCTATCTATAAGATCAAGACCTACAGAAGACGTTTTGTTAAGCAAGTAATCTCCGTAAAACTACCTTTTGACCTAAACAGTAAGATATCCTTAAGGACAAGAACAATTGCCCATTCAGTTTAAGTATTTTGGTTTGCCTGTTTTAATTTCAAGAAATCATAGCTAAGAATAGTAAATCTTACGTAGAAGCTAGGTAAGATGAGCCAGGGCTCCGTATACGATCTTTATAAAAAGGGTGCATCCCTTTAACTTACTATCTGTCTGCTTTATGATTCATGACTGCTAGATTCTATTGCTTCTTTGGCCCGCCCTGTTATTGTCAACTGGTTTCAGTTTACTCATAAACCTATCGTGTTAAAACTGCATCTAAAATTTTGGCAATGAGGAGAAAAGCCTCAAAATTAACCTTGTTTAGATAATACGTGGTTTTTATAAGACTGATAGTTTTATTTCATTGATTAACCACAAAATTAGTCAATATTGGAAATCCATTAACTATCCAAAAACGAAATATGCACTTTTGTTTCTTACGAATTGAAGGACCTATCGAAAGTTGAAGTACTTCCAAAAAAATTTATTTCAAAACAAGAACTGTGAAAATCCAAATGTTTTAGCCAGGAGCGAGAATGTGGCCTTCAAACCTGGTTTTTAACCAGTGAATTCTATCTGTAATGTCTCTTTGCAAATTGCTAAACCCCTTCTAACTTGATTTTTGCAAGTCGATTAGTCGTTAATGCTACAAGGGCGGACCAATCCCTAAAAATAAGTAAAATTTTGATTATTTGATGGGTTCTTCCTGTTTTGTAGCAGATTTCTACACTGCTTAGTTGAAATTTCACACAAAGGACCTTGCAGCTCTGGTATGATTACCACTTAGACCGAGCAGTGTTGCGCTCAAATGTTTTTGCCTTACTTGTGGCTTGCAAGAGAACCGTCTTAAGTGAGCTAAATGTTTCATTGTGACATTCAGTGGCTGATATCTGGCGAATCTGCTACCGCAATTATAAATACTATGTAAAAGGTTTTTCATGGCCGCATTGTACAGTCTTTCATGGACGTTATTTTATGCTCCGTTTTATAATAATATTCGGCAACAAAATTGAAAATAGGCCGCTAGACGTACTAAGAGGCATACATTATAACATTTTAATCTGCTTAAACTTTGCCAAATATCATAAACATTTATTCTCTTAGGGACAATTTGTTTTGTTTCGCATTTCAAAGTGGCTCATCTTTGATAGCTGAATGTACAATAATATCTACCGGCGATCTATGCTATATCAATTCTCAATGAAATATATTCAGCTTTAAAGAAAATGCTTTGAGATCAAAGACAACAGCATTCAGGAGGGCCTGCACTCAAACAAATAAGGGACTTGCTTAACGTTATTCATGCCTTGATAAGCTGAGATTAGTGAACAAAGTTGTTTTCTGCCTCAAGCTTGAGTCTTTGTTTGGCTTATAACTGTTTTATCACTGTCTTTCGTTTGTGCTACATGTGCCTGTGTTTTAATAGCCTTACGGACACTACTGTTGGCCCAGTTACATACCCTCATATAATCAATTAATTTTTCCATAGTTTGTGCAATTTCCCTTCTGTTCCAAGGTTATGATAAAGGTCCTTTGTTCTTTTAATATTTTTTGGAAAAATTCTTACATTTTAAACGAAATAACATTACAATAGGGAATTTCGTTCCCATTTTACATATGTCTTACATTCATTAATTGTTGTTAGTATTGCATATGGTCGCAATTTTCGCGAACTGGGAGACATCATCCCCCTCTTATCTCCAGTAAAAGTGACCCAATGAAACGTTTGCAACTGGCTCACAAAAGCTGTTCAAAAGTTCATTCTTTTTGCTTGCATAAGAGCAACTTTAGATTTATTTCTTGACTGAATAATATCCTGCTCTTGTTCATGTCGTTCATGTATCCTTTCTCGTTAGACTTTGTGCATTTCTTCGTCTAGTTTATTTGAGAGATACGAAAACCTAGCAAATCTCATCCTTGTAAATATAAGAAAACCTGTTCTCATAGAGATTAGGTATCAGAATGACATTAGATTCGTGTTTTTCTTCTAATCCTGTAGCTACAATTGTTGTGAAATCTTAAAGCATGTCATTTCTCAAAACCAAGCTATAGTTCAAAGGGAACTTTCTTGCATCAAGGCACTAGAAAGTGCTTGCAATAAGTATATAGCTTAGCTTATAACTGATTGTTTTATTATAGCTCTGACATCGTCAAGGGTCTTATTAGCATTGCTGGGGACAGTGTTGTCAAGGCAGTAAGTGACAATTGTATTTCTCTAGTCCTTTAGTCTTTTTGCCTTTTAACACATTTTCTGTCTTTTTAACACATTATCACATTTTATCACAATAGTTCGAGATTCAAGGAGATCACACAAAGAATCTCACTTCAAACAAATGATATAAAATGGTTTTAAGTTGCACGTTTCCTTTATTTTTCGTAATTTTTATGGGTTTTGTGTGGCCATACTAAACTCTTGATTCGCATCACTTATGGTCATCTCTATCTTCAGAACCATCTGACAATGCATGTAATTTTCATTTTGCCTTCAGTTTCATTTCTCTTTAAAATTCTACTAAGTACAATTAAATCAAGACTAACTGGAATAACAGAACTAAAATTTAAATAAAGAAATCAAGAACAGTAAATATTGTACACTAAAGAACAGTAAATATTGTATGTAAAGGAATTTTGTTTAAAGCCCTTTTTATTGCTTATAAGAATTCTTGAAAAATCTCCTCTACCAAAAATCACAATGGAGAATAAGAATCATGCAGCTTTGAATTTAGCGTTGTCTAATCCGTCTCGTGAATTTTAATCATTCAAAAAATTCAAAATTTCCAAAGTTCAAACCCCCTGGTATCAATTCTGACTACATTAGGTCAATGTGAACTACGTTGCGAAAACTCATTTAAAGTTTTAATTGTGGTACCATTATATTTGATCTTTTTAAAACGTTTTAGTTGTGGTCTTCACATTTATTGGAATCCATCTTCTGCATTTCAACAGAATTCTTAATTAATATTTCTATTCCATTCATGTTAAAGGTCCCCGTTAACAGCGACTCATAACCTACACTGTGAAATGATTATGTCAGAGTTATTGCAAGGATCTTAATTTTTTTGAAATCGTAAAAAAAACTTGAATTATTTTTTGATTAGAGAAGTTGTTAACTCTCGTAAGATTTGCCTAAATGAGCCCAATTTCTTGAAGGCTTAATATTTATTAGGTGTGGAGTTTATTGTTTTAGATTATAAAAGATCTTTATGAAAATTTTATTTTATTTTTCAATTTCAAGAAGATCCATAGTAGATTGAGAGTATTTTTGACAAAAAAAACTATAAAAGACGATGTTCCCTTTTCCATTTTTTTATCTTATATTCCTTTTACTTTCATCAAAATCAAAAGGCTTTTTTATCGAAAAGTTAATTTCAGCATTGCTATCAGAGTGCAGTTAATATGCATTTAAATTGTTGGATTGCATACGGTTGTTTGCTTATTGTTCAACACTTGTTTGGAGGTTTTGCTAATCATTTGCGGTGAAAAGCATATAAAAAAGAACCTTAGCTTTGTACCAATTCCTTAGAGTGTTACATCGTAAATCAGTAAACTAATTGCAGCTCACAGCATCAAGGTTGATTGTTATCTAAACTGCCTTATTATAGCCATTTTCGGTATTCCATCTTAGCTGATTTCTGGAACAGTTATAAAAGAAAAAGGAATTTTTAGCTATAAACAATTAGATGTCACTCATATCTTACTATTGCACTGGTGTTTCACATAAGCTGGGTTTTTTGATCCACTCCAGAAACAATCTGTGAAATTTTAAGCCCTCTATTGACAATTTTTGCATCGCGTATTGATAAGACAACTGTTCTCTCGTCTTAGCCAAAACCTTTTTCCAATGTAGATAAATTTCCTGTTGTTTTTTTGCTTTTCTATCTTTTCTATTTTTAATAAGTTTATTAATTTTTGTTATTTTGTCTTTTGGTCACATTTTTTCAGTGAATCTCTTTTCTTGATATATAAATACTCGAAAGTCAAATAGACCAGTGTAAGGTAATTGTGGTGGACTGATTATAAAAATAATGTTTTTAGGCTTTTTGGGGGTCTTTTTGGGTCCACTTCATAACAAAGTATCTGACATTACATCACATTACAGTACACCAAATTGTAACACCTAATTTGAAAGCAATTGAAACTCCAGTGATTCATATTTGCTGTTGGTAACGTAATGCACATCTCAAGATCGTCAGATTCTTTTTGTGAAATGGTGATTGCGATCAACATAAATGGCAGCTAAAGGAACTTGTATCGCTCACTATGAATCAGTAAGCAAGTCCGAAAATCTCGTTAAAGAAAGCGTTTTAATTTTAATCTTTGATTGGGTACAGCAAAATTCACCAAAACCTTGATGGAAAGAATTATCACAGAAAACAATGCGAGAACCTTGCACAAAATGTTGACCATAATGAGTTTTTCTACGATCGAGGATGCTATCAGAGATTCACTTATGCAAAAGCATTGATGAGGAGAAAGTTAATAGAAGGCGAAGAGTCTTCAACACTGGACGTCGAAAAGAGAAGAGCACTAATCGGTCTTCTTGCCTTTTCAGGAAATTACTATTGTTTCTATTTTTTGAAAAGGGAAAATAGCTTTTTAGAGAAAAATGGTAAAAAGACGGATTACGTTAATATATCTGCAAATCTGGGGACCACGCTTGAAGTAACCGAAAAAGTTGTGAAGGGATTGGAAATATTTTTGCCCGCAACTCGCGCGCGACAGCGCGCGAGTGAAGGGCTTATAGTCTGCCCCGCGTATAAGTAGCATATGGAAGCTTCAGTTCATGTTGTCAGCACTTTGTCAGCAGATTTAGTCACTTTTCTGCTGCCATGACAACTGTCAATCAATTTCAGTGTCAATCAATCGGCTTTGTTGTGGAGGTCGTTAAGCGCCACCTCTTTGTGCGGAAGGCAATTATCTTCGGAGCGTTGCTCTGCCAAGACTCTGCTACAGGCCTTCGGTTTTTTTGGCACGAAAACGGTGCTGCATCACAGCTCGGTTCTCCGCAATGGATGGAAGTTTTGATTCGAGGTTTTGGGAATCAAAACCAGTCGAATGCCACACCTTTCTCCCAAAAACTCGAGACCGTACGAGCAAAAGTTATGATTGTCATGATTATCGCCGGTACATCGCTGTACGAATCCTTTATCACAATCGATTTTTGCTGTACCCGTTCTATCACGTGTCCATTTTCATACGTCTTTGTTTACTTCACGAAAACGAAAAATAGATGTCAAACCCTCGAAAAACTTCATGATTTTCAAAAGGGCGTTGGACATAAATCTAAAGCAAACTGAACACCAAAAATTATTTAAAAAAAGATTAGTTTAGCATCAACTAGAGCAGCTGTTTTTATAAAATTGTGAAAACCCAAGATGGTGTCTTCTTCGAATTTCCTCTTCAAATTAAATTTTCAAAACAATCATTATCAAGGAACTGCCAAAAAACAGGTCATAACCTTCGACTCAAAAACCCCCTTGACATTCTAAAAGCTAGAACTACCAGAATAATGGTATCAGATCATTAAGTTTTCAAGGGCCTAAAATCTGGAAATCACTCCGGAATCAATAAAGACAGCACAAAATATTAGACAATTTAAGAATTTGATCAAATCTTGGTTCCTTGAAAACAAGTGCGCATGCTCGTTTTGCAGTAAATGAGCTGTCTTATGCAATCCTTGAAATTGCTTCATGTTAGTCTTAATTAGTGTATATGCACTATTGTAAAAACTAACGTTAAATAATCTACAATACAATGCTACCCAGACGGTGTCGCAGAGCTGCTGATTAACGAAACTTTGTCTACCTATGATAACGACGGGGCAAATCTAATTGACGGCAATGATAGAGAAAACGATCTTAATAAAGATACCATTGATTTGTACGATGCGTCATAATAATAAATTTATTAAAGATACATTTTCTATTTATAGATTGAAGGAAACTGATTTAATTTATGATAGATTATTTATAGTATAGTTGAATTAAATAGCGGCTAATGGTCAAGAGCGTTTTTTGAATAAGAGACTTTGTTAGGAAGCCGAGCCAAAAAGACCTCCAAAAGGCCTTAGAATCAGTACACCGCATTTACCCTATTGCGCTAAATTTGGAAAAATTTCTTAATTGGGTGGAATCTTATCAGGCCTTTTTTGTCCTTTTTGCGTAAAATCAAGATTTAAACATGGAATTGAGGCCAAACGCCCCTTTATACGTACTTATAATAACGAATTTTGGAATCAGCGTCCTAAAATTATCTAGATCCAATGAATTTTAGAGACTTCACCGAAGGGTGGATCCTTAAAAAGCAGCTGCCTCTATTTTGATTGAAAACGAGACTTTGACATGAAATAGAGGCTGGAGGCCCCCAAGTTGCTTGTATAACATTGATTTTCGGAATCAGCACCCCAAAATTACCAAAACCCACCTAATTAGAATTAGATCCCCGAGGGGGGACCTTACCCCCATTCTCCGCCTGGTGTAAAATAAAATATTTGTTTTTATGATTTTGGGTTCCACTTTTCAGAAACTTTTGTTCTTACAACTCTTACTGTTAGGAGTATTACATTTAATTGTTTAGCCTATAGTTCTGGCGCAATTACATCAAATTGCTTGGAGAAAACCTTAGCGCCTATATCTCATCTTTTCTAGAATTTGTTTTTTTTAGCTTTTCTAGAAAGTGCCTATGCAGCGAAATTTACCATTCCAATATTTTAAAAGAAATTTATATCAATAAAAGAAATGGTTTTTTATTGAGTGTCAATGTATGCACATTTTGCAGTTGCATTGCTATATTTTATTTCCCGCTGTGACGTCACAGTGATGAGTCGAGGCGAAACCGTTTAGTCAGGTCTGTTAAATCATTTATTACGTCGAATTGTGCAAATGGTGATACTAGCATAAACTATGCAACAAAGAAAGTTTGATAGGCCGAAAAAGAACGGATATGGACCCCCACTGAAAATTGCCACCTTCAGCTATTTTTAGCTGGGGTACTTTGCCTCCAGACTCTAGCAGCGATAGTACGATATCTCTGCTGTTAGTAAATACAATAACATGAAACTTTATAACAAGTGACAATCTGATGCGCTAAAAACTATAGGATATAGACCCCGACTGAAATTTGCCCCCTTTTCTATTTTTAGACTGGGTTTTTTGCCCTAGATCTTTATTGACGGTATTATCGTATCCCAGTATTAAGTATAATAGCATAAAACGTTGCAATAAGGGGCAGTTTGATACGCTGAAAAAGAAAGGATATGGACCCGACTGAAAATTGCCCCCTGAAAATTGTTCAATTTTTAGAGTGGGGCACCTTGTCACAGACAATTACAGACGGTAATATCGTCTCTCAGTCTCACTTTGGTACCACAGCGTGAAACACTGAAACAAAAGAAAGTTTTATACGCAAAAAAGATAGGATATGGACTCAAAGTGAAAAATGTACCCTTTTGCTATTTTTAGACTAGAACAAAGGATTTTCATAATTCTTTTGGGATTGGGCCCCTCATTCACATGCCATTGGTGATAAAAAGGAAAACTGCTCGTTGGTCATGCCAAAATGATAGGCAACCAAGGATATGCCTTGGTTTTGAACACACAGGCATATGCATGCAACTGATTTCTAAATGCATTCTAAATTATTGGTTCCCAGATCGTCCGTACCTAAATTTAAAACTCCGTAGTCCTCCTCCGATTCACTTTCTGTCACAGAAATTTTGGTGAATTCAATGCCCAGTGTGCGATATTGGCCAGTTCTGAATCAGTTTAATTAGAAATGTGGGCGAAATGCTAGCGGTAATATCTTGTTCTATCCATGTTGTAACCTTCGTGATTTTTTGCCGATAAAATTCCAAATTTTTCATTCTCTCCATTTTAAATGGCGTTACCCTTGGTTGAAAAATTCTCAAGTTGCGACTGCAAATGTACATGACTTAATTTCGGAATTTTCATAATTACTTTTTTCCTCTTTGTTTTCCTCATAATCTCAGATGACTAATATAACCAGATTCAAAGGAGCCAACTATACCGACACTTTTATCGTTTTTCCCATTTGTCATATACAACACGTCATATATTAAAGTAAACGCGACTTCAGGTGGGGAAACTTAGGATGGGTCCCCCGTTTGTCAAAAGCAACTTAATTTGAAATCTACTGTGCAATAATGGGTCACATGTTTTCATTTTTGCTTCGAAAGCAGCACAGTATTAATAAAATACATCCATACCAGGAAAATCGTAATACGAGGAAAAAACAACACCCTTTCTGTATTACAAAAGATCAACACGGATGTATGAAGGAATGATGTGAAGGATAATATGTAGGAATGCCCACCTTAGAACTTTGTTGTATAGGATTTGCTCAAAACTGAGCCCTAACCCCCTTTTTCTTAACGGGGTGCTGCTGCTAACTGCTTCTGTCCTATATAAAGCCATCAGCATAGCACAACAGCACTTTTTAATTGGACATGAAAGCGTTCAACGGCCTCAAGAAAGAGAAAAAAATATATTTCTAGTTTAAAAGTGGAAATAAATTTGGGTTGTTTCAGTTCCTTCTATAGTCTCTGGAGTCAAAGGTTTGTTTCAAAAAATTGCGCTACGTCACAAATGGAAGAATTAGATTTTGGTGTTCCACATGGATATTTTCTTAGATTCCTCGTATTGATGATTTGTTTCGACGAATAAAGGACAGATAAAAGTATTTCCGATTGTAGGCATAAGCTAGATCAACTCTATTTCCATTTATCCTTGCAATTATTTTGGATTCGATTTAGCTGTCAGAATTATAGAGTGATAGCACGTAACTGCTTGAATATTATATATGTTTTGATTTAGCATGGAATTTGATTGCCAATTTCAGAAACATATTGCCATGAAAAATTATGCTTGAATAGACTTGAAATTATGCTTGAAATTAACTTTTTTGTACTGCGTCATTTAAGTATTTGTAAGATAAGATGGGGGATCTGAAAATAATGAGCCGTCGAGGATTACATTAATTTTTAAGGGACTATTAAATCTTTCGTTAGCTCATTTCTCAGCTTCCCATAGACCCCTCTCCCCCTAGCGCTACTTCCCTGGGATTCATAGGCAAAGTGTGATTTCACATCTAGTAAAAAAATATGCTATCATAGATAAATTTAGTGAAACTGCAAACACTAAACTGTTTAGCAACCGAAAATACTACTAAGCTTCTAAGCACTAGGGAAAAACCAGTTGTATCCATCAAGAAGACTCTGAAGGGTAAATTGTCAGAGTGAAAAGCCAGCTAAATATGGTGAAATTTTCAGAGAATTTATGTTAGAAAGATTGAAGAAAAAGGGTCCTAAACGAGCTTCATATTTCTTGGGTGCACAAGTTTTGGATTTGTTATTATAAACTTTCCTCTGATATATGGGCATATATTACGTGCTTCAATCTTGACGATTTCCCCAGAACTTACTCGAAACTTCAATAAAATTAATTAAAATTCAAACTGTAATGTATTCGGTTATTTTAATTTTGAAAACTCGGTATTACGGTAATATCAAAATATTCTTTCGGAATTACGGTTATAGGTAAATTTTCTTGCGGAAAAAAGAAATTTGATACCCCCTTAAGCCCCCCTTACAGCTTCACTCAGCTAAATCAAGCTGAATCAACGTCTCTCGTTCTATGCCTAGATCTCTCTTTATCACATTGCATCATCCTTTCGTCATCCTAACTGATCCATAATTAGCATTTTGATTTTTATATGTAAGCATGTTAATTTGTAAGTAATTTTAGTTTAGTTCAGATCAGAATTCTACAGATAACACACTGTCTCTCTCTCTCTCTCTCTATCTGGCTCTGTGTTCTCGACACGTTAAATAGGACTCGCTGGGTTTGGAAAAGGTCAGAAAAGACACATTTCTCGATCGATTGTTTATTTACTATCAGTGCCTATCGTTGTTTCGATGTACACTCAAATATTTAAAAATCAACAGACAAAACCGACTTTTATACGATCGCACTAAACGATTGCCTATTAAGTACAACCACAGTTTCCTGATTGCTGTTGACCCTTGGTTTTCGCAAGTACTACATAATTTCAAACTTTGATTAAACACACTTTCGCTGGTCAAATTATTCTGTCAAGCGTATGATTATGATTATGATTTTGATTTTGGTGTCAAGCGTATTAGAAAAGATGGGAAAATATAACTCTTAAAAAAACGGGAAGTAAAATTTCGCTGCATAGACACTTTAATATTCTGTCCAACACTCTGCTCTTATAAAAGGTAGTCGAACCGCCTTCAAGAGCAGTTTCAAGTTAAATTATTTAAGCAACTTTCTATAATTGTTGACCCACATTTGCACCTATGATACATTGATCCTTTTGTGGTCGAGCTGCTACCATCTGTTAGGGCTAACCTGCAAACAAGATTCAAAGTCTTGGTTCAGTAAGAGACTTTTGGGTTAGCAAATAGTCTATTACGGAACTGAGCAATGAATATCATGACCTTCGACACAAGTCCTTCCTTGCATCTTGGTATCTCCGTAGCCTTTCTGGTGCAAAATCCTTTGTGGTATTTTTCATCCCGTGCAATTTGCATCCTTGCATTATTTGACCATGTTTCGGTTATGATTTGTAATTTAATGACTTTGTTCTCTATCAATTGTAATCATCAACTATTATCAACTCAGCTCAAAGTGTGCTAATAAACTCACTGAGAAAGTTGCATATGGGCTGCAAAGTATTTTAGACAATGTTAACAATTTATGACTGAATCATTGCACGTGTTTTTAGAAATATTTTCAAGAAGCAAATTTACTAAAGTATTGTAATCTATAATTGTATCTAGATAATAAGTTGAACAAGGCCTACCTTTATTTTTTGTCGATAATAGAAAGATAATTTTTTACATTCAATTGCTCTTTTCATTTCATGGTAACCATAAATTACATAAAACTAAAGTTAAATTTTGTTTCTAGGATTTAAAATTCAAAATTCCGAAGCTTTCAAATGGTACTTTTGGAACTTTCATTTTTGACCAATTTCCCTGGAAACTCCAGCAGGTATGCTATATTTCCATAATTATTTCATATGTTTTCACTTCTTTACTAAATTACTTGTTCTTTTCATGTGCCTTTTGGCATACAGCTCAAAACATTGTGTTTTTGAACAAATTTCTCTGCTGGCATTTGAAAAATTTGAGTTTTGCATTTAGAAAAATTTTGTCGCCTTCAGCTACAAGATGCGCACAACCATCTGATACTTGCCCTTGAAGAAGTGAATGAAAGGGAGGTTGGTGGTATTTTCACATCTGGTCAAGAAATAAACCAGGTAGGTGCCTGATCCTCGTTTCTGTGTAGTCCTGTATCTCATCACTTTGATGCAAACGAGACAAATACAGCTTTACCTGTGAACATTAAATTACCTTCTTCGGGACTACAGCTTCAAAGATCAAGTCTTATAGAATAGAAATAATATGGTATTTTCGCTTACAAAGAAGGATCTAGCGGGCTTGGGGTACAGTTTCTTTCTAGCTCATACGTTAAGAAGGCCTTCGGGTGTATAGGCATAATTGGGCATTACAGTTCGTCTACATTTCACAGTCTCAGTGCTTATGCAACAACAAGTATGGGAAAGGGGTTGTGAAATAGACAATAAGTGTTTATAGAGCCAAAGTGATGGCAAGGACCAGCCGTGAGGTTTTAGATTAGGGGTGGTCTCAACAAGAAATTTAGGTTCGATTCTTTGCTTTTAATTATGGTGCTAGTGGTAATTTGATGCAATGAATAAGTTCGTAGAGGGTATTTGCGTTGGGTTCTTTAGCAAAATATCGTTTTCATCATAGTAATGCCCTGACAGTGCAGTACTTGCCAACCGAACCAAAAAGAAAATTAGATAAAATGCCAATAGCTAGCCCTTTTAAATTTTGCTATTATCCCCCTTTTTTCATCAAGCCCCATCAAGCCACACCCTGCCCCACCCTTTTGTTTAATAAATAATACCCAGTTGAAAAAGTCACGTTACGTTACATTATATGATAACCATACCCGAAGTTACTTAAATTCAAAAATGAAGGTATTTGAGAAATCTGATTTAAAGCAAAAAGAGAGAAAGAATAAGAAAAAGCAGATGAAGAATATGCTTATTAAGTGGAAGCAGAATTTGAAGAATGAGGAGAGAAAAGAGAAGAATACAAACAAGAAAAATAATAAGAAGACAAAGGATAGGAGGTCAAAGTAGAAAATGAATTAAAATATATCGAATAACTTGATTTTTAATGAATGAAACAGTAAAAAAATTGTTCATTTTGATGCCCTTTATGGAACCAAACTTTGTTACTTGTAAACTTGGATAAGTGTAGTGTTCTTGCTGTAACTAACTAACTACATTCATTGATTCATTGATTCATTCATTCATTCATTCATTCATTCATTCATTCATTCATTCATTCATTCATTCATTCATTCATTCATTCATTCATTCATTTACATTCATTCATTCATTCACTTTTATTTATTCATTCACTTTTATTCATTCATTCACTTTTATTCATTCATTCATTTTTATGCTTTTATTTGTTCATCAATTCATTTATTTATTCAGTCCTTTGTTCATTATATCTATGACCTATTATTTCCCTACTCAAATACAATGCAACAAAATCAACCATCTGAAATGACATAAATATTAATATACTTTGCTTCATTCTCGCTTTCCTTCTTTCAATATATATTGTATATCAAGAATATTTTTATTTTTAAGCTAATGGAGAGCATTATGTGCAGTTTGAGTCGTGGGAAATCTCTGCTCTTAGTGCCACCGAAACAACCATTGCCTCATTTGATATCCAGTGGTATGCAGGTGGGGTACGATCTGTCAAAACTTGCTCGTAGTGTTAATCTAAAATTTAAAGAGCTTTTAGCTACAGTTGAAGTTTACAATCCGCGACAAAACTATTGAGACAAAATGCAATTTTTGCAATTTCGTACTTCATGTTGCCCGACGAAATTGGAACCCCCTTTTTTTTGAATCAGTGTTGGATTTCCAGTTCTATCATTTCTGCTTCAAAATCATGCATTCAATATTTAATCGTGGGAAAGGGCAATTTTTTTGCGAAGGAAAGAGAAAGTATCAAGTTTTCTTGAAAAGTCTTTTTGTCCAGCATTGCAACTATGCTAAAACCAGTTTAAAATTTTGTTAATTGGTTGTTTAGATCTCTATGGTTTAAAGAGTTTTTTCGATTTAGATTTTTATCAGTTACAAATGGCAATCACGAGGTTTTCTGGCTCTCAGTCACTTATATATATATATATTTCTAATCGTTTAGGCTACTCTGTTTTTCTACTGAAAACTAGCACGCAGCATACAGTTTTGTGTAAACTATTGAATTGAATAAAATGAGACAAATTGTATAAATTTAGGGGAATCATTGGTTTAAATTTTATCAACAATAAATTTTATCAACAATCAAGTAAAACCGGCAGTCTTTTTAATCTTTATCAATTTTCAAAGTTTGTTATCTTCTCCAATTTCAACAATATTTACAATATGCGTAAAATCTTTTTACTGTGTGCAGAAATATGTGATAATGTCGAAGAAGCTTGACGATGACATTTTTGCGAGAAATTATTAGATAAAATAGACTTGAAAGATTGAGAAAGACTAGAAAAATTATTAGGAAATATAAACTTGAAGCTAAGAAATGGCGCATTTTGTTTGTAGGACCAATTATTGATAGTGGAATGTTTTTCCTAGAGTTTCGGGGTAGAGATTAATGTTGGTAATCATTTTTTTGAAATGGTGCACTTTATGAACAATACTTTTTCTTTCCTAGCGTGTTTTAAACCCACCATTGCCCGACGAGGTACTGGTCAATTTTCACGTCAATTGTGACAAACTTGTGTTTTGTGCCTATGTACTAAACTGTTTAACAGGACCTCCGTCAAACTTAGTAAGTCTTAGATTAATAACCCACATTTTAAATTTATTGAAAAATGTTTTTTAAGTTGTATCTTAGGGCAAGTTTATAAGTCGTGCTCAAATCACATCAAATCAATTATATTGTTTTGAACCCTGTAGATATTAATTAAGTTTGAGAAAAGGCGAGTTAATTTTGTAAATTTTAAATTAAGCTTAAGCCAAATTTATAGCGTGACAAAATCTCAGTCACACTAACTGACCAAAGCGCTACTTGGATTTAAACATTGTGATTCTGATGGATCAGATCAATTCAAATCAAGTTAACCCCCCCCCCCCCCCCAGTGCAATTTGCGATTCTAGCGAATGCGCAGTAGCATCATTCGAAGGAACACTAAAACAGAGTTACAATGCATGGAGGATGTACGAAGTTTGAATCTAACCAGATTTCCTTACGCGCTTTTGTTTGGCTTTTGTCCATCACAATCCTAATCGATTCTGAACGCGTTAAACGGGACGTGTAAATTAAGCATTGCAACTTTTCTAATTTTCTTTCCAAGAATTTTCTTAAAAACCAATTATTTTTCTCCCACTGCTGCATCTTTCTTCTCAGTATTTATTTGTGTCTTATTTTGAAAATAGAAATTGATTTCCATAGGGGTAGAGTAAGCGTCTTTTCCTAAAGGATTTTGTCAATGAAATGTTTCAAAATTCACATGTAAACAAGGAAGCATCCGCTAATAAATCCGGAAAAGGCAATTTGCTTCAACATCTCAATCCGGAAAAAACTAAAACTATACCTTGTTTAAACTTTGAGAAGCATCCATGTGAATATTGTAAGATTATTGTCATTTATCTCTAAGGAGATTATACGCTCATTTCATTCAGTTTCTTGATTTTTTGTTGAGCCCATTGCTTGACGTTTATAATGAAGAGCTCCTTAAGGTTCTTAAAAACCAAACTTTGAAAAGCTACTATTTAGAAGACATAAAAACGTAACTCAAGATGGCGTTAGTTAGAGTACGTTATAAGTCACAATAAGCTCTTCTTTCTATGAATATTTTTCAATCAGACGGGAAGTAGGTACCTAATTGCGAAAGAATTATTTCCACTTCATCTTAATAAGAACATTTTTCCAGCCATTGCTTAAGGTTTACCACTATGGATTAATTTTGGTCATCTTAGGGCGCGGTTTCGAAAGTTTCTTATAAAAAAAATGCAAAGTTGGTTACTTATAGAAAAATGATGGTATGTCCTAAACCTATCGTCGTTAACACTAAAAATAGATTGGGTTATTCTCATGCCATCCACTTGCATTATTCGTCTTTTTATCATTCAGCAAATCGCAGGGTTCAAGAAGGGTTACTTTGCCATTTGAATTCTCATACCTCCAGCTGTTAAAGTTTTTAGAAGAAGTTATTTCAAGTCGTACTGAATTTAATGACATTCTGAACTACAAAGGACTGTTCATTACAGGCGACACAGAAAGACAAGACCTAATTTCTTAAACTTATTTGCTAAGTCTTATAACGTTAGTTTATAGTTTTAAAAGCCTTCATTACGCAACCACTCTTTTTTCTGGTCACCATTGCCTCTTAAATTCGCTACACGATACAATAAACAACTTTGCTAGATAGTCAGACAAGACGGTACAGGATAACATCAAACTGTACCATAAACCGATACGCGTTTTTCTGACGGACAGAAATGAAGCAAAAGCTTTTTTTCTGAAAAACCTCAACTTGACCGTCTCCATTGTGACATTCGTGACACCAATTATTCTATCTTTATTTGTGACTTTCTACTTATTTTATAATTCGTTTTTCCTTTCTGTTGTAGAAAAACTTACCTCAAGATCCAAATAATATTGGCCATGTTTTGTGAGTCATTGTGTATTTTTCTTTACATTGAGGTTTCTAAATACTAATTTTGCTAGCGAATTTTGTTGATATATTTAATCTGATTTGGAATTGGCTTTAGCTTCATAAGGAAAATCATAACAGATTGAAGCCAGAAAAAGGTCTCCGTGGTTTAGCTATTTCTTACTTTCTGCTGTGACATCACAACGACAAGTCATGTTTTCAACTAAAGTCATGATTTTATCGTTTTCGACTTTAATTTTTTTGTTACATTTCTTAGCAGCGGAAAAAGGATGGGATGTAGAAGTTTTTTACCTCGTGGTATTATGAAAATTTTCTTAGTAAAGTCACCCAGATGTGAACTACTTTTGACATGAAGCTGAAGGCAGCAAGACTCAAATAATGTTTTTAGATCATTAAGTCTCCTAAGTTGTAGACATTTAAAAACTATTCTGTTCAACTAATGGTACGTACACGCATTTCAGGAAGAAACTAAACTAAGAATAAGTACTAAGATTTTTAGTTTTTCGCTAACCTTAACAGGTGCAGATTTCTTATGAAAGTGCAAGAATATGTTATCCGTCTAGATAGGATAATCTCCGTCTAGATTCTTATTTAGGACACAGACTCAAGCATTTTTTTCAAAAGAGACATTGCCTCATAACTTGGAAAGGATGAAAAAGTTACTGCAGATTTGTGTTAAATTTTAAAAAGGATCAGTACTATAGTTTTTTGTTATGGGTCGGTTTCTTGCAAAAAATGCGTGTGTTTGTGACTCTAATGTTATCTAAGAGGAAGCAAAGTTTCTAGTTTCGAATGATTCGACTCAATGAATTTCTCTTTAAAAATTTTTTGTTTGGATTGAAAAATATTATATTTTGCTATTTTAGTGAATCTGGCTCACGATGGTTTGAAGTTGTAAACAGGATTGAGGTAATTTGAAGGCATTCATGTTCTATTCACTCTTAGTTGACTTGCGATAAATTATCCTTCTTTCTTAAAGGATGCGATTGGAAATCGAAGTGTATAATAAACGCATTTTCTACTCGTTTTTCAGAAGTCCTGGTCTATTACTGATAAAGTAGGATAGTTTGGTCCTTCATTAGGCGCCCAAATGATTAGAGCAGTCTTTTACCTATAAAAACCAGCTACGCAATTTTCTTGGAGAATGATGAACGCCAAAGAGCTATATCCCTGTATATAACGGCATTTTAAAGGAATTCTGTATAAAGGCAGGATTAGCCGAGTTTATCATGTTGCCCAGGAGTTTATTTTCCAACCCACCCCTAACAAACTGCGTAACGATTTCCTCTCGGCTATGAATACAAATCAACGACATGTCTCCTAAGTTTGATAACCTGTTCACGACACACCTCTTAAACTTAGACCGCTCTTATAGGTCAAATATTTGCTTCAAAACTCATAAGCTAATATTCTTCTATTTGCTTACGGCATAGAGTTTGATTGAATATCTTGATGTTTTAATTGGATGATCAGCTCTGCTGTGAAAATGAATTCTGTTATGCTTGCTGAATCATATTTCTTGCCAAGGGTTTATTTAGGCCACGTTGATGATTAGGTGATGATTTTATGCCTGGAGACCTCAAGAAAGCGTGTCAAAATCATTTACCAAACCCAAAGCAGGCCTTGCTTTCATCATCTTTTTAAGTTTTGAAAGTTTTATAATTGAAAGAAGAACACTTCTATAGATAATAGGTTGTCTCTAGTAATTCTAAAACCTCTAACACATTACATATCAACATTGGCAATATCCGTAATTTTATGGTGTATGTGTGGCAAAAAAAAGGCCAAAAATGTTTCTCAGACCAACAAAATTTGACATTTTTCATCGCTGAAGATCAAAGACCAATAAAATAGACTTGTTTAGGAAGCTCAGTGACACAATTAGTTCTAATTAAAAGAACCAATCAGTGCATTTCAGCAGAGACCAACTAGAGGTTGACGAAGAAGCACCAGAGCCCTTTTTTCATTTAGACTGATACATTTGTTGTTAAAAATGTTTTAACCTAACACCACACGTGTTTTAACCTAACCCCTAACGGAATTTTAGGTGCAGCTGCGCAGTTACATATGATTAGAATTGTGCATTGTGCAGATTCCATAGATTCCTCTTCGAATGTATTGCTGATGAATATATGCAGCGAGCTACCTCACAATTCACGTTGTTTCGTCAGTGTTAAGTGTTATTAATGGTTCACTTCTTCCTTAGATTGTATGTACAGTTCCATGGTTGAAAGAGATCATTATTTTGTTCAACACAGCCCAGCAACTCTGTCAGCAATTAAAAGATAAGCTTACTTTGTTTAGTAATATTCTTAGTACCACTGATCTCGACGAACTCGCTTTGCGCCGCGATAACGCGCAGTCTGATCGTATGTCCTGATCGAATGTAGGCATTCTGATTGTTCCATAAGCACGGTATTGTGTTTATCTGTTGAGAAGTATACGAGAAAGACCTATTCATAAAGCTTCCCTTTAACCGTTTGCACACATGAGTATGTTCTGCGTCACTTTTCAGTACTTGTCTCAATGGCCTATGTGAGAGGATATAAGCATCAGTTTTTTATGTGGCCTTTCTTTTAATTTGACAAAAGTTACATATCATAAAATTACACAACATCCTAATTCACAGCCTGCATCATTCTGCAGATTTTCTGGACAGACTTTAATGAACGGTAGACTGAAGAGACTTGTAGTAAACGGTTTATGACTACAGGGATGTTATGCACTTCCCTGCTCCCTGTGGTATCGTTTTGTACATGGTGTCTATTGTAAGTTGTTATGAGCATGAATAAAAAGTTGCTTCCTTAACAACAAGTAAATGAGAATTTATGATAGCTGACAGTAAAAATAGTTATTATTTAGAATTACATAGTGGTAATTGAATGAAAGTTGTTTTTAGTTCTAGTTGTTTTAAAACAACCATTGATATAAAATCAAAATAGTGTTTAAAGTGATGAATTAAAATTGTCAAGAAATTGTAAATTTTTATGTGTAAAGTCATTATTTTTATCATTGTATCTCTTCGTCGTCTCAGCCGAACATTTTCTGAAAGTTTTAAAAATTGTGATATGAATAATGATAGAGAACAGGCCGCTTGCCTGGTCCAAGCCCTGACTCCAGTTTTTATTCACGTCAGGCAATGATTGCATTTTTATAAGTAAGTTTCAATAAAGTGCAGTAGGCTTCTTATCTGGCTTGCCCCATTGATTTCACGCCACAATTTAAGGCGTATTCAATATTCCAACAAAATTCATTCTTAGTTTGCCCCGCCCAGGCGGATCACTTTGCTCATATCATCACTGAGAAAAAATCCTCGATGAGTCAGCCCATGGTAGAAGAACAGGACACGTTTTTGTTGAGTCAGGTCGAAGGGTACATTTTCTATGGTTGGTCTGTTCGGTTTTTCTTATGTCAAAATTCGCATCGTCTATTTCTTTATGGTGCATGCACATAAAGCGATTATAAAAACTAAGTTTTGATCAAGGTGAGAACATAATAGTCAAGTCTAATATTTATTGGTAATCTTCTCATCCAGTCGCTTTATTTCAAAGCCTTATTATTAACCGAATCGATCTGTTCTGTCGAGAAAATATGTTTTATTCATCCACAGGGATTTGGACAAAGCATTTCATTGTCAATGCTTTGCCTGTTTTTGACGACAGTATCCTAGTACCTTGTTTGGTGTCTAAAACACGCGCTGCACACAACCATCGCTTCAGACGTTCTTTCAATTTCCTATCACATTTCGCCTTTTATTCACGAAGCTGGAAAACTAACACTGAATCCTTTATGTAATTGTTAACCACTTTGCTTATTACACGTCTAAAAACATTAAATGCGTAAGACTTATCTCTACCTTTTCATCTTTTGCACCCGAGCTGAACATAACCGATGTTTTCTTTAGCCTTCCGCGCTTTATGTATTGTGGGAGACCCTCCCTTTTGAAACTGAAAGTAAATGGAAACCTTGCACAGCCTTTTAACCCACATTTACGCTGTATTGAAACTCGTGTCGCCTGTTAATTCTCGATAAGATCAAATCAGTCTTGCGATATGATCCCTGCAATCTTGCTTGCTTTATGGAGGATTCTGTTTTTGTTGAAACGACAAAGCCCTTTAGCTGTTCTTAAACACACCTGTTTTCATTATGATTTATGTTAAATACAGCTTGCTCTTCAGAGTAATAGTAATGCTCCATTAATTAGCTGTTAAATAACTCATTCGATTTTACTGCACCGATCAATCTTACAGAAATAACTAGGACTTAATCAATGCTGTGTATGAATTAAAATGTAAACACTTTACTTTTCTTAAAGTGTTTTTCGAGATAAAACGATAAAAGGCCTTTTGATGAGATACAGGAAGTAAAAAAGTGCTTTCACAGCTTTTGATAATTTTATCTTTGATGTAGAAACACCCCCTAAAAAAATTAAAAGTAGCAATTAATCCTCTTTATTTCTTATAAATCAAGGTTTAAATATCACATACATATTTCAAGAAGAGCCTCATCCTCTAATGAAAATTAGAGATTATTCATAATTTTAAAACTTTCTACTTAAAGTCATCTCAACAGTTCACGGCAACTTTTTTACTCAAAAATTATTCTTTAACTATATGAGTTAACTGATGTTTTCCATATTTATTTCGTAAGCATAAAATCTGCAATTTGTAATCAATAAACTTAACTCTTAGCGAAATTTTTTGTTAATTTTTCTTATTGCTTTGCTGTGAAATTAGTCTAGCCTGTCATTGATACACTTCTAGTCTAACAGATTATTCGCAACAACTATTGATGCATTTATCCTGAGCTGCCGGCCTGTGAGACTTGTCAAGGAAGATAACTCTGACTATTGCTGGGAGCATGCCCCGGTTGCCCTCCTTTTCAGACCCCAACCTTTCATTGCCCCCGTCTTCAAACTTCTTTTTTGTATAACACTTTTCTTTTAGTCTATTCACTTTCAAAGAGTAATATTTTCGCAATATCTCCTGGCAGGGTAAAACCTGTTGTTGGAATGGTCACCTGTGCTATAGTGTTAACGACTCACCATTCTATAGTCAACAATGAGGAAGAGTTCATGTAAACATTGATTTCAGTTGCTCTTGAAATGAGAGCAGAAATCTTTTAATCGAATTTCTACACTAATACAGTGATTTTCATGCTCTTTTTTTCTATCCAACCTTTTCTTGTGTGTATTTGTTGTGGAGCATCATTGCGTTCAGAACCTTAAGGGCTGATTAACCGAATGTTTGAATGCATATAAGGATTATAGTATGTTGAAAAGATAATATATTTGGCTAATATAATATAATTATTGTTATAATTAATATAATATAAAAGATAATATAATTAAATTTAATGCGTTCTTCTTGAAAGATCCTTTTTGTATATTCCAAAGCCTCTCTTTTCCTGAAATCAATATGTATTTGGGATATTAATGAGATATATGAATTGAAGAATGTGTGGGTTCGGGATTACGCCATCCCTTCGCATCCCTTGACCTCCAATGGCCTCTACGAATGCAGCCCTGTTTTTCCTGAAAATCATTTCATGTTTTTTATTTTTAGCATGCTTGCTACGGGGCAATTCTCCATCTAGCCACCGAAAATTTTACGTTTCAGATAATAGATAATTGTATCTATTTTATAAAAATTTTCCCTTCAAGCTTAAAAGGCCATGATGTTGAGGCCCTCTTTTCCATATCAAACTCTACCCATACGAAATCAGATGGAATTATCATTGTTGTCAAATAGTAACTTGACGTGTCCCGTACTCAGTCAAATAACAATTTTTAAGGCTGATTTCCACGAGGCCAATTTTGCATCGAATTCGCTGCGAATTCTCATCGAAATTGTCTTTTGATTTTCATGAGACTGTGAATTCGCTGCGAAATTATATATTGATTTCCCCCAAAACCCAACTCTAAGGCGCCCATTTTCAGAACTGCACGCATGGCGAATGTTCCAAGATTGTTTTCTTAGAAATCAAAAAAATTTACTTTTGCTTTGACTGGTTATTAGGTGCTGCGAAATATTTCGCCGCGAAAAAATAGAACTCTTTTCTACAATCTTGCGAAATCGCTGCGAAATCAAAAATCAAAACTGCGCATGCCTTGATACCTTCATCAGCGGTTTCGCTGCGAAATTCGCCTCGTGGAAATTCGCCTCGTGGAAATTCGCCTCGTGGAAATTAGCCTTTATTCTATTTATGAATTTATTTAATGGAGGCAAATCATGCATTTAGTTGGTTTGTTTTATTACTTTGAAATATCTTCTCGTGGAGAAGGTGAGCAAAACGCAAGGCTTCGATCGAAAGAATGGGAGAAACTTGAAATATAGATAGTAGACATTAAGAAGCAATTGAAAAGCAGGGTTGAATCCATGTTGTTAAGTTACCTGTCCTCTCCAAACTGCTTGGCTAGATCATAGTCTAGATTAAACGCTGGCTTCCAACTTGAAAGGACATTAGCGCAGTTGATTCCGTTATTTTCAAAATGACTATTGCTTAAAGACTTCCACTACCAAATCTTGATAAGACGAGTATAAATATTCATGGTCGTGATTGTCTAGCGGCAAGAACTGAAACCTTGACTGCATAGACAGTAACTGTCTCTTGAATCAGTAGCATATGGCGGGCTCTTTGTGAAGCAAGCAACCGGTTTTTTGCTTCTGCCGATGGAAGATTTAATGTACTTTTGTATACAGAAAATAAGCACCAAAATTATTCGCTAAAACTGGTCTATTTCGCCTGATTTTTTAAGGTGGTCAAATATAAATACTTCATTAACTTAGTGAATAATGACTACAAAATATTTTTCAGACTGTGAGAGTAAAGTAGGAAGCCTTCTGCATCTTTCTTAGGAGCAAGCTGAGGCTGACTTATTGTAAAATGTAATTTTGAACAAAGTTTCACCTCCAAAACGAGGATTTTTTTGCCATCCAGGGGTGTTTTCTAAGGTTAATTTTTCACATTTGTTGGCAAAAAAAGGATGTCTCACTCACCTTTTTGGCCAACTTGACCTAAACACATCCCTAGAGCGCATTAGCTAGAAACTGCACTGCTTACACCCTAACATTTTAAAAACAAAATAGGATCAATCCAGCCTCAGATTTTCGAAAAATTTAAGAACAGCCAGCCTGAACTTCAATTTACTGGATCTTTTAAAAAAGAGTGTATATCATTTTGAACGAAGATCACTGTAAGAGCTTTTCAACGCTTATTTTCAGATACCAAAGAGCATTTTAGGCCTTGACCATTTCGAATGTTAGTAGAAAGTGCAAGAAAATAACCAACCCGAGCGAGGTTCTTAAGAAAGATCGTGTATGCAAAACACCTTGATGTGTTCGGCTATTTCCGACCAACCGACAGACCTGCGGAAACACCTGCTTTTAAAACAGGCTTTTTTAAATGCCTAGTCTTTACATAGTGGTCTGAATCATAAACACATAAGCCAATAATATTCATTTTGATCGATTTTCCGTATGTAAGTGGATCAATTGCTCTTTTTATTCATGAAGATTCAACTTCTGTTGCTAACTCGCTGCTCATTATTTTTGCAACAGGAAGAAATCGACGGTTTGTGCCAGACAGTTCTGCCCCTCATTTTATGCTGCTGTATATCCAGTTGACAGCACACCTAGACTCAGGTAGTGACCCGTTTTTTTAAACGTACCGACAACGTATGCACAATGGCAAGGTATAGTATGTTTCTTTCTTGCATTATCAGAAAGACAATACTCTTTGCAATTCAGGCGCATCGAAACCATCTGCTGAAAGAAGCTTTCCAGCAGCACGGGGCTTTCAACAACGTTAGCGTACTGTTTAAGAGTATATTAGTCGTAAGGCTGTTTGCTAACTAACTTGTCGCACCGACCCCCGTCATTGCGTTAACGAGATTTTCTCTGCTCGATAAGATCTTTAGAAGTCTGTATACGTTTCCGTGGCGACTTAGCAGATGAAGTTCCGAGGATAGAAGGAAGTTGTTTCCAAAGCGAATTCTTATAGGATAAACCACTCGAGCTCCATGATTGATAACAAACTGTTTGGGATGAAGTGTATTAGGCCAGCAGAACGCCTATGAGAGGGACATGCTGTTGTATTTAATAGAATCTGTGAGCATAAAATCATTGTACAAATATTATCACGCTAATGCTGATCGGTCTTTCCATCTGGACTATTTAAGATGCACGGGAGTACGTGAGTTTTTCAACGCCGTCTTGAAAATTAAAGAAACGTCGATCGTCACCTAAAAATCTGAAGTATAATTTAAGTGTACTGTCAAACGTACGGTGTGATTTGAGAAGGTCAGATAGATGAATGTTAATAAATCGTTAAAGAACAGTGTCTCCAGTGATTATATTGTTTACCGAGGACTGTTTCATCATTCAGTACCGGCTTGACAGCTTTCCTGTCGAATATCTGCCCGATTAACCGAAGTTATTAGTCATGTCGATTTGACCCAAGATGTGACTGATTTTTGCCACAAATTCGCCCGTTTCTTTAATCGATTTGATAGACTGTTTATTTTTGCTGGATTTTTGTGAGCTTTCGCGATGAAGTTGATGCTGCTGTACGAGAAAAAACGACTGGTTGTTGAGGTTGGAGAAAATGATACTGTTAAAACACTAAAGGAGTTTTTCATCGACCACTATTCCCTCAATCTTAAGTCTTCGGGAGACACAGAGGATATGATCTTGAGAATTGTATATTCCGGTTCACAATTGAAAGATGATTGGATTCTTTCCGACATTGGTATTTTACCCGGTTCCATTTTGCAGTGCTTTTTGCAGTCACGTGATAAGATATTTATGAGGGCATATACCCCATTTGACCAAAAAACGTACGATTTCACCTTACCACTGGACGTTGAAAAAACAAATGTTGGAGAGTTTAAATCTATGATTCAAGATGTATCTGGAATTCCGGTTAGTGTTATAAGGCTTTCAAAAATACCGAACGGAATTGAACTCTTCGACAACCGGTCTCTTGATGACTATGATGTCATGATTGGTGATACAATTCATGTTGACATTTGGGATGGCATGGGCGAGCTGCTACAGTCTGCATTCGCTGGTGACGTAACTGCCACTATGAATGCAATTATCAGCAGTACAGAAGACCCATCTTTGCATAAATATCAGCTTCGGGTTGCTTTGTTCATCGCGTCTTTTACCGGTTCCATTCAACTCGTGTCACAGCTTTTAAAAGCTGGCGCTCGGTGTGACGATCCAGTAGGCGAGCATCCAGCTAGAGTTTGGTGTAAAAACGTGTTCTCCCACCCTCTGAGTCTCAGAACGCCAGCTCATGCTGCTGCACAAACTGGAAGAATATCCTGCCTTCGGTTGTTTATTCATCATAACCGGGCGTGTATTCTTGTTAAGGATGGACATGGGTGTACACCTACGGGCGTAGCGCGTAGATACGGGCAAAGAGAATGCTTTAAATTGCTCATAGCTGAACAATTCAGGAAACAACAGTATGGGGGACTGAGTCTGTCGATTTATGGGAAAGTCAGAAAATGGTGCGATCGTGCACGTGACCGAGTTGCATATTACCGACTAGATCCAAACTTTCCAGTACTTTTGTCAAGTGTAGACAAAACTGGCCATGCGGCCGTTGTTGGCTCACCAATTCAAGTTAATGGGTTCGGAGAAAACATTCAAAACAGTGCAATTAAGCTTGAAAAAAGTAAAATAGATGCAAAGTGTCAATGGCTGTGGCCTAGGCGGGACGAAATTTCAAGCACACTGAAAATTGATGACCAAAAGGGCATTAAGAAACCATACCGGTCATTGCCTCCTGTCCGAAAACATAACAGTTTGAAGGCAAAGCTTTCATTGAAGCGATCAAATAGCCTCGAGAGCGTCATGAGCAGCAAAGCGTCTTCAGAACTGAAGCGTAGTTTCAATGAAGGCTATACAAATTGGCAAAGGAGACAAAAATTAAAGAACACAAAAAACCAAGTGTTGATTAATTCTAAATGCAGATGCAAAGAATGCAGCAACTGTAGTTGCTGTGGCGCTGTTCACCTTCCTGATATCCATAGACCACAATCATTAGTAGCACACCAGGATTCAAATCCAGACCACTTTTTCATTACTGAAGATATCAGAAGCCACAATCGCATAATACGTGAAGAAAGCGAACCGGATGCTTCGATTGCCTCCAGACGTATAGATTCAGATATTCGAGCGAGGCCTAAATTGATACCGAGGTCGCGAACACGCTTGTCACGTGACGTTCTAACAGACGAAGCTCACAGCGTCATAGAGCAGGCTACAGGACAAACAAGTAGACAGCTTGCACATTCAAGTTTGCAGGTCTGCGAGACATTTACAGCTGTTGGTTGGCTCAAACGCTTGCATCTAGCAACAAATTACAATCGTAAAACATTGCTCAGAGGCATGCGAGATAAAGGACAAAGCTTGAGCGAATCATGTCTTTCTTCCAATTGAAGTGCCATAACAAATGTTATTTCTTTTTTCTAATTATCAAATCATGTGATATTTGGTTTTGTCTTAAATTTTTATTTAGTTCTTTTTGGCCTCATTTGGATCTTAAGATTTCCAAGGAAGAAATTTAACATTTTTCTAACTCCGCCCTATTTAAATTGAATTTTTGTATTAGCAATCCAAAAAGCCTATATTTTAGGAACTGAGCTGCTAAACCGTTTTTTCGTTAAATGATATTGAAGCAATATTTATGTATTCCACGTGCAAACCGAACAAATTTGACCTGAAAGAATGATTTTGTAATAATGTATTATGGATGGCGTGCAATTCTTAGCTCGTAATCATGTTCGCATGAAGCTGTTAGGTGTTAAAATGTGTGTTGTAGTATGTGCTGTATTCTTTGTAAATGAATGGTTTCGTCATTGCTCTATTATTTGCATAATTTTCCTTTACGAAGGATATGATCAAGTTGTACAGCGTAATTCGTCAGACCTGTGGAGGAGAAACACGTCACTTGTTTGATCGAATATATTCTTCATTGTCCCAACTCGCAAGTTACTTCACCATGTGTTAATTAGTCAGGGATTGGTCTCATTTGTGCTTTTACACGTTCATGTTGATTAAAGTTTTTGTAAGCAAATAATTAGCGATGTTAAGCGAGTATCCAGAGAATGAAGCGTGGCATTTCTTTTAAAGGCAGCCAATATGTTATTCAAAAGCAACTTAATAATTATGTCATTAATTTTTACATTCAAGGCTTTTTTACACAACTCTTGTGAAATAGACGGCTTGCAGTGCTTATCGGTTGATTCGGGGGGTCGAGCGTTCACGACTTGAAAATGTCAGCGCAAAACATTTAGCAATCTAAAATTTAGATTGTGGCTTTCCTGAGTAATCGAGAGAACCCGGGTAATCTAGGAATCTAAGAAGAGGGTTAGTGAGCCGATTTCCGAGGCCCTGAGCCTTTCAAAGTCTATAAACCTCTCAAAGTAAGTAACTTGCTCCAAAATTACTTGATTTCAAGATATTAATTTTGGGAGTAAAGTGAATGTTTTAAATGCTCAATTTAGTGGAATGGCCAGCGTCTCAATTTGTTTACCTGCCCAGGCCAATCGTAGCCTATAAATTTGCTGGAAATTTTCTGTTAGCTCTAAGGAAAGCGTCAAACGCAGTATCTGAAATCAATTAATGAGCAAAGACTAGAGAAAATCTTATTCTTTAGTGCCATATTTTTATTTTATTGGTTGAAATGACGAGGAAATAACAAAACTTTCAATTCATTAACAATTCAAGTCATGTCAGCAGCTTGCTATAGATACCAACATGAGGATTCAATGTCGACCGCTACGATTAAAAAGTTTACCTCTTCAAACATAACATCAACTTTGGCGCCTCGCAACATAGCATTTAAACGAGGCTAATAATGTCACAACATTTATAATGACGAGAAATGACTTCATTATACGCTAGATAAAATACAATCGAGTGGGAAATGCTCATTGTGGTGATTGTAAAGGGCCTCTCCAGCAAAAAAAAAATAATTTTATTGACTAACAAGTTAGCATCTGGTGCGTGTATTATGGCAAAGTCGTTGTTTTTGCAAAATTTCAATTAGTTTAGAAGTTATAAGGCTTTAAAGTTGCACCTTTCCGAGAAAAAAAACGACAAAAGCCGAATCAGTTTTGTGACATTCTGACGTCACAATGTGCAGCTCTCGTTCGCCATGAATTTCGTATGTCTTCAATCGAATCGTGAAAGAGTCATGGTCACACGTTGATAACGGCATCTAAATCTAGAGCAGGAGCTTTTTAGGATCGAAAAATATTAAATGTTTACAATCATTCTAAGCTTGCGGGTCGGAATGTGTCCATGCTGTGTCAAGACTTTGTTTTGATCACCTGTGTCGGCCCACAAAGCTACTGCTTCCTGTTCCAGCTCTTCCCTCGCGTATAATTAATCGAAATTGACACTTCAGTTGTTCTCCAGAAACGATGAACAACTAAAGGCTTCAGACTAAAAGCCGGTGGAACAGAACTGAGAGTACTATCACTTGCAGTCAGTGGTGGCGCCAGGGGAGGGCTAGGGGGGGCTACAGCCCCTCCGTCGGAAGCATCTAGCCCCCCATCGGAGGAAATTTTAGGTTATTGTCGGAGCAAATTTGACAAAATAACGTACGAAAACTGCTTATTTTAGTCATTTTAGCCCCCTGTCGGAAGCCCCAGCCCCTCTGTTGGAAGATTTCTGGCGCCACCTCTGATTGCAGTGTTCAATTTGCGAATCGCCGACGTTCGATTCGGTTTGAGGCGAGACTAACGAAATACACTGTGATGTCAAAATTGCGTCACAGTGTCACCAAACCGAAAAGTTTTATCGGTTAATTCAATTCAATTATCGAAATGCAAGAGCTTATATCTCACAAACTGTTAAAAATATCGAAAAAACAAATAACGAATTCGTGATCAGCAGGTTCAACTCCTTTAGATTAGCCAATAAAATGCAAGTGCAAAATTTGGCTGGAGAGGCCCTTTAAAGTTCATCCATGGAATCAGTCATCGCCAAATTTTTTATTGTTCTACCTTGTAAGTAGAAACTGAGCTTAAAGTCTAACTTACTGATATAAAAAAATCTGGGAAAGACACCGATTTTGCGTGAGCAGTACCCTTCCTAAAGACCATTACATACGACCTACATAATCTACCAATATTTTATTGGGATAAAGCGATACAAAAACTTCTGAACTCCAAAACAACGGTTTGAGTCGTCAAGAAATGTTTCTGCAATTTAAATTGCCCAATGACCTGTTCTTAATACAGCATCTCAACTTTAATTTGACAAAAATGTTAATACAAGTTCCGATATAGTGGCCAAATTTCCGAACTTTTCCGAAACCTTATGGTTCTATAGCGCACCTGCTCCTAAGCCACGGCGACCCTGTTTGTAAAAACTTACCTGTTGTGGAGGCTACTGGTACCAGACTAGTATACTAAAATCAATGTTTCAGATTCAATTTGATAGTTGATTCAGGGTACGATACAAACGTTAGCAAATAAGGGTAAGATAGTCCTCAGAATATTTCACCATTTTCAGTTAAAGGCTGAAAGTGTTGTTCCCTCGTCATTTTGACCATTTATTCTTAGGCTGTCGTTGCGCCAATTGCATAGACGGCCATTAAAAACCCCAATTGTTTTTTAGAAGGTTGAGAAGAAGACACAATGGCCTTCTTCCGCCGACTAACAACATCTTGTTCATGCAAAAGTTCGATGAAAAATTCAACAAACCGGTTTTAGAGAAAGCTTTTGGCCAAAAATGAGTGGTTTGTTTACAAATGCAAAAAATTTTATCATTTTTTGGTTCTTTCAGTTGAAATAAACAAATCAGCAATCAAACTTAGAGCCATAAAAAATAATGTTAAATTCATGATAGTGGTGAGACTAAACTATGAAAGTGATCAATGTTGAAATAACAAGCCAAAAAGGTCGACATGATGATGTGAAAATTGGTAGAAGCCTTGATAAATGTATAAATATATTAATGTATATATAAATGTATGATAATAAAAGTATAATGATGAAAATAACACATTCTAACTTCACAAATGTTTAATTCTTCACAAACGTTTTATGAAATGCTGTGCTGGCTAGATGCATACTTGCTAAAGAAAGACTTTTGCTATGTTAGTGACAACAGCTGATGAGTTACTGTTAAGGACTGGCAGCATCCATAAAAAGTGACGAGCGTCTCTTGTTGCTTTAATTGAATTGAAATTTGACAAAAATCAGTAGTTCTGCGGAAATCAGATGTCTTATCCATTGAGGTTTTATAAAACAAAGACTCTATGATAAGTCGAGGTTTTGTCTGTGGAAACACCGGTAATGTATAATGTAGGAATGTGTAAATTGTTTGTATTCTTTTTCGGCAAGGATTGAATCTTTGAACCTGAATGATCTTTGAACCTAACAAGTGGTTTTCTCTACTGTAAGGTGCCTTTTCATGAATTTCCTGCAAGTCGTTTGAATGAGAACTAACTGCAGGAAATATTGTTACATTGTTTGAAATTATTCAAAACATGGGATAGAGGCTGCTCTTAGGCAAGAGGCTGTCCTGCTTTTGCTATATGTTCATTCATGACCACGCCCCTCTTTGATGTTCTTTGCTCTGCTTTTTCATTTATCGTGCTATTGTCGAGAGTCTGAAACAAATGATGCTCTTCTAGTAGAATTATGCGATTACAGGTGAACGGGTCTTATTGCCTTTAAATATGGACGCCTTGCCAGATAAAGTAAAGGTGACGAAGTTGAGCAAATTTGAATTTATTATGACCTACATATTAAAAGATTGCAGTAATTTCATCTTCTCTGCGTGTAATTATTTTGAAACTTTGAAGTTTCGAATGTTCCCCAATTCCAGCTAGAAGGTAAAAATGTTTGAAGGTAAAAGGAGATGAAGAAAAGGTAAGAACATTTTATCAACCATATGACAATGTTTAGAAAGAGCAGGGAGGTCAAGTGTACGTTTGAAATCACGTCTGATATAATGATGATGAAATATTCAGAATATTTATTACCCCTACATTAGGATTTATTTGAAAAACGTAAGCCAATAAATACGCTTTCTTGCTAAGGCTACAAGCAGTGAAAAGAGAAAGATGATCGTTATCCACGTTCAATGTAATGTCTTCAGCCCGCTTTTAAATGCGATGGCAACTATTTTCCTTCACCCCATGATCAAATGTTTTCCCCTGCTGCTAGTGTGAATAGCCCCACAGAAGCCCACTACATTAGAGGCTTTGATATTGCTAAACATTCTCAGAATACTGCAGCTTTGTGGAAGCCTATCATCCGTCGTAGCTTTCCCGCTGATCATAGTGTCCCGATATGAAAACAAGCAACGCAGTTCAAAACTATACGCATCAATAAGATATCAAATGAGCTATTTTTTGTATTTCCTGACTTATTCAAAGTGAAGAATGTTTATAAAATGAAAGATTATTATTTGGATAACTTCATCTTTATTACAGACTGTGTTTAGTCAATAGGAGTAAAAGATGCTTGCGCATTAAGGTATCGCAGTAAGCCACAGCGAAACTTGCGTTTTGGCGTGTCAACTGTAACTGGTTGCCGATAATAAATGCGCCATCACTGTGCTGTTGGTACAGAAATCTGCCAGCCATTGCCATCTTATCAACCTGGAAGCAAACCTTGTCGGGAAGCATTGTTTAAAGGAAATTGCAAAAGTAGCTATATATACCCGTGTAACTGATTGGCTTCTTGGAATGCAACCCTAGATATGCAAATCTGTTTTTGGATTTAAGAGAAACAGGTATGGCACTGATTTACAAGATTATTTTTTAAATAAGATAAACATGTGAGCACCAAATTGATATTCAGGGTTCAAGTAGAGTCATTGGTGCATGGCTGACACCATGCCCCTCGAAAATATACCGGCTTTGTAGAAGCATGGCTTTGGGTGACGCTCTTATCTACCATAAGCCATTTTTGCACAGAGTGGTGTCTTGTACAAGCTTGACCTTCATAATATTTTTACTCTGTAAATCCTTCCCGATTTGCTGAAGGCTCCGTCTTTTGTTTTTCATGACAGAAACGCGAAAACGTTTCATAAGAAAGTCATTTTCTTAAAATCAACTTTGGGGTGGGGGATTTAATTCGTAGGGAGAGAAGGGGTAAGGGAAATTACCACAATTTCACATGGCAACTTCAATTTAGCTGTTTTGCACAGGGTAAGAGGCGCATGAGTAGATACCAGATACCGTTTTCCGCTCTGTATATGGTCGCTTTGCAGACGATGTTATCCCAGAAGAGCTACAGTAACTGGCTAAATCGACTAAGGCAGCTACAAGTTCTGACTCTATCACACTTGGAACAACCAAAATTTGATTAGTGTGCTTGATAACACACTATGTGGGAATACAGTACTGTACTATACTGTACCGCACATACCTAAGAGGATAATATCTTGATATTCTGCATTAAGAAGTTCACAATCATTTGCCAGAACATTACCGTAACTATTTCTATGGAAATTTTGCTACCATGAATGCTTATCGAAACTAGTATTCTAAGCTAAGATCAATAGTTCTGAAAGATTGTGTTCAATATTTAAAAACATAATTAACGAAATTTTCCTCATTTCATTTTCAGGAACGATTTTATTAGAAAAAGAGTATTTGGTTACTAATGGGTGAAACTTTTTTGAAAGAATGTAAGAAAAAACAGTGGATGAAGACACGAAGTCACCATAGCAAATTTTTCACAGGTTTACGATTTATCTTCCTGTGATTGTGCATCTGTATGAAAGATTTATAATTATAAACTTTGTTTTGAAGAGGAAAAATCATGGAAAGCTCGTTTATGCACCTGATTACGCTAGCAGTGCTGTATATCTTCTCGGTTGAAGCATACCTTAAAGGTAGGTTTGTTAAACTTTTTTTACCAATTGCAACACAGCAAGGCATAAGGTACTGAATTTGTTTATAATTCGACTAATTTGTTTTTTTAAAACAGCAGCAGGGAGTCAATAATTAATTTGATGCAGGAGCTCAAAGTGGCTTTATAGTCCAATTCCAAGCAGGTTGTTAAAGTGCCAAATATTTCTAAGAAATACTGAATAGAAAGAAATGATAAGAGAACGAGGTACATCTGATATTGATAGCGATCGAAGTATTGGAATAAACGGATTATATAAGACAAATGCAGGACATGTAGCGGAATTCGGAATCCGGTCAAAATGCTTTGCCTTGAACCAGTAATTGGCAAACAGGAAGGGCTGAAATTGCATTTTTATGTCAGAAAAATAATAATATGATTATTGCATTTTTAATGTTTTTATAATTGGACTAATGATTTGATAGAACCCCATGAAACACCTTACAATTTGGAAAATCACATATCTCTTATGCATGTTTTGCTGACATTCGGCCACAAGAACACAGACATTTTCCTAGCGAATCACTGGAACATTTAAGTGCTGATAATTCTAAATTTATTGATCTTGGCTATAAAATTATGACAAATCTTTGAAAATTCTTATTATCAACGAAGCCAAAAAGTATCCGCTTGTACAATCCAGGTAGTTTATTGGCCATATCTCAGTCTATTTATGAATTATGGATAGCATTTAAATAAACTACGCAATAGAAATTCTAATAATTAATTACTTGGAAGCTTTTTTGCATGCTAGTGCATTCATTTGATCAACAAGACTTGTAAGAATCCAAGGTTTTGGAATGGCATATTTATTTTACAACAATCTATTACGCAATGAATTTTTTGTCAATGTGATCTGGTTACAAACAGTAGCGTAGGCAAGGTTCTCCTAAAAAATAAACAATTATCGCATTAGTAGTAATATTTCTGACATAATTTGCTCAAAAAGCACGCTACTGAAAATGTACCATCCATAAGTATTAAGATATATTGTATTTTGCATTTTACCCGAAACTTCACCCTAACGCAGTATGCTTGGTGCCTTAGCCACAAGCGTCCATTCTTAAAGTTATGTTTTATTATGTTACCTTATTGCTTAAACAAATATTCGTTAAAATTACCCTTTATTCGGTCAACTGATTATCATACGCCTTATCAAAGTTACAAACCTGACTAAAACCTTGCTTTTACGCCGATGATGTATCACCAATAGAGAATGCTACGCAAAAGAATAGTAAGGTAGTATATAATTTTGTAAAAATACTCTGATAACGCTTTGTCGGTGTCATTTCTGCATGGGCATGGCCCCTTCACAGCTAGGCCCTGCATGTCCGCCATTACATGAAACGTATATGCGTATATGGACTCCATGAAACGTATGTGCGCAGAAACGCATTCCCAGGCAGAAACGCATTCCCAGGCAGAAACTCATTCCCATGCAGAAACTCATTTCCATGCAGAAACGCATTCCCATGCAGAAACTCACTCTACACCATATACACACGTCATAATTCTTTAGCTTTGTTTGTGAGTTTGTGTTTTTCTGCAGGAGATCGGCCATTAGCAACAACAAATTCCAGGTCTTGTAAAAATGGCCGCTATGGACTATTAAAATGTTGGCAAATTGCTTAAAAATTGGTTAACGTTTATTGCTGCAAGTTGTTGCAGAAACTAAGAGTCAAGGTCTATAGAATTTGCGGGTTATCTTTTTTTGGTGCACCTGTGCTTGCATACTATATTGCAATAGGTATGTTCTTGCCGGAATAAGTAAATAAATGTTTTCATTTCACAGAGGTAGCAATTCACAAGCCTTAGCAAAAGCTATCCTTTTCGAAATCTGGTGCTAATCCATTTGTTTGCTAATCCAAATTGAAATCATATATTAGAGTTAGCTGTTTCTAGTTGCCGACAACAAAGCTCTGAAATAGATTTTAGCCCACCCACGGATATTTATTGATGCAAAATGATCAATTGATTTCACGCCCAAAAATCTGATTTATAATTTGATAATAAGCTAGATGATCCTATTCATGTGATTGGAGCTCTTCGTGGTTGGATTTAGCTACCACTGTGCGATATATCTACATGCACCAATTAGATTTAGCTGCTAAAGAAAATACCTAATTGCATGTTATAGCAAATTGCTTATATTTACATTTTTGGCGAAATTAGTTTGTTTTGATGACTACGTGATGTCATGCAAAATGCTAGATTTTATAAGTTGAGATTCATTATTTCTGGAAGTTGATGGATTAAAGCAAGACGAGCAATTGCATTGATCAAAATGAAACCTTCTCGACTATGTTGATCATTTGCAAGAACCAAAAGGTTGTTGATGGAGTTTTAGCTTAGGTCTCCCCCAATGGCAATCATGTCATAGTACCCAGGTCTTTCTTTTGCGCTATCATCAACATTAGCGCCATTTTAAAGAACGAGAATCCTAACGCACCACAAGCTGAAATTTACATATAATTCTTGCAACTTAATTTTGGATTTAAGTGCTCTTGGCTTTTTAGTTTCCTAAAGCTAAGTTGCATCAGCCATTTTCTTTCCTGCTGCTTCGAAAAGCATGCTAAAAATTATTTTCAACTGTTAATGTTTTATTAATTATTCTATTGAAATCATTAAATTATCATCTGATTTTATCTTCATGTTCAACTATTTGTTTAAGACAATAGAACATAATTCAGCATTTTGCTATTTGCAAGATACACAGTCTAGTGTTTGGGGCGCAAATATTGAAACTAGAAGGTGCTATTTCTTCTTGAAAAATTTTCTTGACAAGCTTTATCATAAACCAATGTTTTGTCGTTTTTTCTTCATCAAATTTCTACCTCTTTTTTCTAATTTGTTGCATGCCAGTTTTTTAAATTCACTTTTTTGAGTTAAAAAGTGATAAACTTAAGTGCTGCTTTGTCTTAGCCTTTGAGTTTCAAGGCAAACCTGGTTGATGGCACATTGGATGCGCCATTCCCAAAGAATTTTTACCTACCAAAAAAGATGGTACTAGCCTGTTAAAGACTGCGCTAAAAATTTTGTTTGATTCTGCACGCTAATCAGGGCCGTAAATCCCGGGGAAGACGGTGGGAACTGGACCCCCCCCCCTAAGAATCTGGAGCAAAACGATTTTTTTGGAGAAAATACCATCATTTTTCTTGAAAGAAAGAAATCACTGGTAGCCGGGTTAAAACCAAACTACGTTTTCTGTGTTATTGCAACAAACCTCAGCCACTAAGGTTATTTTTGTAAGCAGAGTGGTTTTTATAATTTTTACAAGATAAAAACTTACCGTTTTCTACCGTTTTTTACCGTTATCTACCGTTTTATTTTTGAAAACAGAGTATGAAATAAAAAGAGAGCAATCTGTCATTTTATTTGACCTATTTACTAACTTATTTACGTACATTTCTATCATTTGTCTATTATTTACTTTTATTTAGTAAATCACTTTTTGTATCATTAAATTAATTTATTTTTGATGTGTAAACATGGCCTACTGAAATCAGTCAAAATAAGGAAGACGCACATTTCTGTTCAGAAAGTAAATTTCTACCAATCAATACAACAGCGTCCCATATTTCCCCAAAGTCTGTCACTAAGGTTTAAGCATGACTCTTCCCCTCCAAAATTTCACCCAATAAACAATAATCTGTGTTCTTCTGAGAAACGCCGAACTTTATATCCTGAGCGATTCTAGTATTTTATTAAATTTAGTCTGGGGGATGCTTTTTTAGCCTTTCTAGAAGGTAAAATTTCAAAAAATTTCTTCCGCGTCGGACCCAACCATGGTGGGTCCTCCTACGACAGTAAACTTGATTCTTAGCTCCCAAGGTTCAATTTCTTGGGGCCGTCTCTGAAAAATGTTATCCATCCAATCATACACACACAGTCAATGTACTAAGGAATATCTGTAATTACCTTCTATAGAGCAGAAAGTCTTGAGAAATCCAAAAATATTGACTTTAGTAATTTTCCCCTCAACTGTTTCCATAACACATACCATAAATCCCTTGTGGTGCCATGACCCACTGCATACTTTATATTCATTCGCTCTGCTGACCCCCCCCCCCCCTCCCAAATTCACATGACAGATTTACGGCCCTAACGCTAATGAAATAGACCCAATAAAAATAACAGCCACGAATGATAAATTCTAAGCCAGGATGGCCTTTGCTCCTCAATTTAAATTTTCCACTGAGCTGGCATCTACTTTTTACAGTGTTTCTAGATACTATTTACAAATACTAGCCTTCAAAAAAGGCATTTGAGAGAGGTGTACCCCAAGACAGAGGTAAACTGGCTAGGTATCGGCTGAATTTCGTCAGAAATTGCAGTATAGGAAGATATCTAAGACTTTCTGATCACACCCTTCATCCTTGTTCTGATTTATGTTCATTTAACTTGAAGTCAATTCTCGCATTTTATGCGATGGGTAATCCAGATTGAGTCTCTCCTTGTAGCAGACGTTTTATCGTTGTTAGAGGAAGATCGAAGTTGCCTTTTTTATGAATAAGATTTCTGCTTCCTTATAGACAAAGTAGCTTTGGTTTTCGGAATGCAAGCACCCGTTGTCATTCATATTTTTCCTTTGCCCTCTTCCTTTCTCACTTTGCTCTCTTTTTACTTTTAATTCCCTCATTCTCTTCACCTCTGCGAACAAGGAAAGCTAACTTGCAAATCGTTCCTAGAGTTTACTTCAGTTTTGATGAAGGTCTCATTGTGTACATCGACTTACATAGTCCCATTTTGTTGAATAATCTTCTTTATTGATAGTTTATGGAAAATCCAGAAATAAGATTATGTTAGTAGGCCGATTAAGAAAAGATTTAATCCTTCTGATAGATAACGACTTCTACAACCCAGCATCAAAAGAATTAATCGTAAAGCTTTAGACCAAGTAATGCAACCGAATCCTGTCAAATCTATACGTTAATCCTCGACTGGTTATTACGATTATCATCATTATTATCGTCATTATCACCCATTTAATGCTGACCGATCTCCAAATCTTCACCCTCATGTTTACCTTTCCAATATTCTCAATATCGTATATATATTGCATTAGCCTAGGATACTTATCCTCGTCCCAGCCTACGGTCAATGGAATTCTCGTCTGACGCGTGAAAAACCTGTCTTTGAAGCAAAGAAATACTACTACGTTTAAATAAATGGCAAAATATTGAATCAAGATACTTTGTTTCATTAATCTTTCTGCTTTTTGCAAACAACGAGATTACTTAATAGCCAGGAAAAATGAAAACAGTGCAGGGAAATTGTTTTTGCAATATGTACAACACAAATGTCTATTTACTTACATCGAAAGCTATCCAAAAGATGTTCTTCGTGTTGTTGTTTCAGATTTCGGAAACTTATTTAAAGAGTTTGCAAATGTTCGACCGATTTGGTTTTTCTTTTGAAATTACCCTAATCGCAATCTTTTGAAATTAAACATTGCCGCTTTGCTGTTAATCTTCCCTTATAAAATTATTACATAATCTTTTGCTTGAACATACGAACTTGCAGCTGAAGAATTATTTTGAAGCCGTTGATATGATTAGGCTGATAGATAGAAAATTATCTTTAACAAGTGACTGAGACTTGGTACCCCTTACGAATAATTCGCGCTGTTTATCTGTGGTTGGAACAAAACACTGACTTTCTGCTGATTAGATGTATAATTGTGCAAACACTTTTTTAATGTCCTTTTTACTTTCATCGTTTAGAGCCCTGCAAAGATGAAATTAGTACTAGTACATGTTGGTATTTTCGAAAGCGTGGCTTTTGCAAGAAGAGCCGAGAAAAGCTGAAGAGTGTTTGCGACAAGACATGTGGCTTTTGCAGTAAGTTTTATATCATTTTGGTAATCGAGATTTTCTGCAGTTTTTATTGCTTGTTATATTGACCAGACAAAAAGCTTGGCACTGCGAGGCGGATAGGAGGAGTGGCTGCTCAGGCACACAAACGATCCTGTGACGTGTATCACATCTGGCAGACAATTAAGCAATTAACTTGGCTAGATATAAATGTTTTTCAGTGACAGCACCCTAATAGAGTTCTCAAGTGTGATGTCACAAAAACTATTTTTAGAGTTTTCCAATTTTGCCCACATAACGTAATAGAACACCTTGAAATACTTCCATATGTGTAGAATTAGTTAAACATGTCAAACATGGGGTGAGCCATGGCCAATAGAACATTTGGAGTTTGCTAACGGATTACTGTTATTTTGGCTCAGTTCATAAACTTTTGATGTGGCCAGAGCTTGTGCTCATCTGGTCGTACCTTAGCCAATTCGTAATACCGTCAACTGATTTTACAGATTTAGAGGTATTTTATGATGCTCTTCCAGGATATGAGAACAAATTTCGAAAATTCTAAAAATAGACTTTCGTGACGTCATCACTTGACAACCCTATAAGCCTAACTCAAACCAACGAAGCTACCATTTCTGAAGCCGAATGGCAAAAGTACACAGATGACATATATGTTGCAACTGAATAGTACTGAGCATTCCCGTTTGCTAAAAGTGACCTCCTTCGTTCTTCCCCATCTTTTAAGAATTACAAGGATTGGTCTTTTACAAGACCTTAGCACTAAGGCCCCGTTCACACGGGAACGCAATCGTTCCGTTCCATTTTTGTTCCAATTTCTGGAACGAAAAGGTATACTGTTCACACGGTAACGGAATGATTGCGTATCGATTTTTGTTTATGTTCAGACGGGAACGCAATCGTTCCGTTCTGCATTTTGCGCGCCAAAATAAGCGAATGATTTTTTAATGCGCATGTCCATAATGGAGATAGATTTCATCTTTTTTTTGTCTCTGAGCTATCTCTGAATTTTTTAAACAATTTGAATAAATGGAGAATACAAAAGCGCCCCAAAATAAGCAAGCTCGTGGGAAAATTGAAGCCAACCCTAAAAGGAAGGATTGTTTGCAGAATGGTGTTGAATCTTTTAAATGGACTAACGGCGAGATTCAGCCAATGGTGTTTTTGAAATCCTCCATTTTCTTCGCTGAGTTTATTATTGTCACCTTTTCCTTCCCTCAACAACAACACAGACGCATGCGCCAAGGGCAAAACTCTTATCGTTCCATTTTCTGGACCAGTTCTGCACGTTCACACGGGAACGGAACGGAACGATTGCGTACCGTTCCACTTTTCGTATCACTTATTTTATCGTTCCACTTTTTGGAACGGAACGATGTCGTTTAAAGCGTTCCCGTGTGAACACAACCCCTGAGTGTTCCGCTTTTCGGAACGGAAAAGAACGGAACGGAACGATTGCATTCCCGTGTGAACGGGGCCTAGGATAGTCAGGCTCAAGTGCTACTCAAAATAACTTGACAACATCCAAAGGAGAGGCTTGTTGCTTTAGGCCGTAGGGTATATTTCCAGATTCTGTCGATATAATAATTATGCCATTTTTTGCTTAATTTCAACCCCTTTAAGTAAAGTTATCTGCATTATAAATCGAAAGTTAACCCTAATCTAATATTGACTATTTTTCAAAAATAAGTGCTTTCATATCTAATCGAGTGAAGTCGCTTTAACATGCATTGTCCAAAGTCTGACCTTGCCTACAAAAGGACAGATTTTACTTGAATCGAAATATTCAAAATAGCTGCAAAGACTAACATTTATTTTTACAGCGAGCTCTCTTTGCGCTGATACCGATTGCACAAATCATCTGTCTACATTTATAAACAAAATTTTAATCCTTCTACTTTAATTTAAAACTGTATTTTGATATAAGAAAATGGGACGCTACTTTTATTATCACGAGCTGTTGTCAAGGACCGCTATATAAACAAAATCTCAGATGTTTAATAAATAAACGCGGTAAATGCGTGGCTTAAGAAATTCACGAGTAGCTATTTGCTTGATAACTGTTTCCTTTGGAAGCTCATGCAGGGAACGACGACTAAATTTTCATAATTCGAGCCTTTTTTCCCTAACACAACATCTTTTCTACCCATTATCAGAACCCTTCTTCATCGTAATACATTCAGAAATTGAAACTGGTTTATGCAATATCACTTTGTTTTTCCTAAACGCGACCACCATTTTATTGGTTATGATACTCAAGGGCAAATTGCGTATTGGACCGTCAAATGTACAGGACGTATGAAAGTCAAGCGGTATGTAGATGTCCTTGTATCAGGCGTGTTTGTTATGAAAACAAATTTCCATAGCATAGCTGCTATGACCTTGGTTGAGAGTAATGCAGCAATTCACTCAATGCAAATATTTCCGCTATTAATCTATATTTTAAAGGTACTCTGCCCCTAAGATAGGAAAAAAACTCTCCAGGTATGCTAAACTCTCTGCGAAAATCAGTTTCTACGCATGCTAAAATCAGTTTCTAAGATATATTTATTCAACAAATCGTTTTGAATAAAATTATGCAATTCAAATTTAGTTTCTACAACATGTTCTGTTTAATGGCCGCATGGTAGACACAGCATTGTGCTACTTGCAGTATCGTCTTGGTAGTGTATCAAAGTAGTTTTGTATGCAATGTTTCTAGTAATATGTTACACCAATTTATTATTAGACGATATAAAAAAAATTCAATATCATGATTGTGTCTCAAAATCAGGATAAAGTCGTCATCGTTTCTTGAGCATAAACTCTCAAAAGCAACAGCTCTTTAAAGAAAAGATGTTCATTTGCTCTATAAAATATTCTACTTTATTACGTTGTTGTGGGCAATCATTGGCTACCTCGAAATATAGCTAGCTTGAGATTTTATCCACACCTAAAAAGAAATTTATGTACCTCTCTTTGCAAATTTTTGGAAGTTTTGTGCTCTTAGGAGACCAAGGAAAAGTTTGTAGTACTGGTAACGCTGTTTTCTGCAATCCTGAGTTTTCATATTGGACATAATCATTTGATTTAATTTGATTTTGATTGAAGAATAATATAATCACTTCTTGGCCTTTCGTATCTTTAAGGGGTAGTTTTATTTGCCCTTTTATCACCATTTTCCAAATATTTTACATTTTTATCATATTTTCAGAACCTTTAGCCAAACAAAAATCTTCCGAAATGTAACATTTTTAAAAGAACCCAGACAGTTGATATGAGCCTCGCCAAATCAGAGAGATTCATGTACAACTGGGTGAATTTTCTTTTTTAGATTCCTGTGAAGATTCGTATGTCAAATCGAAATGTCTCCAACTCAAGGTTCTTGGAGGCTGTCTCACGAACCCCGGCAAGATGAAACATATTTGTCCTGATACATGCGGGTTTTGTCGTAAGTATTAATAAGCGATTTAAAAATTGTAACAAAATCATTATGTTTCATTAAGAGAAACCTAATGAGAAGGCTAATGAAAAGAAATTAGGTAAACTTATAACGTTACAAGAAAAAATTATGAAAAACATAACAAGCTAAAATGATAAATATACAATATTATGATTAATCGACGAAACTTACGATACTATTATACTGCCTGCAAAGTCGCAGGTGCATTAGAATTAAGTGAATAAAGTCAATAAACATGACAGTATTGTTACGTTACAGTATTGTTGTATTTGGAAAAATTGCAAATAATAATGCTGGTTGCAAAGATTTCCTTCTCCTGCTTTTCTGGTGTGTCCTTGATCAATATTTCATCATGTCCCTCTCTAGAGTATTACATGGCTATTTAAAAAAAGCTTTCCAATTTGTATCGCCTAATTTCGAGGTTTCATGAATTCTAATGATGGCCTTGAACATTTCTATTGTGGTGCAAATATCATTACTAAAAGTTTGGTCGTTTGTTCAAGCATTTCTTGAAAAAATTGTAATTTCCTAAATAAGTACATAGTAATATGTGATAATAATAAAAATATTAATTTTTTTACATCTATTGATATGGAAGCTTATTGCTACTCTTCACAAATTGAAAACTTTTATTAACACTATGTCTTGCGTCAAATTGCGCTTAAAATTGTGCCGTACCGAGACAATTTCTTTTATCCGCATCGTCGTTTTTTTCTCAGCAAAAGTGTGTAATGATGTCTATGCTGGCTGCAAGCATTTATCGCATCACAGAGCCTGTTACGAATTTCGTCATCGGATGGAAAAATTGTGTCCTGCCACATGCGGCTTTTGTAGTAAGTTTCTGCTTTTTATAGTTTCTGCTTACTGAGAAGTAAACAGAATGAGTAACAAGCAACCCAACGGAAAGCGAATATAAGCAAGAGCAAAGAGAATGGATAGCTGTATTCGATTATCTATCTGCCTGTTAGAGTTTTCCAATAAGATTTAAAAGGCAATCGAGAGATTGGCCAATCAATAAGCTTGTGAGTGTTATCCTGCCCGTTAATTGGTCAGTTGTTGATTGACAGATGCCGTAATCGATTTTAGCATACTTCGATTGCCTTTAAATCCGTTTATGTATCTAGCATTATACAGTCCTAATTACTTACTTTTATGTGTTTTTTTCATTTTCAATTGAAAACTACTGTATGCGCAATCGTTAAAAGGTTTGAATGATTTCTTTATAAGGCCTTACCGTTTTCTTACATTCATGCTACAAAATACCTCTGGAATAATTGCTAATGAGCGCAGTGGCGGACACCTGGGGGAGGGGGGGGGCGAAGAGGGGTTGTCGTCCTCCAATATTTTGGGAAACGATGGTATCTTTTTAAAAAACAATGGGGAAATGTGACATCATCTTATTAAAACAATAGGCTTGCCCCCCCTCAATAATTGAGCAAGTGTCCGCCCCTGGTTGATAGCAAATGCATTGAAAAGATGTGGGGGTCACTTGAAAGGATAAATTTTGTTATATAGCTCCATGTATAACTGCATTTCTCTTAAGATGACAGAGAAAATCTCAAAATGTTTGGGGAGGGGCTTATTTCTGATAACTTGCACCGTCAACTTGTACCTTTTAAATACCTCGTTCTGCAGTTGAAATTTTTACGGGATTTTGGCTTGTCTCGGGCAAAGTACACAAACGAAGGCCGAATTCAAACTTTGGAATTCAAATTTATCCATCATCATCTCTAAGACTTGGCTATTGGCTTCTATTAATCTGAAACAGATTTAAAAAGCAAATACTAACTAATACTGGATTAACTGTACATTCAGATATTCATTTTTCCCCTTAACGAATCTCTTGGAGCAGCATTGATATTCATGGAAATCCTAAAGGAATTTTTCGCTCAAAACTGTTCTTGATCATCCAGACCCAAATTTGGCTAGATCATGCGATCAATTTTCTGGTTCATATATTTTGCAAGTCATAATTGTTAAAAAATGATGTCTACCTCATTATTCACGTTTTGAACTTCAAAGTGCAATGAACAAAAAGTTGAAACGTCTGGTTGTCCACTTGAAAGAATATTGAAAGGAAAAAAATTCGGAACATGCCCCTTTCCCCTTCTGTTGTGGAAATTGTACATGCTTTGATTTGTATTAAACATGTAGCTACAGTAAATTCCTGAAAAAGTGTTAAAAAAATTTTAGAAATTATAGTCTGTCTTTCTTTAACTGTCTTTTATATTTTAGAACCTTTTTAGAAGAAATATATTTATTTTCTTAGCATAATGGGTAACATTAAGAAATTTTACATGTTAACCGAAGATGATTGTATAACATACTTTGCTCTTTTCTCCCCCAATTTTAAGGGATGTACCATTCAGAATCAAACTTTTGTCCCTGAAATGACCATATGCTGCTTACAATTTAAAATTTTTTTTTTCTTGAATGTACTTTTAATGCTTTTTATAGCCTTAATCACCCAAAAGCGAAGGTCCAATGTAATGCTCCTTTACGTGAGGGGTTGGGGGGCTCATAGGCCCAAAGGGAATTTTTAAGTGTCCCAAGCGTCTTTATAAAGAACAACAGACTCTTGAAGAATAGTGCAATAGTCTCTGTACTGAGGAAACAGCAAGTCAAGAGAGATGATTTTTCCAGTCAAAATTCTCAATGAAAAGTATCTATTTATACTTAAGTCTAATGGATCCTTACCACGGGTGAATGACATGCTGCCAGATTTGAACAATATTTTCATCTTGAATTTTGAGTTACTCCTGGGAAAATTAGTATTCGATGCCTCTATCACTTTCTTTCCTTGAAAATCTTTTTACAGCCATATAACAGCATGCTTGTTGAAAAAGATTAAAAATAAGCGTTTACGATTTGTAAACCTATTTGTAGTTTACATGTGCTAGTTCCATTTCAAGAAGAATTGGTCCGTATGTAGCGCTTGCAAGAGTGAACTGATATTATCTAAAGGTATCTAAGTACAGTAGCCATGCAATTTTGAATTCTCTTTCAGAACCCACGACTCCATGTGACGAGCATGACTGTCCGATTGGCTTTCGATGTCAGTTAGATAGTAACTGGCAGCCTTATTGCGAATGTGAAGTTCGGTGTGATGAAACTACAATGTTTGGTCCCGTATGTGCTAAAAATGGCATAACTTATACACATCTTTGTGACTTGAAGAAAGATGAGTGCAAGAAACTCATGTTCATCCCCGTTGATTTTTTTGGCGATTGCAATGCACCTACTGGTACTTATTTAATAAAAAATTGTTCTTTAGTTTTGTTCAATTTTAGTATTTGATCGTTGGTGATATATTAGTTTGGATTGGAAAAATTGTGTCCTTGACATTGTACCTCATTTGTTCTTGTTCTCCTATATAACTCTGTATCGGCTAAATAACTATTCAGATTTCTCCTTCTTGTTACCTTGAAATTCAAACAAAGTTATTCTCATAGTTTTGAGCGTTTTCTATCACAGATAAATATCATGCTTTCTCAAGCAATATCTAATAACCACTGCAGTCTCGAATTTTGAGATGATTAAATTTTTTCTTTAAGTTGGCTGCAAAGATGAAAGCAGAGAATCTGAAGCTGGGTTGTGCGTCAAATGGAAGCAAATAGGGGCATGTAGAGACCACGTTGCATTAATGGACATATACTGCAAGAGGACATGCGGATATTGCAGTGCGTATAATTACGATCCTTACTAAAAGAATAACTCCAGATAGGGTTTGCAAAAGAGTGACAAACTCTGGATAAAATGCGCAAAAAATTGACCCTATCAAAGATTTTTCCAAAAAGCACTGCGCAAACGTTCCTATATATTTCCATGCAAGCATAATTGAAGTACACTTGCAACTATCAAAAGGAACTGAGGTTCTTTTCCTTCAAAAGACAACTATTTTGATAATTGGTATTACACTGTGTGGTGTTCCTCTAACATAGTGTACATTTTAAATTTGTTTGTAGCTTTGGTTTAAAAGTTCATATACAGCAAAAGCCAAATCAAAATGGTTTCCATTAACAAATTCTTCAGGCAATTTAATTCAGAAAAAAGCCAGAATTGAAACATTAGTCCTAAAAGACATCAATCCTGATCATTATGCATGTGCGAAGTTTCAACAATCTTTTAAAGCTATAGTATAATCTTTTCAATTCAAGCTCTTTAAATTTCTTAGGATCTTTATCAAATTCGTTTGGACAGCAGATTATTCGGAAAATTGTTAAATGAAACCACTTTTTTCGGTTTATTTTTTTCGAGGTTGGAAATATTAGATTTTCGCTGTAGCTCAAAAATATGTTCTAAATCTGAAAAGAAAAATATCATGGTGAAGAAAATGCTATAGAAAGTTAAATAGATATTGAAAATGGCTTAAAAAAAGTAAACATTTCAAGACATACTACTAAAGGCGTTTTCATGTGACACTCCTCAGAGTATAAAACGCCTGAATAAGGCTTCAAAAGAACCGATCGAAAATATAGACCCAGTTCTGATTGGCCTATTTTGATCTAAAACTGGGTAAATATTTTCCATCATGTTCTTTCGGAGCCTTATTCTGATGTTTTACACTCTGAGTAGTGTCAGACCAAGCTTTTAGTAGTATATTATGAAATGTTTGCTTTTTTCAAGTTCTGTAACGCCAAAACATTTTCAAATTTTTAAAATAGATCTTCTTGTCCACCCGCTTGAATTATAGATTAGCTATATGACGAATTCATATAGATTTCAATTATATATAAAATACTGAATTCAAAAAAATAGTCATGTCATGTCATATCATGTGAAGATTTCTAAAGAACTTTGTTTCACATACTTGAAAAGAAAAATTTTTTTAGTAACGTAGCTAAATTGGTATAAACCGTGGGGTAATTCACTCTTGCAAATAGCGTACGAGATTTTCCCTAAAACAAAAGGATTTCCAGGGATTTTCAGATAAAACAATAGGATTTCCCCAAAAAGTGTACGAGATTTTCTTGGAGTGATTTGCCCCTCGGTATAAACCATGGAGTTATTTAGCGTAGCCCAAAACCGCGCAATGCTACCAAGCTTTGGTGAACTCTAGACTCTAATTTCGAAAAATTTTCTCCGCCAACCTTCGGCAATCCAAAAACCGTACTGTCGACTCTATTTACTATTTCTTACTTTTCCTGCTCGTAATAGACTTTCAATATGCCTTCCTCTTGATGTAAACATCAGACATTCTACACTTAACATTTGGCTGATTGGTCTAACTCTAATATATACTTTTTTAGGAGTGCCGGGGAACCCGCCAAAACCAAAATGCCTCCAGTCTGAATACGGTTGTTGTTGGAACGATGAAAAAGTTGCAAAAGAAGACAAATACGGAAAAGGTTGTGCGTGTAAGTTAAAAGCATTAATTTGTTTTGGAATTTCAAAGCCTTTCGTTTTTGCTAAAAAATATCACCTATTAAGTCGTGAATATGTTAAATATTTCAATGAAATAAGGACTAATTCAAATATTTAACAAATATTTGGCAAAGGAAGAAGGTCATTGCCAGTATCTGTGTTGCTTTGATTCCAATCAAGAATACATTTGCCTTATTTTGTCTTAGTCCTTAAGAACGGCACTTCTCTGCTTTCGAAAGTAAAGAACTGTTCCAGGAGATTATGTTGTAAAACATCAACATGGATTGAACTGGCCCATTTTTTCCATACAACATAGATCTAAAGGACAATTGAGCTTCCAAAACGTTTGAACTGCGCAACATTGTTGTTCCTGGATCACTTCGTGTTCTTTTTGCGTGCCGTTTTTTAAAATATGAAATTGCTTTTACAATATAAATCAATATGTTTGTTTCATTTTGTTTCGCCCATGACACTTCATTCTTCTAAAACAGGAGAAGTTACGAGTAGATTGAAGAAATAGTTTTATGATGTTGTTGCAACCCATTTTCGTCCCAAAATCCAACAAATGTCCTAAATTTGTGTCAAAATTTACCCGTTCAATAAGTTATCAGCTTTTTTGAATCCTTGGAATTTTGTATTGAAGCTCTATTTTAATGAATTCTACCAACTTAAAGTTCGGGATTTCCAAAAAGTCAACAGATGTTTGGTATTATAACTAAACATGAGGATCTTCTCTGGGTAAAATCATCTTCATAGATTTTTTAGCGTACTTATTACAGTTGTTGCATAGATTGTCAAAAATGTCAAATGACGGTTATTATTATCGTGCTTTATTCTAATTATTGTCTACAACAATTGCTAATGCAGAAATATATTTTTTTGACTCTAGAAACGTATAAATTGTATTCTAATTTTTATAGTATGTTAATGGAATGTATGTTAATGATATGTAGGACATTCGTGCCACAGCTTGTTTTTTTGTAATTCTATCGTTTTAAATAGCTCGGACTTTTATGGTACTACCCTCTAAATTCTGTTTTTAATGGATAATTATGTACTCAAAATTTTATGTATTTAATCTCGTATATATCTATTTGGTGTAGTAGTTTTAACAGTTGGCTTGGATTAGCTCATTTCACTGTAAATAGCTATCTAGCGCCAACTTTAAATAAATTGATTATTATTATTTTTATTATTTTATTATGAAACATTGTAAGGGGTATCAACAGTAAACAATTGATCTTTTCTTCTTATACTAAAATTCTAACAACTTCGTTTTAGCTTGTGTGGATTTAAAGCTATGCAAGTACTTTAAGATGTACTGCAACAGTAAACTCAGTCACGAGTTCATGAAGGAACGCTGCCCATTGACATGCGGGTATTGCAGTAAGTTTTACGATTTGTCTTCAGGCTACTAAAAATCTACCCTCCGTGCTAGAGTCTCTATTATTTAGTCTCACAAATATAGTTTGTCTGTTACTTTATCCCCGGATTCATGAGGCTCTGGTACCACGGGTACTATAACTCCTGGTGCTACTGATTAAACTCCATATCAAGAAAACGGAGCAGAATTTTCTACAAAAAGCTTGAAATCTCCAACCATTCGTATTGAGTTTCTCATTGGGAAATAGAATTAAGTCATCTAAATGTTCTTCCATTTTGCAAATTTCCCGATATTTTTATGACTCAATCATGTGCATTATTTTTCTAGCAGTTGCTTCTAGCTTTTCGAAACTGCTGTTTATTTTGATCTAGTTCATTTCTAAAAAATTTTCTGATCAGAAAATATGGGCATTTTGTTATTTCAAAATTTGATAAATTGATAAATAAAGATTGCAATAGAACATGGCTATAGAACATTGTACATCATAGTGTCACACAGTATTGCATGATTGCACCCAGGCAACTTCTCTATTTCTGTTTATGCCTAAACACCTATGTTTTTCCCTATGGTGCTTATCGTTATATATGCTGAAACAATTTTGGTCATTTCGATCTACACTTAAAAAGTAACATTCATTTGTTAAAGTATACTGCTGGAAGAGGAAGCTTCTTTCTAGCGGTAAGAAATGCCTTATTTTCAGCTCTATTATTTACATTATGTTGATTTTCATATCAATTTTTTTACCAGTTCCAGAATATATACAAAGACTTCAAGAAAAGCAGTGGGTAATCGAACGAAAGAGGCGACATTTGCACAATCATCCATTTAAAATAAAGAAGGTTGCCAGCATTAATAAAAGTAAAAGCATTAAAAAGATAGTGTGATCAAAGTCTTATTGTGCAATGCAGCAAAACGGATGTTTCAAGGTAAGAACGCTGTTGACTTGTTCGTCTTCACCTCAGTATATCTTGAAAGATGCTCAAATTATGCCAAGATGTATTTTGATAGCTGTCATAGAAAGATCTTGAAGAATGCCTTCAAAAGTGTATATTGCCAGAAATCGTTACAACAACTGACAACGTGAAGGCAATCACAGATCAATTGAGTCTGGATCTAATGATGAAAAGTTTTTGAATATTGTACAGTACTAGTATCCTTATATGCTAGAGACATTTTTCATACATTTTATACAATTCAAAATCAAATTGGTTATGTTTGATAGTCTTAAATGCGAATTGTAGGCGAAATTGAAGTAATAAATGGTGTGTAAAAGCTGGTTAAAGGTAAAAGATAATCAATCAATCAATCGAAAGCACACACCTCTGAGTTGACAGTTTTAGTTGTAATTGATCGACAGTGCCCAGCATAAATGACTTGCTGACTTGCATGAAAACGACTCAGAGAAATAAACGCATCTGAGATACGAAGAACAAGGTTTTTGCGTCTTTTGTTTACATGAGAAGTTTTAGTGATCCTCTAGCTTTTTGAAAAATTCATCACCAACGTTGAAAATATTGAGAAACTTTTGTGTAGGCCCAGGTATATATTCTACGAAAAGCAGAAGTTCGTGTTATCTTCGTTTTGTCCGGCAGCGCGGTCGATGTAATTATCCATGCCGTTTACAAAACTTCAGAAGCCTCACGATGGTGTGCATGCACTATCCTGTGCTTAGAATGCATTTTTGGCATCTTGTCTGAAACGAAACAAAAAGGACTATATCTAAAATGAAGAATTTATAGTTTATAGTTTTCCTATACGATTTTAATTAAAGGGAAACGGTTTGATTGTCTCTATGACTGTTAGTTTATGTTCATAAACCAATTCATTTCAAGTTTCGCATTTATGACAAGCCCCTTTGGAAAATTACTCTGAGCAGAATTTGGGACTTGCCACCCTTCATTTTATGTGTTTTAATGGTGCTAGCAGGCCTTTGCCACCTTTAATTTCGTTTATAATGTTCTACAATTTTCACACATTTGGGCATAGATTACGTGAAGAAGTACTATGCAATTTGCAAATACCTTACAAGGCTTTGATCTTGCATTGTAAAAATGAATACAGGCATTACCAAAACAATATTTTGATGAATCATATAGTACTAGATTAAAATCTTGCTGCTGAAATAGAATTGTATAACATAAATTTTAAATACAGATTCGTTAGTTGAAGGAGATTTTCCGATATACTACCGACATTATTCGATTGAGCTCATTATAACACCAAAACGTCGTATGAAAAACCAAGTTGGAAGAAAATGATACGATAAAATGGGGTTCTCTTTCTTTGCAGAGATACTCGGGTCATTCGTTGTGACCTCTTCTTGAAACAATTGCAATCTGTTCTGAACCCTAAAAGGCACTGCTTTGTTTGCCGTAAAAAACTTGTTTCACCTTTTCAACTAACCGCGTAGAAGGGAACTGGGTCGAGATTTGGGGTGAAAGGCATTTTTCGATAACGCGGTATTTCAGCTTTGAATAAGTTTGTTATATATAGCTTACTTTTGTGGATGTGTGGATTACTTATATTCAATTTACATAGTTGCTGTAGATAGTCAGCGAAATTTGAAATAATTAAATCTATTGTTTCTACATGGAAACGTGTAAGGTGCTTACTTTTTCGAGTAATTGTTCACTTTTAGTTTTTAGAAGATATGTTGCTTCCATTTGCATTAGATACTACCTAGGGTACTTTGATATGTAAATTGTCGACTGTATGTAATATTTTAGCTACAATAACAGAAAATAACATTATGATCAAGATGGGGTGTAAATCTAACAGCGTCTTCTGGCTCAGTTCAGCCAATGTAGAGAGTCTCCCATATCTCATTCTCGTTGGGTTCCTTATGTATAACAAGGATGCTTGTTCAATACACTGGTGATTTGTCCCCTCATAACAATATGCCTGATGACATAGAAGACATTTACCCATTACACTGAAAGACTTGTCTTCTAATATCAAAATGCATGGAAACACAGAGATTTATTTCCAAGATATTTGTCCATAATACTTAGATACTTGTTTCCGATATATAACTCGATATACAGAAAAAATTTACCATCACACTGAAAGTCCTCTACAAACTTTTCCATGCCTGGAGGACACTTGTCCATAGGAATGAAAAAATCATTACCTCAAAACAACTTAGAAGAAAGATAATATAAACCTCAAGGTCAAGCTACCCAGAGGATATTCTCCACAACAAAAAAGCTACCACGAAAAAAATAGCTCATTTTAGCCGTTCTTTCCAAAAATGTACTATTGCGCTGCCAAGCTAGTACCCCAAAGGATATCACCACAATGCGATTAAATATGAGAGTCATTGTACCAATATGAAATAATACACAGAAAGCCAAAGCCAGAATGGTATCAAGAGGAAAAAAGCAAATAACAATTGGACTTCAACTTAGTTGATATACATTTCTAAAAGTTAAAAGAATTGAAACTCTCTCCAGAAAAGGGAGTTTCATCAAAAACAGTTCGAGGCAACATGCTTAATACTCAGCAAGACCTGAAAATTGATAGCGACTACTGATCAATAATACCAATGGCCAATATTCTAAGTTACCAGGCAACAGCATAAAGACACAAAATATTTTAGAGCAATGTGATCCGCTTTATGGTGGGTTGCATAGTAATGGCGAAATTTTCGTCCTCATTCTGAAGGATTTTGTAAAATTGGAAATAAGTGAAAAGTTAGACAAGGCTATCAAAACTTTATGAAATAAAACATCCTAAATAAGTTGGATACATTTTTAGTCATTAAAGTTACAAAACAATCCCCATTCTCAATATTTTCTCATTCTAAATTTAATTCTGTCAATTTTTAATTCTGTCAATTTTAAAATTAATTCTGTCAATTTTTAATGCCCCTGCCATTTTTACTTGTTATCACCGATGCAGAATAAAGGTCATCGAGCTTGTTACAGAGGGATGCTAAAGGCTGTCCATTATGACAGTTAGCAACACATTCTGACGTCATTTGGGGTACCCTATTGAAAATTTTCAATGGGCAAGTGTTGTTCTGGCATTTTTGATAACAGTGCTTTCAAAATTTGTTGACAGTAAATGAATAGTTTACCATCGAAATCAGCCAAAGTGAGTTTCTCATGAAAGCAAAGCGATAATTTTCTACAGATTAGTCGCTATGCACAAGCTTACGCCTAATTTTGCAGAAGCTAAAGTGTTTTGTAACTATATGTTCCCTTGGCTGGCGTGTAATTATAAGTTTGTTTCTTCCTTCGCAAACGCAAGCTAACGTGTTATTTTACAGCTATTGCCTTGACTAACGAGCTATATAATTTTCGAAGTGTTAAATGTCTCAGCCAAATCATTGTTATATATTCTGTTGAATATTCTTGAGGTGTTTAAGTGTCTGAGTATAATAGATTTTTATTTAGGTTCTTGAATATTACTTGATAAAGTGTGTTGACAGAAGATCATTCTTTCATTTCCAATACAGAATATTTGCTTTTTACGGCCTAGCTAGAATACATTGCAAGTTCCATTTCAATTTTCAGTTTGAATCTAAGCTCAGGTGAGTGTTTTGTTTCCTTTTACATTGGCACATAAATTTCTCCTAGAATTTCAGTTTTCTGTCGGCAACACTATTTTAGCGAACAAGAGGAGCAGATTTGAATAAAGCTCCAAAGAGTGTTCCATTATTTTGACCAACTTAGGGCTCAAAATTATTGTAGATGCCATATTTAACAATTGCTCCTTTTATGGCTTTCAAAAACACAGTGTCTGATTCAAAGCAGGCCATTGAAATTACGTGACCGTCTACTCTTATTCTTTATTGATGAAGTGAAAATTTACATAGCCATTAACCTAGTTGAGTGAAACCCCGGAGGCTCGTCCCTTTTTGAGCTTTTTCAAATCTTTTCCATTGATAGAACAACGTTCTTTGAGGTCATTTAGTAAAGCAACAAGGCTTTTAAACATAATGACTGCAAATTTTAAAAAGAGTCCTTCGCGATTGTGACCTTATGAGCGTCAGAAGGTTGACATTCTGAGAAATCTCAGCAGATTTTTGTTCAGTCGCCGTTCTTGAAGTGATTTACGTTGCTTCTAATTAAAATCATTTGTTACAGCCCCTATACAGTCTTACAAATTAATACAAATTCTTTATCCTTGTTATAAAAATATTAATCGGCTGAACTTTGAACCAAGCACTGTCAACCATTTAGTTTTAGCAATTATTTTTGGTGAAACTATTTTTACTACACCCAATAAAAGTTGGGAAAATATATTATTTGGTAATACTTCCTCAGCCGATCCCATTTGCACATGTATGTCGAGGGACAAAAATTTGTGATTGTAGAGAAATGACAGGGTGCAATATAACAGAAGAACAAATAAGAAATTATTTTCTAGATTTAGCAATCATTATGGAGTTCTCAAGTGTGACCTCACAAGAAAACTATTTTTAGAATTCTCAAATTTTGACCAAATAACATGAAAGAACACCATAAAATGCCCCCATATGTGCAAAATTAGTTAAATTTGTCAAAAATCAAGTCAACTATGGCCAAAATAGTCTAGGCTATTAGAACATGAATCATGCAAATTGTGATACCAGTATGAAAAAGGGTACACTGGGGTAAATTCACACGCTGATAACGATGCCGAACAGACACAAGCCGAAAAATGCCCCTAAGTGCTATTTTTAGACTGGGGTACTTCGCCCAAGTCCTCGAATTGGGCCAATCTTCATATGTCATTACTGATTTGTAAAAAAGATGCAAAAGGAAAGATTTAGGTGCATTATCATATATTAAGATATATTGAGAGAAAAGGAAATAAAAAAATTTCCCCTTGATGCTATTTTTAGAATATGATATTGGTCTTTTTTAAGGCATTCTTTTCTTGATAATTTCTCTCTTTTATATGAATATGAAATGTAGCTTTCTCTATTCTTTCAGCAAACTGGAAAATTATACGAAAAGATGTAATTGACAATCTTACCCCTTGATGCTATTTTTAAAATTGGGTACTGGAACCCAGTTCTCGAATTTGGGTTTCACCTTCATAGTCTAGGCTTTAAGCACAGTATTTGACTTGAATTTTGCAAATCGTGGTACCAGCATGAAAATGGGTACACTGGGGCAATTTAACACGTTGTTAATGATGCTGAACAGACACAACTTAAAAACACCCCAAGTGCTATTTTTAGACTGGGGTACTTGACCCAAGTCCTCTATTTTGGGTTTCATCCATACGTAGTTAACTAACGTTTAAAATGACCATGAAGGTATAGCTTTAAACACAATTCTACACGATAAAGGAATAACACAGAAGCAATTAAAATATTACCCTTGATGCTATTTTTAGAGTGGACTACTGGATCCCAGGCCTCTATAAGCTTTCTTTTATAAATCAATGGCGGATTTAAGGAGGGGGCAACTAGGGGCAGCTACCCCTCCATCGACGAGTTGAAGCAAGTCTGGCGCCCCTTTTTTGGAAATTGTGCGCCCCTTTTGAAGAATTTGCTTCAAGTATTACCTCAAAGTTTGTTGTTTATTTGGAAAATGGTTCTGAAATTGTTGTATACAGCGTATTCTTGTCATCAATTCTTGAAAATTTTTCAAAGCCCTCACTACCATCTGCCCCCCCCCCCCTTCAAGTTTGCTTTGGATCCGCCCTTGACTATTTTTGGAATGAATATGAAATAAAGTGAATATTAAATCTCTGGATTGCTACTACTCCTCTCAGAGGCCTTCAAGAGAAGCAAAGAAGAACTACCTATTCAAGGTTTGAAAACAAAGAGGCTAGAAGAATCAGTGCAATTCTATTATTGGTTTACTGTAGTGGAGTTAGAGTTAATGCTATTGTTGCTAGTTAAAGCAACAAGGGAATCAAATCTTCACGTGTGCCCTTAATCAGATTGCACCTTGGATGTTTAGCCTTTATCATAAAAACTACTCCCGCTGACTGCCGATTTAACCTCAATTGTATTTGAAAGTAGCCTAAAATTATAACGATTTCCGCCACTTCGAATATGTTCCAGTTTGAAAATGCAGTAAGGGTACTAAGCCTTTCTGCTACTTTGGATAGTCAGCATTTTATACCAATTGTGTGAGACGTTCAGAAGTAGCGAAATGTGAAAGACACATTATCCTGTACATGTGATAAATTGCATTGACCTTCAGAGGCAGGAAACGCGTACATATTTAAACATATCTCTTTAATTAACTGCGTTTTTTTATAATATTTTTCGATGATTGAAAAGATGTATGAAGCTACATTTTAGTGTTTACATCAAAATTAGCGATTCTAACAGTAAATTAAAAAGTCGAATAAGCTTGGATCTAAGTATCCCATTCTGAAAAGAGAATCTATGCGGAATTTTATCTCTCCGTGATACTTTAGTGTATCACAAAGTATAGAATGCTAGGCCTTTTATGCTAAAACAGTAATGACTAATAACTTACAATAAAAAAAGTATAAAAAATGACCTGGACTATCATTTATAGCATCTAGAGGTAATATTCTACTTTGTTCTAAAAATACTGTTTGGTTAACCAAAAAGGTGGACAGCCATACTATCATGTTTACGTCAAAAATAAGTAATGGCTTGTAAAAGAGCGTTTACATAGAGGCCTAGAGCCAAGAATCCTTATCGAAAAATTGAATCAAAAGATAATAATGCTTCTTTGTTATACTTTTACCATATTGAATTGTGTTTAAGCCTATACCTTATTAAACGTTAGTTAACTACATATGGATGAAATCCAAAATAAAGGACTTGGGTCAAGTACCCCAGTCTAAAAGTAGCACTTGGGGGCTTTTTTAAGCGTGTGTCAATTCAGCATCATTAAAAACGTGTTGGATTGCCCCAGTGCAGCCATTTTCATGCTGGTACCACAATTTGCACAATTCAAGTCAAATACTGTGCTTAAAGCCTAGACTTTGAAGGTGAAACCAAAATTCGAGAACTGGGTTCCAGTACCCCATTCTAAAAATAGCATCAAGGGGTAAGATTGTAAATTACATCTTTTCGTATAACTTTTCAAATTGTTGAAAGAATAGAAAAAGCTACATTTCATATTCATATAAAAGAGAGTAACTATTTAGAGATAGTGTGGTGGAATTACGGACAAAGTTTTACACGGACAAAAAAACAAATAGCTATAATTTGGCACATAGGTTCCATACGATACTGGGAATAGCCAGGAAAAAAGCCCCATCAGTTGGACATTGAGAATTCCTTATTTGGGCAAATCCCATATGGCGCACTGATCAGCAGGGGTTCAAATTTTGATGTCGCTAAAACCACATTATATGTACATATTCTGAAAGACAGTTTCATGCTGAACAACTTTTATTCAACATACACGCCCTTGCAATGTGGAAATAAGTACTTTCTGGTCAAAAATTGCAGATAGGGGGCAACTGGGCAAAAGATTGTATACAGTGGTGGCACCAGGGGAAGGCTAGGGCGCTACAGTCCCTCCATCGGAAGCATCTAGCCCCCCTATCGGAAGAAAATTCTAGGTTATTGTCGGAGCAAATTTGACAAAATAACGTACGAAATCTGCATATTATAGTAAATTTAGCCCCCCTGTTGGAAGCTCCAACCCCTCTGTCGAAAGATTTCTGGGTCCAGCTCTGAATGTATATAAGTTTATTTATGAACAACTTATATTAACAAGATCAAAGAATGCGATGATGAAATCCTATCCAACAAAGAGCAGGTTAAGAATCCTGATAAAAAATTTGAAATTTCTGCAATCCGTGTTTTATTTTGAGAAAATCTGCGTCCGGCAAGTGCGTAGAATTCCCTCGTTCCGTTGAGAGATTGACAGATTTCCGCAATCTACGACAAATTTTCCTAAAATTCTGTTCTTCCGCAAACACTGATGACATCTTCATTTGGAGAAAAAACGCAAGAATCTACCTTGTGCCTTACAGACAAATATTCTTGCTGGTAATAACTACGGGTAGACTTACTCCATGAGCCTCTATTTCGCTACTGCCTCACTTGAAGGACGCTACAACAAAGACTCATAATCAAAAGTATTCAAAAACTGGCGCTCAGGAGAACTTTTTGTCCTACCAATCACAGAGCAGCTTTCTAAAATACGGATTATGAGTCTCTGTTGTAGCGTCCGTCAAGTGAGGCAGTAGCGAAACAGAGGCTCATGGAGTAAGTCTAAACTACGGGTACGAAGGTCTTTTAATGCAGAACAAGGGAAAAGGTGAACCACGTTAAAATATATATATTTGTCTCAGGATTTTTCAATTTCCAAGACCGGGTTTTTCGTTTTTCATAACTATTTTCCGAGTTTTGGGTCCTAGGTACTCTCAAAACCCCCTCTTTTTCATGTACGCACTTCTCAATTGAAAAGTTTGCAATTTTTGGGATTATACGTATTTTGAAGTTATCTCTTTTCTGGTTAAGAAGGGTATAAAGGGAATATTACTGGCTCAGCATCAAGCTGTAGTTTTGTGCAGCCATTATGAATTTGGACTGAATTTGGCAGTGTTTTTTACGTGTTAGTAACAAAAATTACTAAGATGGAGGATGTCAATGAAAAAAGTTGAAAACAGTCAGAATTGAAATCTTCATCTTCAAAATTAGTTTATAATTAAAAATCATGCTGTTTGGACCGTTCGGTCGTGAGCTACTTTGTTTTGAATATTTAGATATTTCTTTAGATTTGACCGGAATTTGCTGCTGCAGTAACAAAATTTCACTAGAGTCAGCCCGGGCTGAGTGGGCCCGGGTTGAGTCAGCCCAGGCTGATTGGGCCCGGGTTGACTCAGCTCGGGCTGAGTGGGCCCGGGTTGAGTCAGCCCAGGCTGAGTGGGCCCGGGCTGAGTCAGCCCAGGCTGAGTGGGCCCGGGTTGACTCAGCCCGGCCTGAGTGGGCCCGGGTTGACTCAGCCCGGGCTGAGTGGGCCTGGGTTGACTAAGTCAGGCTGACTGGGACCGGGTTGAGTCAGCCCGGGCTGATTGGTTCCGGGTTAAAGCAGCCCGGGCTGAGTGGGCCCGGTTTAAGTCAGTCCGGCTGAGTGGGTATTATCATACTTTATCTTATTCACACACTTAATGATTTTACATCGATAGAATTTGCGATGTAATGTTAAATCACTACTTTGATCCAACATAAACGCGTGAGTTCTAAATAGTAAGTAGAATCAACTTACGACCTTGGGCAGAAGAACTCGAATGAAGACACGTCTCGTCTAAAACAGCAAATGATTTCGACAGCAACTTTCAGTCTACAGCTTTCGGCGAGTCTCTCTAAAAACTACGCTACACGATATATATATGAATAACTAGGGGCAAAGGTTAAAATTAGGAGAATAATATGTCTTTACTAAATATGGTTAACAGAAATGTATTTCATGTTCCTGGCCAATCAGGGAAGCGATAGAAAAATATCTGATGCAATGTACATGAACCCGGCACAAAGTACAACGTGTGATCTGATGTCTGATGCAATGCTGATATGTAGCCGTCACGTGACATGCAGCAAAATCGATAATCGAACAAAAACAACAGCAACTGCATATAAGCGATTGTTTAAATGAACTGTCTATTTACAATAAAATGAAAATATTCAGCAAGAGGATCAGCCATTTTTTCCGCGTGCTTTTCAATATTCACTCGTCCCACTTTTTCTCTGCCCAATCACCACTAAATTTGCATATTCTAAGGGTACATATGTTAAAAAAAAGTTATTCACCATGAAATTATCTTTCAAAAGATGTACATACTATGTGGTTTTAGCAGCATTAAAATTTTGAACCACTGCTGATCAGTGCGCCATTATGATATTTGCCCAAATAAGAAATTCCCAATGTCCAATCGATGGGGCTTTTTTCTGGTCATTTCCAACTTACTATAGAACATCTGTGCCAAATTACAGCTTTATATTATTTTTATCCGAGCTAGACCGTTTTTATATCTATTTCCACTACACTAAGAAGAATGCCTAAAAAGAGACATGGGTACCAATATAATATTCTAAAAATAGCATCAAGGGGCAATTTTTTTATTTCCTTTTCTCTTAATATATTTTAATATATGATAATACACCTAAATCTTTCCTTATGCATCTTTTTTACAAATCAGTAATGACATATGAAGATTGGCCCAATTCGAGGACTTGGGCGAAGTACCCCAGTCTAAAAATGACGATTAGGGGCATTTTTCGGCTTGTGTCTGTTCGGCATCGTTATCAGCGTGTGAAATTACCCCAGTGTACCCATTTTCATGCCGGCATCACAATTTGCATGATTCGTGTTCTAACAGCCTAGACTATTTTGGCCATAGTTGACTTGATTTTTGACAAATTTAACTAATTTTGCACCTATGGGGGCATTTATGGTGTTCTTTCATGTTATGTGGTCAAAATTTGAGAATTCTAAAAATAGTTTTCTTGTGAGGTCACACTTGAGAACTCTTTAATGATTGCTAAATCTAGAAAATCATTTCTTATTCGTTCTTCTATTATCTTGCACCCTGTCGTTTCTCTACAATCACAAATTTTTGCCCCTCGACATACATGTGCAAATGGGATCGGCTGAGGATGTATTACCAAATAATATATTTTCCCAACTTTTATTGGGTGTAGTAAAATATGGAAATTGGCCCAATCCGAGGACTGGGTCCAAGTACTCCAGTCTACAAATGTAATATGTAAAATAATTTATTTCATATGCTGCTTTCATGCACTTTTAATTCAATAGAAAGCAATTAAAAAAAACCAATTTCAATTGCTTGGTCTTCCACTTCTTCTATTTTGCAAGACAAATGGTCTTGTATAAATTAAAGAAAATTAATTTTTACTTCATAGGCATGACATTAGATAATATGGCAAAGCTTCATAAATTATATCAAATTATATAATTCTATCCCAATTCTAGTTATATCACATCCACAATTATATCTTGAAATCATTTGCACAAAATTTCACATTTTGACAAATTTTGTCTTTATTTTTTTCTAACAGATGCTAACATGCAGTTGTTACACGTCGCATTGCTAATAGCAACCGTTTTCATTGCACTTGTGACCATTTTGCAAAATTCAAAGAAAATGCAGATGAAAAGTCAACCGATCTTTAGAGGAATTTTTCCGTCAGGAAACCCTTGGAATGGCGTCCCTGAGTTTGTGCTATACTTGAGATTAACGTCTAGTCCGCGTTGGGAGCAAGAATATAGAAATAATTTGGTTCGCACTATGAAGCTTTTCTTTCCACCTGAACGAGCGAAACTTGTAGTTGTATTGGACAACGAAAAGAAAGAAGACCATTTGTTTGGAGACAAAATAAAAACGGAATGGCCATATCCACAAATATGCTACAGAGATCCAAGTTCCATTGATGCATACCGCGGATGGGGCAAGGCCAGAATGTTTTGGGACATGATGTATCCCGATAAATGTACCAATGTATCTTATGTGGGGTATGTCGATACTGATACATTTTTTAGCACCTTAGTAACACCACAGTTGTTATTTGACAATGGAAAACCAATTATTATTGCAAAAATTGGCCAGGTTCCGTACCAATGTTGGGCTGAAACAACAGAGTTGTTTCTCGGCAAAAAAGAAGTTATGCAATGCATGTCAACTTTCCCTGTTATGATAAAAACGGAGCATATGATAGAAATGAGAGAGGTCCTTGCAAGAAATCACAGCATGGATTTTGATTCAGTTTTTAAAAACACTCCACGTCAAATGCATTGTCTTTGTCAGTTTAGTATCATGTGCAATTATGTTTGGTACTATCACAGAAATGAGTACTCGTGGCGCTTGCAGATGGTCCCAAATGGTGACTGGAGAGGAGAACATTTGCTTGCTAGTCAAGTGTCACTAGATTATTATCGGACTAACGTACCCCCAGAGATGACGATACCAATGCCGCGCTCATCAATTCACCTGAGGTACACAATAACAAATGGTCAGTCCTATCTGTCAGAAGTCCCTCCAAAGGAATATATCGAAGATTTTATTAAAGAAGGACTTTGTTACTCAGCTGGATTTGATGTCTGTCCGGAAAGTTGCAAAAAATGGAACCAGGCAAAGATACATTACAATCTTTATTCGTTTGAATTCTATCAATGGTTTTGGGACAAAAGGTGCATGGAAGAGCAAGAAAAGCATTACAGAAACGTCAAAGAGCTAATTCGCTACTATGCTTCTTCAAAGATGGAAGTTTTTGGACTTTCTTCTCTAGATCAACTATGTACCATATTATGAAAATATTTATTTATTTTCCATTTTATGGCAACAAATTTTGCGTTTCTTCTTCTTAGTCGCTGCTGAGATCTCTTAAGTTTGCTATAAATTTATCATAGATGAAATGTGCAGTAGCTGAGTATTTTGCAATGATTCAGCACAACGAAATTATAGAAACTGTAGCGGGGTTCATTTTAACGTGCAGTGGTAGCCAATTTGGGCATTGATAAATCGTAAATGTACATTGATACACAATCGTAAATTTTTTGCAGTGAAAAACCAAAAACAAAAGACATTTATTAGTATTTAGTTATTAAAAGGTAAAATTGCAGCAACTACCAGTAAAGAACACATAAAGATTATAATAGGGCATCACATTAATAAAAAGGAGAACATAACAGTAACAATGATCTATGAAATCTCTGTAAAATTTTATCGAATTCAGTATCTAGAAGCTATCTAGTTTTTTTTCCATCTTCTTCTTTGTGATGTTTGTTCTCGAAAACTGTTTTAAATCTAGAACACTTTCCCTCGTTGAAATCTCTTGTGAAGCTAGAATGAAAGGTGGTGTAGTTCGAGAAATTTACATACAGTTAGTTCGATAGGTGCGGTCATAAACAATTTTCAAAGGCAACACCAAAATTTTCAAAAATTTTGAAAATGTGCAGTGTTAAAAATTCCTTAAAATTCCTTAAAATTCCTATCCAAATAGATATATAATGTAATGTTATTTTGTCGGAAAAGCAAGTAGATTTTAACTCAACTTGGAAGCAAAATTATAAAGTACATTATTATAGAAAACCAAATATTTGAGGGTATGTCAACCATTGTGAATTCTTGGTTATATAGAATCACAAGAAACCAAACTCAACTATATAGAATCTTAAAAAACAAAATTGTGTTTGTGGAGTGAAATTTACTAGCGATGTAATATATATTGTTTATCAAACTTTAATATCGTCTGACTTTTCGAAGTATGTCAATTAGACGGACAAAACTGATGACGATAAAGAAATGTAAAAATAGCAATTGCACAACAATAATAATAATAACAATAATAATAATAACAATAATAATAATAATAATAATAATAATAATAATAATGATATCTTTATTTACAGTTGGTTTGAGCGATAGTTAATATACATATATATATATGTAAAGCTAATTAATAACAACTATTTATATACAAAAATGAAATAGTTCAATATTAATCTACCTATTTACATATTTTACAGCTACATTTGTCTTCATTCTAGGCATATATGCCTCTTTTAAATTTGGCTACGTTTTCCACATTTTTTATCGTATCAGGCAAGGTGTCCCAGAAAATGCTCCCCCGGAATGCCAATGAATTTATCCCAAATGATAACGTTTGGTAGGCAAAAGTTGCAGCGTATTTTTCATTCCTAAATTATAAGTCAATTCTCTCTGTACGTAAAACTCTCTCACGAATGAAGGACTCTCATAATTTAATGATTTGTATATCTCTGTCATTCAAAGGTGGATTTATAATCACAAAACAGCTCGCGTACTGCACGTTTATTAGCTCGATTTATCTCCTTATTACATTGCTTTCCACATAAAATCCAAATGATAGGATAATAGTTGAAATTTGATAACAGAAAGGAATTGTATAGTAATTTTGCCTTGCCTATATCTAGGGAGTTAGCCGCCCTAGAAAATGCTTTCACAATTTGATTCATTTTATGACATAGGGTTTTGATATGCTGGTCAAATTTAATGCCAGCATCGATTGTGACGCATAGAAGTTTAACGCTGTCTGATAAGTATAAGGTATTTCCATTTATTTCAATAAAAATTTCTTTGTATCAGTTTTGGTTCCAAGGACCATCATCTGGAACCTAGGTTGATTAGCTACCATGCTGTTCGATTCGAACCATTTTAGAGCTTGACATAGATCTTCTTCTATGCCAACAAAGATTTCATCCAAATCACTACCACAAGAGTAAATGTTAATTGTTAAACAACTAATGTTAAATTGTCTTCAATTTACTTTCCGGTCCGTGTTGTTTGACCATACAACTGTATGATTCAAATTCGAAACTGGTGAAATTATTTTGAAGAATTTTCGCTCTGAAATTTTAATGTACTCTGATATTGAAGTTTTGAAAGAATAATATTTCCACGGCATCGAATATCTTTCTATATCTGTCTATAAATTATATATCCCAATAGATGTTTATTTAATTTGAGCGTCATCTTTTTTGTGTGCGTTTCATCATTTAAGCTTTTCTTTGCCTTTCTCTGCAAAAATTTTCCTTAATTTTTTGTCCATTGAAGTAAAATGTTGGAAATGCACAAATGTTTCTCTAGAATGGCACAAAAAAGGATTAGCACTGTACATTTTGTGCCCTACCTTTACCACTATGTCTCAATGACAGCTCTAAATTCTCGTACTCCTCCTTAGCGACGGAGTCGATGATGAAATAGAATTTACCAATCAAACGAGACTTACCTGTAAGCGAAGTTTGATTGAAATTCTATGACCCATCGACACGGAGTGAAGGAGGTGTACGCCCAGCCCGCCTTTTTTCTTTGCATACCCGCCCAAGTTCATTCGAACATTTTTTCATTTTGTCATTGATCCATGGCTGCTCTAAAGACTGGTTTGCATGAACTACCGAGCTCTCTCTCGTACACCTCCTTCACTCCGTGTCGATGAATCATAGAATTTCAATCATTTCAATCAAAACTCGTTTGAATGGTAAATTAAATGCCTAGTGTATTCCAGCCTTAAGACATTGAAGCGTCCATTTTGTTGCGTCAATTAAAGACATTGAAGCTGTCATTAAAGTTGCCATTAAAGCGGCCATTCTGTTCCTATGGTTTCAACCCTATTTCTATACAAAGTTAACCTGATTTTAACGTGGTTGAATAACTATTTCTATACAAAGCTTGACCTGATTTTATCGTGCGTGGCAGGCATTCCTTCATCTGGATTGAGGCGGATTCACGTTTTTCTGCCTTACCTGATTTTATTAGAAATTGGAGAGTTCAAAATCGGTTCTAAATCCAATCTGAGATCAGGTAAGTGTTTTCTTTTAATTTTCGCATATTGTTCCGATCTTTACAAGTATAACTTAAAGATAGCAAAACCTAGAACAAATGGCAACAGTTTTTTTTCACGAAATACATACCTCAAGCAATGCTTTATAGTCAATCGGTGGTATCTTTAGCACTAGTTGAGAAACTTGGTGTTCGCGAAATATGTATTTAAATAATGTGTAAATTGTGCAAAAGTTTAATTTTTTGAAACATTCTTCTTTCTACTATTGGCTGCTAAGGATAGAACCAGACTTGGGTTTATTCGACACTTATCGTTAACACTCCTAAGTGTCCAATAGGCAATTCTCAGTGTCCTTATAAATGCTATGTACTTCCACTTCGTCTAATCCACTAGGCGGATAGTGTTGTATAAGTGAAAGGAAATTTATTCCTATTTCATAGGAATATCATTAAATAATATTGGAAAGCTGCCAAAATTATATCAAATCATATAATTATATTTTGATGATATCTACAAATATATCTTAAAATCATTTGAGCAAAATTTCACATTTTAACAAATTTTGTCTTTATTTTCTTCAACAGATGCTAACATGCAGTTGTTACACGTCGCATTGCTAACAGCAACCATTTTCATTGCACTTGTGACCATTTTACTAAATTCAATGAAAATGCACATGAAAAGTCAACCGAGCTTTAAAAGAACCTTTCCATTAAGAAACCCTTGGGATGGCGTTCCTGAGTTTGTGCTATACTTGAGATTAACTTCTAGTCCGCGTTTTGAGCAAGAATATAGAAATAATTTGGTTCGCACTATGAAGCTTTTCTTTCCACCCGAACGAGCAAAACTTGTAGTTGTATTGGACAACGAAAAGAAAGAAGACCATTTGTTTGGAGACAAAATGAAAACGGAATGGCCATATCCACAAATATGCTACAGAGATCCAAGTTCCATCGATGCATACCGCGGATGGGGCAAGGCCAGAATGTTTTGGGACATGATGTATCCCGATAAATGTACCAATGTATCTTATGTGGGGTATGTCGATACCGATACATTTTTTAGCACCTTAGTAACACCACAGTTGTTATTTGACAATGGAAAACCAATTATTATTGCAAAAATTGGTCAAGTTCCGTACCAATGTTGGGCTGAAACAACAAAGTTGTTTCTCGGCAAAAAAGAAGTTATGCAGTGCATGTCAACTTTCCCTGTTATGATAAAAACGGAGCATATGATAAAAATGAGAGAGTTCATTGCAAGAAATCACAGCATGGATTTTGATTCAGTGTTTAAAAACACTCCAGGCACAATGGCTTGTCTTTGTCAGTTTAGTATCATGTGCAATTATGTTTGGTACTATCACAGAAATGAGTACTCGTGGCGCTTGCAGATGGTCCCAAATGGTGACTGGAGAGGAGAACATTTGCTTGCTAGTCAAGTGTCACTAGATTATTATCGGACTAACGTACCCCCAGAGATGACGATACCGATGCCGCGCTCATCAATTCACCTGAGGTACACAATAACAAATGGTCAGTCCTATGACTCAAAAGTCCCCCCAAAGGAATATATCGAAGATTTTATCAAAGAAGGACTTTGTTACTCAGCTGGATTTGATGTCTGTCCGGAAAGTTGCAAAAAATGGAACCAGGCAAAGATACATT
>NW_027019317.1:9979932-9994573 GCF_013076305.1 Rhopilema esculentum
CCTATTTACATATCTTACAGCTACATTTGTCTTCATTCTAGGCATATATGCCTCTTTTAAATTTGGCTACGTTTTCCACATTTTTTATCGTATCAGGCAAGGTGTCCCAGAAAATGCTCCCCCGGAATGCCAATGAATTTATCCCAAATGATAACGTTTGGTAGGCAAAAGTTGCAGCGTATTTTTCATTCCTAAATTATAAGTCAATTCTCTCTGTACGTAAAACTCTCTCACGAATGAAGGACTCTCATAATTTAATGATTTGTATATCTCTGTCATTCAAAGGTGGATTTATAATCACAAAACAGCTCGCGTACTGCACGTTTATTAGCTCGATTTATCTCCTTATTACATTGCTTTCCACATAAAATCCAAATGAGAGGATAATAGTTGAAATTTGATAACAGAAAGGAATTGTATAGTAATTTTGCCTTGCCTATATCTAGGGAGTTAGCCGCCCTAGAAAATGCTTTCACAATTTGATTCATTTTATGACATAGGGTTTTGATATGCTGGTAAAATTTAATGCCAGCATCGATTGTGACGCATAGAAGTTTAACGTTGTCTGATAAGTATAAGGTATTTCCATTTATTTCAATAAAAATTTCTTTGTATCAGTTTTGGTTCCAAGGACCATCATCTGGAACCTAGGTTGATTAGCTACCATGCTGTTCGATTCGAACCATTTTAGAGCTTGACATAGATCTTCTTCTATGCCAACAAAGATTTCATCCAAATCACTACCACAAGAGAAAATGTTTATTGTTAAACAACTAATGTTAAATTGTCTTCAATTTACTTTCCGGTCCGTGTTGTTTGACCATACAACTGTATGATTCAAATTCGAAACTGGTGAAATTATTTTGAAGAATTTTCGCTCTGAAATTTTAATGTACTCTGATATTGAAGTTTTGAAAGAATAATATTTCCACGGCATCGAATATCTTTCTATATCTGTCTATAAATTCTATATCCCAATAGATGTTTATTTAATTTGAGCGTCATCTTTTTTGTGTGTGTTTCATCATTTAAGCTTTTCTTTGCCTTTCTCTGCAAAAATTTTCCTTAATTTTTTGTCCATTGAAGTAAAATGTTGGAAATGCACAGATGTTTCTCTAGAATGGCACAAAAAAGGATTAGCACTGTACATTTTGTGCCCTACCTTTACCACAATGTCTCAATGACAGCTCTAAATTCTCGTACTCCTCCTTAGCGACGGAGTCGATGATGAAATAGAATTTACCAATCAAACGAGACTTACCTGTAAGCGAAGTTTGATTGAAATTCTATGACCCATCGACACGGAGTGAAGGAGGTGTACGCCCAGCCCGCCTTTTTTCTTTGCATACCCGCCCAAGTTCATTCGAACATTTTTTCATTTTGTCATTGATCCATGGCTGCTCTAAAGACTGGTTTGCATGAACTACCGAGCTCTCTCTCGTACACCTCCTTCACTCCGTGTCGATGAATGATAGAATTTCAATCATTTCAATCAAAACTCGTTTGAATGGTAAATTAAATGCCTAGTTTATTCCAGCCTTAAGACATTGAAGCGTCCATTTTGTTGCGTCAATTAAAGACATTGAAGCTGTCATTAAAGTTGCCATTAAAGCGGCCATTCTGTTCCTATGGTTTCAACCCTATTTCTATACAAAGCTTGACCTGATTTTATCGAGCGTGAATAACTATTTATATACAAATCTTTACCTGATTTGACCGTGCGTTGCAAGCATTCCTTCATCTGGGTTGAGGCGGATTCACGTTTTTCTGCTTTACCTGATTTTATTAGAAATTGGAGAGTTCAAAATCGGTTCTAAATCCAATCTGAGATCAGGTAAGCGTTTTCTTTTAATTTTGGCATATTGCTCCGATCTTTACAAGTATAACTCAAAGTTAGCAAAACCTATAACAAATGGCAACAGTTTTTTTTCTCATGAAATTCATACCTCAAGCAATGCTTTATAGTCAATCGGTGGTATCTTTAGCACTAGTTTAGAAACTTGGTGTTCGCGAAATATATATTTATATAATGTGTAAATTGTGCAAAAGTTTAATTTTTTGAAACATTCTTCTTTCTACTATTGGCTGTTAACGATAGAACCAGACTTGGGTTTATTGGACACTTATCGTTAACACTCCTAAGTGTCCAATAGGCAATTCTCAGTGTCCTTATAAATGCTATGTACTTCCACTTCGTCTAATCCACTAGACTGATAGTGTTGTATAAGCAAAAGAAAATTAACTCCTACTTCATAGGAATATCATTAAATAATATTGGAAAGCTGCCAAAATTATATCAAATCATCTAATTATATTTTGATGATACCTACAAATATATGTTAAAATCATTTGCACAAAATTTCACATTTTGACAAATTTTGTTTTTATTTTTTTCTAACAGATGCTAACATGCAGTTGTTACACGTCGCATTGCTAATAGCAACCGTTTTCATTGCACTTGTGACCATTTTGCAAAATTCAAAGAAAATGCAGATGAAAAGTCAACCGATCTTTAGAGGAAATTTTCCGTCAGGAAACCCTTGGAATGGCGTCCCTGAGTTTGTGCTATACTTGAGATTAACGTCTAGTCCGCGTTGGGAGCAAGAATATAGAAATAATTTGGTTCGCACTATGAAGCTTTTCTTTCCACCTGAACGAGCGAAACTTGTAGTTGTATTGGACAACGAAAAGAAAGAAGACCATTTGTTTGGAGACAAAATAAAAACGGAATGGCCATATCCACAAATATGCTACAGAGATCCAAGTTCCATTGATGCATACCGCGGATGGGGCAAGGCCAGAATGTTTTGGGACATGATGTATCCCGATAAATGTACCAATGTATCTTATGTGGGGTATGTCGATACTGATACATTTTTTAGCACCTTAGTAACACCACAGTTGCTATTTGACAATGGAAAACCAATTATTATTGCAAAAATTGGCCAGGTTCCGTACCAATGTTGGGCTGAAACAACAGAGTTGTTTCTCGGCAAAAAAGAAGTTATGCAATGCATGTCAACTTTCCCTGTTATGATAAAAACGGAGCATATGATAGAAATGAGAGAGGTCCTTGCAAGAAATCACAGCATGGATTTTGATTCAGTTTTTAAAAACACTCCACGTCAAATGCATTGTCTTTGTCAGTTTAGTATCATGTGCAATTATGTTTGGTACTATCACAGAAATGAGTACTCATGGCGCTTGCAGATGGTCCCAAATGGTGACTGGAGAGGAGAACATTTGCTTGCTAGTCAAGTGTCACTAGATTATTATCGGACTAACGTACCCCCAGAGATGACGATACCGATGCCGCGCTCATCAATTCACCTGAGGTACACAATAACAAATGGTCAGTCCTATCTGTCAGAAGTCCCTCCAAAGGAATATATCGAAGATTTTATTAAAGAAGGACTTTGTTACTCAGCTGGATTTGATGTCTGTCCGGAAAGTTGCAAAAAATGGAACCAGGCAAAGATACATTACAATCTTTATTCGTTTGAATTCTATCAATGGTTTTGGGACAAAAGGTGCATGGAAGAGCAAGAAAAGCATTACAGAAACGTCAAAGAGCTAGTTCGCTACTATGTTTTTTCAAAGATGGAAGTTTTTGGACTTTCTTCTCTAGATCAACTATGTACCATATTATGAAAATATTTATTTATTTTCCATTTTATGGCAACAAATTTTGCGTTTCTTCTTCTTAGTCGCTGTTGAGATCTCTTAAGTTTGCTTTAAATTTATCATAGATGAAATGTGCAGTAGCTGAGTATTTTGCAATGATTCAGCACAACGAAATTATAGAAACTGTAGCGGGGTTCATTTTAACGTGCAGTGGTAGCCAATTTGGGCATTGATAAATCGTAAATGTACATTGATACACAATCGTAAATTTTTTGCAGTGAAAAACCAAAAACAAAAGACATTTAGTAGTATTTAGTTATTAAAAGGTAAAATTGCAGCAACTACCAGTAAAGAACACATAAAGATTATAATAGGGCATCACAATAATAAAAAGGAGAACATAACAGTAACAATGATCTATGAAATCTCTGTAAAATTTTATCGAATTCAGTATCTAGAAGCTATCTAGTTTTTTTTCCATCTTCTTCTTTGTGATGTTTGTTCTCGAAAACTGTTTTAAATCTAGAACACTTTCCCTCGTTGAAATCTCTTGTGAAGCTAGAATGAAAGGTGGTGTAGTTCGAGAAATTTACATACAGTTAGTTCGATAGGTGCGGTCATAAACAATTTTCAAAGGCAACACCAAAATTTTCAAAAATTTTGAAAATGTGCAGTGTTAAAAATTCCTTAAAATTCCTTAAAATTCCTATCCAAATAGATATATAATGTAATGTTATTTTGTCGGAAAAGCAGGTAGATTTTAACTCAACTTGGAAGCAAAATTATAAAGTACATTATTATAGAAAACCAAATATTTGAGGGTATGTCAACCATTGTGAATTCTTGGTTATATAGAATCACAAGAAACCAAACTCAACTATATAGAATCTTAAAAAACAAAATTGTGTTTGTGGAGTGAAATTTACTAGCGCTGTAATATATATTGTTTATCAAACTTTAATATCGTCTGACTTTTCGAAGTATGTCAATTAGACGGACAAAACTGATGACGATAAAGAAATGTAAAAATAGCAATTGCACAACAATAATAATAATAATAATAATAATAATAATAATAATAATAATAATGATATCTTTATTTACAGTTGGTTTGAGCGATAGTTAATATACATAGATATATATGTAAAGCTAATTAATACCAACTATTTATATACAAAAAATGAAATAGTTCAATATTAATCTACCTATTTACATATCTTACAGCTACATTTGTCTTTATTCTAGGCATTTATGCCTCTTTTAAATTTGGCTACGTTTTCCACATTTTTTATCGTATCAGGCAAGGTGTCCCAGAAAATGCTCCCCCGGAATGCCAATGAATTTATCCCAAATGATAACGTTTGGTAGGCGAAAGTTGCAGCGTATTTTTCATTCCTAAATTATAAGTCAATTCTCTCTGTACGTAAAACTCTCTCATGAATGAAGGACTCTCATAATTTAATGATTTGTATATCTCTGTCATTCAAAGGTGGATTTATAATCACAAAACAGCTCGGGTACTGCACGTTTATTAGCTCGATTTATCTCCTTATTACATTGCTTTCCACATAAAATCCAAATGAGAGGATAATAGTTGAAATTTGATAACAGAAAGGAATTGTATAGTAATTTTGCCTTGCCTATATCTAGGGAGTTAGCCGCCCTAGAAAATGCTTTCACAATTTGATTCATTTTATGACATAGGGTTTTGATATGCTGGTAAAATTTAATGCCAGCATCGATTGTGACGCATAGAAGTTTAACGCTGTCTGATAAGTATAAGGTATTTCCATTTATTTCAATAAAAATTCCTTTTTATCAGTTTTGGTTCCAAGGACCATCATCTGGAACCTAGGTTGATTAGCTACATGCTGTTCGATTCGAACCATTTTAGAGCTTGACATGGATCTTCTTCTATGCCAACAAAAATTTCATCCAAATCACTACCACAAGAGTAAATGTTAAATGTTTAACAACTCGAGAAGTTAATGTTAAATTGTCTTCAATTTAGTTTCCGGTCCGTGTTGTTTGATCATACAACTGTATGATTCAAATTCGAAACTAGTGAAATTATTTTGAAGAATCTTTCGCTCTGAAATTTTAATGTACTCTGATATAAGGTTTTGAACAGGCTCCTGCTTTGACACTATCAATTTCGGGCTTCGTTTATGTGTGAGTCAAAACGATATTGAAGTTTTGTAAGAATAATATTTCCTCGGCATCGAATGTCTTTCTATATCTGTCTATAATTTCTATATCCCAATAGGTGTTTGTTTATTATGAACGTCATCTTTTTTGTGTATGTTTCATAATTTGAACTTTCCTTTGCTTTTGCTGCAAAAGATTTTCTGAAATTTTTGTCAATTAGAGTAAAATGTTAGAAATGCACAAATTTTTTTCTAGGACGGCACAGAAATCTTTTAGAACTGTACATTTTGTGAGTAGCTGCACATTAAAAAAATGCTACTACAAAATGATGCTCACAACCTATTTTGGTCATCAAACAACTTTTGAATGGTGGTATAGATCTTCGTACAATCCCTGACAAAATTGTTGGGACAAAATGCAATTTTTGCAATTTTTTACTTTACCTTGCCCCTGTAAATTCGAATCCCCCCGTTCCCCCCGAAGCAATGTTGGATTTGTAGTTCTATCATTTCTCCTTAAAAATCATGCATTCAATATTGACTTTGGGAAGGGGAGTTATTTTTTGAAGGAAAGTGAAAATATAAACTTTCCTTGAAATGTCTCAACCATTTTTGTCTGGGATTGTAGATATTGTTAAGGTGTTTCACCGTTAGAATTCAAGCTTAGGTAGATGTCGGCTCATTAAGCAGGAAACATGCACAGTTCTGAACGGACCTGTTGAGAAAAACTCTCAAATGTATGATGTATGCTGGAAAGTATAAATTTACAAAAAAAAAACATTTATCCATGATTATTACATCCCCTACAGTTTCGATCATGTCATTGTGCTGTATCATTGCAGCACACACCTCTACAACACATTTCATCTATGACAAATTTATAGACAATTGAAGAGATCTCAACAACGAACTAGAGGTAAAAAAACAAATCTTGTCACCGTCAAATGGTAACGTGACTAAATTGTTTCAGATTAAACTACACAGTTTATCTAGTGAGGAAAGTCCAAAAACTTTCCACTCTAGATACCAAAAACCATTTTTGAAAACACATAGAAGCGAACTAATTCTTTGACGTTTCTGTAAGGCCTGTCTTGATCTTCCTTGCACCTTTTGTTTCTTTTGTTTCAGCACAGTGACCTCGATGCTGCGAGGAGGCTCGTAAAACTCTAACCGCAGTTCGCCGAGGCTCCTAAAATTTTATTTTTACTTCGCCTCCTCTTCGCATCGAGGCTCACTGTGCTGAGAGCAGTTTATTTTGTCTAAGTAAGCAACACAATATTTGCATTCGACAGCATGCCTCCTAATCTTGACAAAGTTTGAGATTTTAGTGCAACGTCAGCAATATTTCCGTTGTCTTTTGGGAACAGGATCCCTATGGCAACGGTGATTTTAGTGATCATCGCATTTTGATTTATAATTCTTCTTGTGTCATACACTTGGCTGCGAAATGTAAGTGGTTGACTCTATGGGTTGAATGTACACCTGAGCGACTCCTGAGGTATGACATTTTAAAGCAATGAATCGTACATCACTGATTAGGGAGGCAGTGAAGCCTAGCGATTTCCGAATTGCACGGCAAGTAGTGACTCAGTGTATGGCATTCTATTGCATCTCGCTTTTAGGCTGGTTATTTCGTGCGTTTTTTTGGTGTAAGGATTGACAGACTGATAAGAAAAGGCAATTTTTTAATAAAGTAAAACCGATGCCTTCAGTAACTCTACAGATATAAGTGGTGATGGATCAATTTTACTTCACCGGGTTGTTTACAATTAGACTTATCCATACCATTTTAGGTTCTTCAATATTGTCGCTTTTCTGTAAGATTTATAAATTTTTTCTTAAATTTTATTCCTTTGGTACTTGCTAGATTCATTCTAGTTTCATGACCGATGAATTGCAAGGTGATCACTTGATACACCTCGTCAAAAATATTTGCTTCAAATATTTACTGTTTGTTTGCGAAGGTCCATCAAAAAAGATTAAAAAAAGTCATACATAAGAACAAACCAAATATTCGCCATCAGATCAATAAACTCATTTTGTTTAAAAATGTTTAGGGACTGCAAGAAAGACTGTGGATCCTCCAAAAAACAACGATTGGTACCATCACTATTAATGCCAGAATTATGCATTACCTTCCCATTTTCCATGAAACTCAATTATTCACGTTCGTAGGTGTTCCATATTTTACAGTTTAATCACTTAAAACTTAATTTTCGCCTGAATTCTTTGCTTAATTTCGCACGTTTCATAAAATTGTTTGTACATCACCTCTCCGCTCTTGCCGTACAAATGATATTTCTCCCGGCTTCACTTCCTGTGGTCAAAGCTGCCTCGAGTTGACTGACGCAATTGCGATGGTCTGGCCCAGGTATATTGTGAATAGATGGAGAAATTTTAGTTTATGAAGTAGCAACTATCTCTTGAGGTGAATAATAGAAAACAGCTAGGCCCATTTGTCATGGTTTTATTGGCATTTCTTTATTTGATATCTATATATTCGCTGTACATTTTGGAAAACTTCCTGAGCCTAGTCTTCTGCTTGTGCATGTGGCGAATAAACTTTTTGCGTAAGTAATGGCGATTAAATGTTTTAGCAGAAGACCAGTCATCAGCCAAAAAACGGGGTCCAAAGGAGCGTTACAGGCAATTGCTTTCGAGGCAGCTGCACCGCGTACACTGTGTGCACCAACAAGGCTTGGATCAATTCCAGCTTGTTGAAGAACACCACGAGTCCATCGGGCAATAGTGTCTGTGGTAACTGGTTAATGAGGTAGGACATAGCTCAGGAATAGACGGTTCTCCAATTCAAGTTGATCGTTAGATTGACGGAAGTGTTCAGTTTTGTCAAGATATATTTGAAGCAACTAAGCAGTGCCGAGAGGGTCTTCTTAATTTAAACTTGGCAAGGTAATCAAGAAATATGGCCTTTTGCGCTTGACCTTCAGTTCATCGAAAATGTATATATATGTTGCCGATTCGTCAATACTTGATGTTCCTGTAATCAATCAAAGAAATAGTGTGAACCCTTTGGACTGATAAGCATGTCAGTAAAGTTGCCAGTTTCATTGTAATTGCAGTTTCATTGTTTTCGAGTTATCATTAATTTTCAATTCTCGTAAAAATATAAGCAAGTCACGAGCATTACAGGTCACTGGGTATTTAGGCATAGGCTTTCGCAGGTTTCTAACCCCTTGCATAAATCTCGAAATTAGTGGATGTTCACCGAGCTTATTTTCAGTTACAAATAGCGTAACATATAATGCACTGCGAGCCTTATTGATCTGGGAGTAGCTGAGTCCCTTGTCGTAAAGATGCGTCAGAAATGCTATTTGTTGGTACACAGTAGGCGGAGATATAGTGAAGTTTCTTTCATTGCAAAATGCAAACCACTGTTTGAGAATTGACTCATAATTTTTCTGGGTTTTTTCCCTCCAGCTTGCCTTGATGACTTCGATAGTTCGCTGAGAAACTTCGTTCTGTACAAGCTGTTTGTCGATAATTTGCAAGCCACCAAGGTCATCTTTGGGAAAAGCGGGTGGACTAGGTTCGGTTGGCCTAGAAAGCTAAACAGGGAGGGAAAAGAAGGAATTTCTATTAAGTCAATTAACATGTCAGTAAGGTGTGGAAATCACGGTTGACTTGGCCAAAAGCCGGGCCTGAAATAAGCGTGGATCTGACTCACTCTGTGGAGTTGCAAGTTGAGATTGTGGAACTGCAATTGTAGAAAGTGTGGATTTGTAAATAGTGCATTTTCTTATAGTAAAAAGTGCAGCATAAAATACCAATCGAAACGCCTAAGATAGAATTAGGAACATCTTTTTCAATGCAAAGTGAAAGTCCAACCCCAGCCTTATGTATTGCACTCATTTTTTATAAGTAAATTGCTATAAGAAATGAGCAATGGGCAATAAAAAAAATTAACAAACTTTAAAACTCAAAGCTTCAGTACATTACGTTTTATGATATTGTCGTGCTGTTTTGAAGAAAGATGGACTCGGTATACATCTTCAACTTCAAGACACCATGTCGAGTTAGTTTGCTTTTACGATTTACTTAAAAAAAACACTGAGCCTAAAGACCGAGACCGAGATTATGATTTACTTCCCGTAATGTATTTTGGGATTTGTGTAGGTTTCAGTAGATTGCAGAAAAAGTTGCAAAACAATTCAGCTAAGATGTTTTAAATTGGAGAAGCATTCGAAAGATTCTTCTCAAGGCTAAAGCAGTTGAACGATAATAATATTGGTGGTAGCTGGGGGGAACATTCAATTGGGAATGTTTCATAACAGGGACGTTAGTCCTCCCCAACCTTTTTCCAATAATAGGTTAGAAAATGTTTTTAAAGTTTTCACTCACGAACCTATTAGAAGCAGTTCTCATTGACTGCAAACCCGTTTTTGTTCCTTTTCATGATGCTTTAACTTGTTTGATCAAAGATAAATTTTTATTCCATCTAACTCGGTTTTGTATTTTTATAGTAATTGAAATCTTGTTAAGTAGCCAGAGAAGAGACAGTGTGTGTTTAGTAGCGAAATATATACATAACATTTTAGCATTTACACGAAAACTAACATAACTCAGCAGTAAGCTCGTTAAGAATGTCAAAAGCGATTAATAAGCAATTACGAATGTCATGTGATTGTCATGTGACTCATGTGACTCTACTTGACATACTGGGGGCCCGGCGAAAAGCTAATCTAGTAAATTGTCTATTAGCTGCGCGTGAATAGCGTCTCTTGCTACGAAGGCTGCCTTGCGTTGTGGACGGGTATTTTCGTTTGAATGTTCTTCATTATTCTCTGTGCTTTCTTCTGGAGTTGAATGGCTACCCGCTTGCACTTCTAACGGATAGAGCTTGACGATTGAACGAGTGGTACATCCCTTTGATGTGCGCACCACAGCAGCCCTACACAGTGAATCAGCACCAACAATGAGTTCAGTGACAACACCTAGTGGCCAGCGATGTCTAGGGGTGTCTGTGTCTGCAACCAATACCACATCCCCAACATTAACGGTACTGCAAGAGGTACGACGGCCTTTATCGTGAAATGAATGTGTTTCGCGGAGAAACGATAAATATTCCTTGCAGAAACGATCCATAAAGTGATGGTAGAGAACTGATCGACGACGATGCGCGTATGAGATGTTATCATGATCTCCATAGGTTGGGTCTGACAATGTGTCCTCAGCAGAAGGGTGTGGCAATGAGGTGATGCTGAAGCCGAAAAGCAAGTGGCTAGGTGTGAGCGGCTGCAAGTCATTTGCATCAGAATTGACGTATGTTAGAGGACGATCATTCAAAACTGCTTGAATCTCCTTAATTAGGGTTTGTAACTCAGACATCGTAATCAGCGATCGGCCAAGAACTTTTTTAAGCGATGTTTTTGTTAGTCCAATCAATCTCTCGTAGACACCGCCCCAATGGGGACTGCGCGCGGGTATGTAACGGAAAACGATTCGTCTTTGAGCAAAGGCGTGCTGAATACTTTGAGTTTCGAAGAGCGAAAGTAATTGTTGCAAGTCTTTTTCGGCGCGTTTGAATGTTAGAGCGTTATCTGCTAAAATGAAACGCGGTGTCGAAAAAACACTACAATGACGATGGAATGCCATGAGAAAAGACTCCGTTGTAAGGTCTTCGACGTTTTCCAAGCTAATTGCTCGTGTAGTTAGGCAAGTGAATAGGCAAATGTACACCTTGCGAAAGTTCTCATTGATGTCTTTAACAATTAAATGACCGGTAAAATCAACACCAATGTTTGAAAACGGACGGCTGGACGTGTCCACGCGAAATGTTGGCAACTCTGCTGACATAGGAAGCGGGTAATGTCTTCCAGTGACTCTCTTGCATTTAAGACACTTACGAAGTAGGTTGCGTGTTACAGAGCGAGCACTTGGTACCCAGAAACGTTTGCGTAGAGCGACAATCGTACCACCAACACCGATATGATGCAACTGTTGATGATTATCAAGTTACAGCAAGTCAGTAAAATGTGAATGCTGCGGCAAAAGAATCAATGAAGAGTCGAAATCAAACCGACCCTTGGTGCGAATGATTCCCTTTTCATCGAGAAACAAATTAAGCTGACGAACAATGGCTGGTGCATGTTCAAAGCTTGAGCTAGAAGACGATGTTAAATATGTAAGTACTGTTGCATAGTGTTGATGCTGTTGAGAAAGAATCCATTCTAGCTCTGCTGTTTCGAGTTCAGCAGTCGAGGGCGGTTCCTTTATCCTTGTGCGCGAGAAAAAACGTCGGACGTAAACGGTTGACGCTAAAAGACGAGAGTAGTGATTAAAACGCTCTAGCTCGATAACGTTGCACACACTTGGACGTATTAACATTTCGGAGAGTTGCTGTTCAGCAACAGCAATGAGTGTTGTTATAGTGGGCAGCTGTGCCTTAGGCCATTTAGGCCACAAAGCTTCTTCGGTAATCCAAGATGGACCCTGACTCCACAGCGGTGATCTTTGTAAAGACTGTGCCGAGCAACCTCTTGAGACTATATCTGCAGGGTTCTCGTCCGAGGCTGTATGGCCCCAGAGAGACGAATCGAAGAGCCTGTTGATAGCATCTACTTTATTTTGTACGAACTGCTTTAACTTGCGTGTAGATGACAACCAGTATAGGGAAATTTCTGAGTCTGTCCACAAATGAACGTGAATACACGAGAATTCCTTTTTCAGAATTGCGAGTAGGTTGTTGCAAAATTGCGCCCCTAGTAACATAGCACTTAACTCTAATTGAGGAATTGTGAGACCTTTTTTCCCTCTTGGCGCTAATTTCGATTTAGAACCTACGAGGGTGCATTGGGTTCCCTGACTTATGTACGCGACCGCGCCCATAACAGATTTACTTGCATCCGCAAAAACATGCAGATAAATAGGCCGAGAATTGTCGAAGTCTGCCCATCGTGGAAACTGAAAACGGGAGGCAATATTGAGCTCGTGTTCGATATTTTTCCAGCCTTTAGCTTTGGCAGGGGGTAAGGGCTGGTCCCAGCCAAATTTTTCATCCCAGAGCTCAGCAATAAAGAGGCGAGCGAGAATGCACACGGGCAAAACTAAACCAAGTGGGTCGAATAGTTGACTAGCAATACTTAATACTTTACGTTTTGTCAGAGATTCAATGGGCGAATCGAAATTTTTCACTGGAAAGTTAATACAATCCTTTGAAGCATCCCACTGTAGGCCTAGTAGAGAAATAGCCTGCGATTTAATACCAATGTTATTAGAGCTGATTTGGTCTTGCAATGCTTTCGAATTAGTTGACCACTGACGTAGAACGAAATGACCTTCATGCATTATTTCGCGCGCTTTATGGAAATAAGCAATGGCTTCAGCCTCGGTTTGAGCCCCGGAAAGGAGGTTGTCTATGTATAATTTCTGACTAATATCAACAGCTACGGGGTGGCTATATTTCTGCAAATGTTCAAGCAACACAGCACCAAGAGACATTGGACTGCTTGTATGGCCGAAAACGATGGTTGTATATGTATATACACAAATTTCTTTTGTTGGATCATTGTCTTTATACCAAAGAAAACGCACGAAGGGCCTATCTTCCTCCTTGAGTTTGATATTAAGAAAGGCGCGTTGAATATCAGCCACAAATGCATACTGCGGGAAACGAAATCTGACGAGAAGTTCGAGCAGATTATTGAGAAGACACGGGCCAGTGTAAAGACAGTCATTTAGACTGACTTTACCTGCGTTCGCTGCGAAAACTATCCTGAGAGGTGTAGTTTCAGAATCTTTGAGGACGAAAAAATGGGGCAAGTAATGACATCCCTCCTCGGGCCAAGGTTCATCTAAATCACGTAATTCCTCTATGTACCCCTTACTTAAGTGCTCTGCCATAACTTTACGATACGTGTCCATAAGATTGAGTTTAGTTAAACGCGCTGTTACTTGATCTAAACGCTTTTTACAAAGTTCCAGATTAGACGGTAAGGGCGGGTGGTTTGTTTTCCAAGGCAATGGGGCAAAGTACTGCCCGTCACGAAATTCAATCTGCTTTCGGTAACCATGGAGAAAGTTATTTTCTGGCTTGTCGTTTTCAGGGTCACTAACAAATTGACCTTGAAAAAGTCGATCGACTTGAATAAGCAAACTTTCATTGTCAACAAGATTTTGAAAAGAGACATTTTGGCTAGAATCGTTATCTTCGCACAACACATCAATGCACTTTGTGACTACTTCGGAATCTTTAATAGCGTGATTACCAATAATAGCAGTAGTAAGCATCGCGTTTTGTGACCAAGGGCCATAAAGGACGTCACCGAAATGTGATTCCTGGATTAATGGCTGCGAATTATCTTGAATAATTTCCCCAAGAAAACGATAAGCGGCATCAGCACCCAAAAGAATATCAACCACAAACTTATCTTCTTCAAAGTCGTTTGCCAAAGTTAACCCTTGAAGACGGGGGTGCGATTTGAATTCCGAATACCCAGAGTGATCTAGAGGCTGAACAATTTCCTCAGTAATTAAAACGCGTACGTGTTCGATACCTTGTGGGGTTTCCAAGCCAATTTCTGTTACCCCATAATTATGTTGGGTTACTGTCCCTCCAAAACCTGACATAGATAAGAATTCGCAAGAAATTGGGTTCAGGCCTAATTGAGATGCAAAGCCTGACCTGACGTAACTGCGCTGCGAACCTTCATCAAAAAATATTCTCGCTGCAAGTTTCTTATCGCTGGAAACAGCAACCCCTTTAGCAGTCTTCAAAAGTATAACATTGCTTGCTACGGTTGTTTGTTCAGAAGCAATTTCAGGCGAAATGTTAGCCTTAGCATTTGTAGTAAACTTGTACGTTGTTTCATCATTACTAGATATATCAACAACATTAACGACAGAGTTAGGTT
>NW_027019317.1:9994673-10076350 GCF_013076305.1 Rhopilema esculentum
CTGCTTTCGGTAACCATGGAGAAAGTTATTTTCTGGCTTGTCGTTTTCAGGGTCACTAACAAATTGACCTTGAAAAAGTCGATCGACTTGAATAAGCAAACTTTCATTGTCAACAAGATTTTGAAAGGAAACATTTTGGCTAGCATCGTTATCTTCGCACAACACATCAATGCACTTTGTGACTACTTCGGAATCTTTAATAGCGTGATTACCAATAATAGCAGTAGTAAGCATCGCGTTTTGTGACCAAGGGCCATAAAGGACGTCACCGAAATGTGATTCCTGGATTAATGGCTGCGAATTATCTTGAATAATTTCCCCAAGAAAACGATAAGCGGCATCAGCACCCAAAAGAATATCAACCACAAACTTATCTTCTTCAAAGTCGTTTGCCAAAGTTAACCCTTGAAGACGGGGGTGCGATTTGAATTCCGAATACCCAGAGTGATCTAGAGGCTGAACAATTTCCTCAGTAATTAAAACGCGTACGTGTTCGATACCTTGTGGGGTTTCCAAGCCAATTTCTGTTACCCCATAATTATGTTGGGTTACTGTCCCTCCAAAACCTGACACAGATAATAATTCGCAAGAAATTGGGTTTAGGCCTAATTGAGATGCAAAGCCTGACCTGACGTAACTGCGCTGCGAACCTTCATCGAAAAATATTCTCGCTGCAAGTTTCTTATCGCTGGAAACAGCAACCCCTTTAGCAGTTTTCAAAAGTATAACATTTGCAGCGTTGCTTGCTACGGTTGTTTGTTCAGAAGCAATTTCAGGCGAAATGTTAGCCTTAGCATCTGTAGTAAACTTGTACGTTGTTTCATCATTACTAGATACATCAACAACATTAACGACAGAGTTAGGTTTATGCGAATAGGAATCAATTTCATCAACGTTGAACATAGTCGAAATTACTGGCGAAACAGAACAACAATTTGTTACGATTTGTTGTGATGGCGTAATGGATGTCGTTTGTGTGTCATTGGTGGTGAATTGTGACGAGGATGACTCATTTTTGACTACAGAAACGTGTGCGTTTGTTCGTGACTTGCTTGGACTAGCATTTCGTGGAGGTTGAACGTTAGAATTAGACTGGTAAATTTGCACCCCGTGAATGCTTGTGTGGTGCTTTCCCTTACACTTGGAACAACGACCCCTCGAATTACATTGAGAAACAGAGTGTCCCGAACCTAAACAGTTAAAGCAAAGCCTTTTACGGATAATAGTTGCCCTTTTCTCGGATGCGGACTGGGAACAACGCTGGGTGTTATGTGGGCCAGTGCAAAATTGGCAACGTAAATCGCTAGATGCAACCAAAGTGCTTGTGACAGACGGGGGTTCGTAAATTTCATGTCTTGCCACGGGCTGAAGAACTTGTGATTGTTCCTCTTTGGCAAGAAACTTTTTGAAATTTTCAACAAACAATTGCAAGTTGAAATAGGATTCTTCTCCACAGTCTCCTATGGCACTACGAGCTTTAACAGGTAACTTCTCTTCAATAATCGGAATTATGAAAGGAGCACAAGCTGCGACATTAACGTTTAAGGCTTCTAAAGAACGAATGTCCCCCATAACTGAATTGTAAAACTGGCGAATACTAGCGGCAAAGGGCGTGGGCTTTGGTATTTTGAGAAGATTCATTATGGCCCGAATTATACGTCTGGGGAGACCGAAATTCTCCTTTAGCGTTTCTTCTAAAACTCCGTAATTTAGTTCGGAGGGTATTATCCCTTTAACAGTATCTAAAGCTTCACCCCTTAGTTGACCCACTAAATACGTGAACTTTGCAGTGTTAGGCAGGTCTGGAGAGTTCCCAACTTGCGACTGGAAACGTTCCCAAAAGCCAAACCATTCGGTAATATTCCCATCAAAGGTCGGAAGGTTAAGATCGGGCAATTTTGATCGAGAAAATGACTGTGAATGATGTGGCTGTCAATTGGTTGTGGATAGCTTATCAAATTTCGTTAGAAGAAATTCAATTTTATCGATTTTACCTTCTATTTCCATGGCAAATACCTCAGCTTCATCGCAAAAGTCGTCGAGTTCGGCTTCATCTTCTAATTCCTCGAACAAAATGCTTCGTAGCTCCTTTTCAATTGCGATACTTTCCAACTGTTTTGCCTTTAACGCTTTAAATGATGATTTTAAAGAACGAATTTCTTCCTCTTGTAAACGCGGTACGCTGAAAAGCGTCGAAGCTTCGCTGTGTATCTTCGTGAACGAACGGCGAATCTGCCTCCTCTCCTGTTTCAACTTCTCTAACTTCGATTTGGGCATTGTTACGAATGCTTGAAAACTTTCACAGCAGCGAAAGAACGAAAACGAAACGTAGACGGACAATCCTGGTTACGGCACCAATTTGTTAAGTAGCCAGAGAAGAGACAGTGTGTGTTTAGTAGCGAAATATATACATAACATTTTAGCATTTACACGAAAACTAACATAACTCAGCAGTAAGCTCGTTTAGAATGTCAAAAGCGATTAATAAGCAATTACGAATGTCATGTGATTGTCATGTGTCTCCGAATCGTTATGTTTAAGAATAATTTACCTTCGTTACCTTCGATATTCTACATTTTGTACAAGTACAAAATATCATCAAATTCATGAACAATAACGCTGCGAAGCATAGAGAAGCTGGAAAATCTTTGAAGCTAATTTTGAAGATTGAGCTACTTCATGTTCTATGGAGATACGCAGTGAATACCCTAGACGGTACTTTAACCAATCAAAATGCTCCTTTCATTGAATAATATTTGCCGTTAATCAGCTAAAACAATGGTCCTGTACGCTGAGAAATATGCAGCGTACAACCTCAAAGTTGGTTCCAAATAGTCGCGTTATGAGATCGAAATATTCAGTTAATGGAAGTCGGATTGACGTCGGAGTGGTTGGAGTGATAGAGCTACATCGAAAACAGTAAACATGACTTAATTGAAAAACTATTGCAATGTCCGTATTACTGTTTCATAATCATTCTCTCATTTGACCCCTAATCTTAATCTACCAACAGCAAAGTGGAAAGAAAAGGTAGGCTGCTACATAATACTACACTGACTCAGATCTGTTCCCTCTTGAAATGCCAATTTGTTATCGCTTGCCAATCAGGAATGCTTCTGTTTGTAGTATGTGATAGAATTATAGTGAATCAATCATGTTGGTAGCGCTCGGGGTCAAATAGGGAACAGGGTCAAATAGGGGAATCGTTAATAACTCCAAAAATTGGACTGATATCTCACAACAAACCTCAGAATCGGATTTGGCATGCTTCAAACTACCTTTCAGATGCTTTTTTAATTCAACTACGGTAATTTTAGCAGTATAAATCATAATGTTTTGCTTCTACGTTAGCTTGAGGCTTGGCTCCTCCGTAACTACGGGAGCAAATAGACAAAACTCGTTAAAAAAGCACCGTTTTAATTCAAAATAAATAGCAAAAGGAAGTTCTCGCAAAGAAAATTACACACTCTCTTCATATCAATCCAAATTTCAAACATCCTGCTCCAAGGTTACAAGGTTTCTCAAAATAAATCAGCTGAGTGATCGACGCGCTCGGGGTCAAATAGGGAAATTGCCGTTTGGGGTCAAATAGGGAAATCTGCATGGCATGAGAGGCATATCTGCTAGGATGCCATACAGGGGAATCCTCCGTCCATTACATGCGTCACGATCATAGAATTGGTCACGATGTTTTGATGTCTCGTACAGGTTTTATTGACGTCAAATGAATTTCTGAAGAGAGTCCAACTCAAGATGGTTGTAAACAGGCTAGAAATAACGTGTTTCGCTCAATGATATGGAAGCGCCGAAGGCGCTAGATGTCTAACTGGGCATAATTGCCATTGAGCTGGTGAGGCAAAATCCCTCAAGCGGTAAAAGGGCAAAAAGACGATTCCGCATAAGGGCTCAGTAAGGGACATTGCAAGTTTGACGAAGAAAAACCAAGATTATCGAAAATTAGCATAATTTTTAAAGGTTAGTTATACTTTGCTAGCTTGCCGTATTAATTTCAAAAGTTTTAAGCCATAAATTGTGTTGTTAGATAGGGTTTCAAGATTTTTAAAATATTTATTGCTGCGGCGCTCGCACGGTTACCCTGGGTACCAGACTCACTATATAAAAAAATAGAGAGTCTGGTCTAGTGCGCCCCATTCTCGTTCTGGTGAACTTACTTGAAAGAACTGAAGTCTATTTAACAGGCCAGGCCTGTGAAACAAGACTGTCGGATAAATAACAAAGAAACTCAGAAGTCAGAGGAGTTTTGGGAAATCTTAAAACAAATGTATTTTATATAGTTCTGTAAAGTTGACATTATTGTAGAAATTATCCTTCTTAGGTTCAATTTCGGGGCCAGAGGTACTAGACACGCCCCTCTGGCTGAAGGATTAGAATTACCAATGGGTTCAAAATATTCCAAAGATTCAATAAAACAAAAGGAAAGATTAACTATAAGAGGACTGTATATATTAATTCAAAAAGATAAAGTAATTTAAAGCATAAGTAATTAAAAGCATAAAATTCATGATTCCTTCCTTGTTCGCTCTTGAGGGTTCATAGTTGTGTTCATCGTTTAGTAAATAAGAGTTCATAGATTTACCTCAGAGTTCTTTCTTATCTTGCTTCGATTTCTTGAATGCGTTCAAATTTCTTTATACTTCCATTCCACTCTTGGATCACGTCGATTTAGACCCCGTTTACACTGTCCCGGGACAATTTTGTACCGTTACGGTTCGCAAGTGTTTACACTGTCGCGGTTCCAAATTGTTTCGTTTAGCCGTTCCGTTTACACTGTACCGGTACAGTGTAATGGCTTCAGAATTTAATGGCAGAACATTGTTTAGAAGAAGCTGTATTTAGTCAACCAAGGCTTTTATTTTGCCGCCGAAGTCAACAATCGAATTTTTATTGAGAGTTAAAATGCAGTGGAAGGCCGATAAAAACTTTACTTGGACGAACGACAAGGTGGCTTTAATTTTCAGTGTTATTTTAGACTACAAAACTGCAAAGTCCAATCAAGGCTTGGACTGGGAAACAATACAAGCCTTTTCTGTGGTCGTCTTTTCTTCAGAATTTCCTTTTCTTCAGAATTTGACAACGTAATTACGCCACAATCAAAGCCTCGATTACCTCAAACAGCCATACAAAAGACCTCTTTGTGAATCCGTGACAAAATCGTCTCGGATAGGTGTTTACACTGTCCCGTTCAAAAACGGAACCGTGACGGTACAAAATTCGTTCGCTTTCAAAGCAGGGTCCAAACTGTTCCGGATAGCAGAGCAAAATCGTCACGGTTCCACAGTGCTAGTGTAAACGGAAGGGCGAACCGCGACAGTTTTGTCACGGTTCCAAACTTGCACGGGACAGTGTAAACGGGGTCTTAAAAGCCATGCAGCAATCAGCGTCAATCAAAATCATACAAAAATTCAACTCAATTAAAGATAGCTTGTAAATAAAAAGGAAAGGTCAAGAAGAAAGCAAGGGTCAGGGGCTAGCGGCCACTTTTTCCCACAATTATTATTACAGTGGTAAAAGACACTTCTGCCTCAAGATTCCAATCAAATCAGGTTTGAAACGCCATTTGGCAGCAAAAAACATGTGCGAAGCATGAAATTGAAGTTAGCACAATGCAGTTATTAAATGTTAATCATTATTAAATTTCGTATACAACTTAAAATAAGACTTTTGTAATTTTCCACATAAATTGTGTGTACTTTCAAAGTTTACTTCATCACTGTGAAGGCAGCGCGCTTGGACACCGCGGCGGTTAGAATCATCACGTTGGAAGTTCACCACAGCAATTATGGCCAATACGACAAGCGAAGCCCCGTATGCCGGGCGAAATATTAGCCATAACTAATTTACTTGTGTTTGTTGTTGTTTCTTCTCGGCGCCTTGCGTTGTTTCTTATTTACTACATTTCACTACAAGGCCTAATTTGTTTGCAATGAGAGGCACAGCCTGAAATATCAGAGACTTTCCAAAGCCAGTTGGCAATATGGCGAAGGTGTCTCTTCTCTCTACAAACAAGGCTTTCAATGCTGTTCTGTGTTAAGTTCCACAACATGCGAAAAATATTCTTTGAGTACAGTTTTAACAGCATCTTCAAACTAAATCGTTACGGTCGCTAGCATTTATTTATGTTGTGTTCTGTTCGATGTTTTACACCAGAGCATAGTCTATAGAATTCTATAGACTATGACCAGAGCTAAGTTTATTGTTTCGCAGTGACCTTTGAACTTACAGAAATCTGTACACTCGCTCCTGATTGCTGATTGGTTAATATCAACACACCAGAGCGAGAATGGGGCGCACTAGACCAGACTCTATTTTATTTTATACATAGTGAGTCTGGTACCCAGGTTATCGCATGGTCCACTCTGGCCTAGGCAATGTTTACCTTTTCAGGTAGACTGTTTTCGGGTTTATTTGTAAAAAACCAAATATAATTTCAAAATTGGGTTTATTTTGTATTTTATAAGTTGAAGGGTAGATGTAAGCAAGTACTCTTAGTCTTATATCATTATGACAACTTTTTAAATGAACACTCCCCTACTTCGGCAACCCCCTGCATATGACTTCTGGTAAAAATTTCAGTTGTAAGGAGTGAAAAATTTAATTATAAATATCCATTTCAAGTTTTTCCCTCTAACACTCATTAGCAAATCAGACTTTTATTTACGGATATCAGGATGTTATAGGAAGGGGGCGTGGCTGAGCCAGGATTGAAGATGACCTCTTTTACCACGGTTCCTTAATGTTACGATAAAAAATTAACACAATATTTTTGTATAAGCGCGACATTTTTGTAAACATGCCCAAAAATAATCTTCCTAGAAATATAAATATTCTCTAAACCAGAGTGCCCTTATCAACGCCACGGTAAAAAATTATTTTTGAAAATCTCAAAACCCGTGTACAAACAAAAATTATGGCTTAAAACCTTCTAAATGCAAACGGTAAGCTGATAAAATATATGTTACCTTCCTAAATTAAATAGATTTTTTAAAATTTTTGGTTTCGTTTGCCAGCTTCGGAATTTCCCATACTGAGTCCTAATGCGGAATCGTCTTTTTGCCCTTTTACCGCATGAGTGATTTTGCCTCACTTGAGAACAATAGAGTTAGACATCTAGCGACTTCGTCGCTTATATCACAGAATAGGAATTAGGCAGAAGGGGAACTCCTGCCTATCAGGTCAAGCCTGAAAAAACTAGCGCACGTGTTAACTTCTACGAGGCTTAGCATGTATCTGTCGGGGAAATTTTATAAAATAATGAAAGTAGACAACTTCGACGAAATGCCCCATGATAGTGAACAAATTCAATTATGTTCGTTTTCATATTCGTATATTCGTTTATATCTGATTAATGAATGATAATTTGTCATGGCTAAGTTCTTCTAATGAAATTGAGGTTAAAGGGGAATTGAGGAATTCTATTGTTGACTCAGGCTTCAAAAACAACAAAGGAACCGACGAGAGTTAACCTTCTGCCTATTTCCTATTCTGTGCTTTTATATATCATTGGTTTCGCTAAGGTTTGAATCGATAAGCGGAAGTTTTTTGTACGAGAGGTCGAAGGGGACTGATTTCAGCCTGGTCAAAGTTAGCAGTGAAATCACAAGGAAAACAACAAGGAACGCTGTTTGTGAGTTGCTAATTGTAAAAAAGGAACATTTAAATTCTAATTTAGCTGATTTCTTCCAAATTTTATTAGCAATTCTAGCTACAAAATTGACTGGAAATTTTGCGGTAGTTTGCTCGTTTGCTGCGTGTCCGCCATTTTTGCCAATTCACAATGGCAGCAAAAACTGTAAAATCGCTTATGGTTAGTGGTAATTTGATGCAATGAATGAGTTCGAAGAGTATATTTGAAGGGTCCTTTCAGTGGCGTACCCAAGGGGGGAATAGGGGGGTCCGGACCCCCCACTTTTCTAAAATATGATCCTCTAGATTTGTCCAAAAACGATGTAAAACTCATTGGGGGGGGGGGGGGAGGGGTAAGTAGTTTACTGTATGCTTGTGTCAATAACAATTGTAAAATACTTTGCTAATTACTGTAGTTACTTCGGCCCTGGGTACGCTACTGGGTCCTTTAGCAAAGTATCGTTTTCATCATAGTAATGCCCTGACAGTGCAGTACTTGCCAACCGAACCAAAAAGAAAATTAGATAAAATGTCAATAGCTAGTCCTTTTAATCTTCCTATTATCCCCCTTTTTTCATCAAGCCCCATCAAGCCACACCCTGCCCCACCCTTTTGTTTAATAGAGAATACCCAGTTGAAAAAGTCACGCTACGACATTGCCCAGGACAAAAATTTAGCAGGATTTCATTCAACCGTGCATTGAAATTCGAGAAAGAAATGACTAAGATCATAGATATCTTAGACTTGGTCTCAGAGGAATTCTACCAGGCGAGATAATGGCAGGCCTTCTCGTACCCTGGGTACCAGAGCCGCAAAAATTAAAATTAAAAAATAATTATTTTAATTTTTGCGGCTCTGGTACCCAGGGTAGCCTTCTCGCAGCAAACCCTAATTCTGCCGATGTAGAGAGGCTGGTTCCCATCTACAAAAAGATAATAACAGGTTGGCAAAGCCAGGGGCGGATCCAAACTATAGCAACTGTAGCTCGAGCTATGGTCAAAATCTCAGTGTTTGATTTTCGGAATTCACATTTGAAAGCGGCGGTATAGGTTATCAAATGCGATTAACAAACATGCACTGCTGGCAATGTGTCATCACAATGCCTCTCCAGATAAGATAACCAACCAGAATTGAGCTTCAGTGGATATTCCGAGCTGCCTATAGTCGGTCTGGGGATTTGCTCTGGAAAAGGCATCGAAGACAATGAAACCGGTACTATAATTTTTGGCGCGCGCTATAGTGAAGATATAGGCAGGTTTGAAAATGGCCTTTTAACCAATTGAATATGAGTATCCACGTTACTTCTCCGCTCTCTGTCCCCTGTAAAGCAACAGTGGACCATAGCTCGTTTTCACATACTGGGTCCCCTGTAATGTAGCTTCAAAGGCAAGGACCTACTAGGGAATAAACAGGGACGGCGGAACGATCAAACGGGAAGAGGGGGGGGGGGCAAGCTTGAGAAAAAGGGCTTTTGAAAGATAATTCTCAGCTTCTACAAATTCATACGTAACTGCAATTTTATTATCTGTAGGTACCTTCAACATTGGCTAACTTTCGGCACAAGTAATTTTTTTACATGTTTTGAGAAGTTCAGAATTTCATATGAATCCCTCTGATTATTACAATTGGCCAGTTTCAAGGGAACTTTATTAAAAACAACCCTTGCCCTTCCTGTCAAAGGGCAACAGGGGCGGTTGTACCCCCACACCCCCTTCTCTGGCGTCCCTGGAAATAGAAAAAGGATGTTCGAAGGAATATTTATAAATACGAAGCAACTATAAACACACATGGTTTTATCATTTGCCCATATAGTGGGCGTGTCCCACAAGCAAGGAGGGCGTGGTTCCGATCCCAAAAGATTTGAGCTATAGTCACCAAAAATCCTGAATCCGCCCCTGCAAAGCAGCATATCTTCAGAGACACTTAATGCATTCTATACTGTTTATTCTCTTTCATATAGAGTGCTATGTATGTATATAAATAAAAGAAAGTTGATGAAGGTCTCAAGCTTCTCCTCGCCATGTGTCCAGATGGAGTAAACATCATCGATGAATCTCATCCAGACAATGGGTGTGTCCACTGATTCCTCCAACAACCTTTCTTCCAACCCAGTCATGAAGAGATTTCCATAGGCCGGAGCGAACTTAGTGCCTATAGCGGTGCCTAACTTCTGTCTATAAAACCTATCATTAAATTCAAAATAATTGTTATTAAGAACCAAAGATGCCAGTCCCTCTAGGGTATCAGTAGCCACCTTTGGGTTTTCCCTTCTATCCAGCGCTTCCCTGATGGCTTCCAAACCCTCCCCATGTGGAATGCTAGGATAAAGCCCCACAACATCAACTGTGCACAGTATAGCCCCCTCTGGTATCCTACCTATTTCACCCAATTTAGATAAGAAATGATTTGTATCCTTAATGTAAGACTTACCGAGGCTAGCCAGTGGATTGAGGTGGTGATCTAGAAATTCCGAAATATTCTCTGTAATAGTACAACAATTGAAAATGACTGGCCTTCCCTTAACCCCGCTTAATCCCTTATGAATCTTAGGCAACAGATAAAATCTACCTAGTTTTCCCTCATTATCCTTAAGAAAATCAGTCACTTCCATTAACCCGGGGTCCTCCACCCTTATCCCATCAATCGTATTTTTAACGGCCTTACCCAATTCTATCGTGGGGTCCACCTCAATCTCCTCGTCAACTTGCCTATCACCTAATTGCCGGTTAGCCTCTTCTAAGTAATCCCCCCTGTCCAATACTACAACCGCTGAACCCTTGTCCGCTTCCTTGATAACTATGTTCCTATCACATTTAAGATTATTTAACGCAGTAAGTTCAGAAGAGGAAAGGTTACTGTGATACTTACCCTCCGCCTGGACAGACAGCACCTCCTTTTCGAATTGAGCAAGATAGGATTCTAGCAAAGGATCAGTATTAGAAGGACTCCAGCCGGACTTACATTTAAATTTAAGACTATTCTTATCCAAATTGTTTGAGTCAGTGTCCCTAAAAAACCAACGTAGACGCATCCTTCTCTTAAAGATGTCTTAAAGATAGGTTAAGGGATTTGGCTGGATGGTTAAAGGCAAGAGGGTATTAGGAATCACTTAAAACAGAACAAATAGATAAGGCACGTAAGCAGGATAGGGTCAGATTACTGGATAAGGCTAATGGGAAACAAGATCACAATGGGAGTGGGCGGGTTCCGTTGGTTACCACTTACCATCCAGCCTTGAATAATTTGGGCAAGGTGGCCGGGAGACTCCATTCTATGCTGACGATATAGAAAACAGTAGATAGAAAATGTGGAAATAATAAACAGAAGTAACAAGGAGAAAATAAACAAAAAGATAGGAAATAAAAATAAAACTATGTGTCAACTAACCTAATATTAAGGCCCCGGGGCGCGAAAGTTTCTAACTTATACTGCAAGAAACTTTTACGTATCCTACCATTCCCATTAAGTCTATCTATGATAGTTACTTTAATATCTTCGAGAAACCCAGTTCTGAACTCCTGGGATGAAGGACACAGATATGCAGTTTTGATTCTGGATAGCCCAATTCCAAATTTGCTTCACTTCTTCATTACAAGCCAAAGAACGACAAGATCCCATATTTTTAATGCTGTGTACTGCATTCATATTATCAGTCAAAATTTTTACCATGTGTATTCCTTTGGTCAATCAAAGACGTTAGCCCATACAAAATAGCCTTTAGCTCAAACACATTAATATGGAGTTGTTGCTCATGGAGATTCCAAACCCCTCTTGTCCTTGTACCGCCTAAGACAGCTCCCCAACAAGTAGATGAGGCATCAGTAGCAATAACCATTTCAGGATTAGAGATTGCCACCTCATTAAATGAGCTTTCAACATTATCAATCCACCATCTTATGTCATCATAGGCTGTTTTAGACAGTGACATGGCATGGTCAAAATTGCCCTTAGAAATAGCTAGTGCCTGAATTTTGTCATTTTCTAATGATCTATAGTGTAAAGTCCCAAATTTAACAGCAGGGAATGTGCTCACAATTAAGCCTATCACTGATGCAACATCTCTTATTGATAGGTTATGAGACATACACAATTTGGAACATTTATCTTTAATTTTCAATACTTTGGTTGATGGGAGGGTGACATTCATTGTTTCTGAATTGATAGTAAATCCTAGATAGGTAACACACTTAGAAGGAACAAAATTAGATTTTTTAGAATGAATTACAAAACCTAAGAAATCCAATAATTTGATTGTTTCAACAGTAGCTTTAATACAAGCATCATATGATTCATCAATTATTATGATATCATCAATATATGCTGAGACAATGAAACCTTGCTTTCTCAAGAACGCTAAAGCAGGTTTTAATAATTTTGTAAACTTCCTTGGACCAGAACATAATCCATTTTGGTAACGCTAAGAACTTAAACAGTTTGTCTTGATACTTGAACTTCAGATACTTTTGACAGGATTCAGATATGGCTACTGAATAATAAGCATCCTTTATATCTACAGTACACATAAAACAATTTTGTCTAACTAATTTGATAACCTTGTCAAGGTGTCCATCTTAAAATGCATATATGGCATAGACTCGCTCAATTTCCGCAAATTAAGAATAAGTCTAAAAGAATCATCATATTTTGGGACAAGGAAAATTGGAGAGATAAATTCATCTCCTTCATGATCACATTCTGTTATAACGTGTTTATCCTGTAATGTTTTAATCTCTGCTAGAATAAACTCATTTTCTTCAGCTGAAAATGGCACAGCATAATTTCTCTCAAAATTGAGAGGCAATGAGAATTCAAGCTGTAAACCAGCTACAGTTTGTAAAGTTTCAAAGTCACTAGTGACAGTATACCAACGTTCCAGATTATTTTTAAGTGCACCTGCTCTAAATATGTCAATCTTGTACAAAAGATATTTTGTCAGTTTAGGGAGAAATGAAATGAAATTATTCACATTTATCCCTTGTAGGGCTTCTGCTTCCGCCGATATGGACGAGACTTCTGGCCTTTCTCTAAAAAAGACTGCTGAGTAGGGCCATTATAAAAAGAGTGCTGTGTTCGCCTATTAGAAACTGGTATCTGCCTATCATGTTGTCTATACCTAGTAGTTTGAGGCATCGGTTGAGTAGCAGCAGAGGCAAGACGTTTAGACTCTTGCTTCTGGCGTTTTTCAATGTCGTCGCCAAACAAATGGTTTGAGACTTCACGAGTAGGGTCACATAGTCCCTGTACATCCTTGTTAAGAATAGATCTTCTTATATTAAGCCTTCGTAAATTTGAGATATTGACACTGGCATTAGAGAGAACAGATAGTGCATCAAAGGCTTTCAAAACAATACCCTTTGTGTCAATAAGGCTATGATTCTTTTCTGCAAGAAGTAAATCATCAACCATAGTTGAAATGATTTTGGAGGATTCAGCAACAGAATGGTGAACGTCATATAATTTCCTCTCCCTAGCCAAAACAGAATCCTTAAATGAAGGCATTTTCATTATCAACTTTGACATAGCTGGAACAGAAATACTCTCAAGGTTAAGAGGGTGCTTGTGCCTTTTAAAAACCTGAGCAACTGCTTTTCTGCTGGGGTTTTTCCATTGTTCCTCAATTTTTGAGGCCAGCTTTTTAGTGGAAAGACCCTTGCCTTTCTTGTCTAAAACTTCCTCGGATAACTCATTATCAACAAAGTCCAAGACTTCTTCTTCCATATCAAGATCTGGGACAGATGCCTCAGAATTTACTGTGGAAGGCACATGAAACAACGAGTCAATATCCACTCGATTTGAACGTTTGGATGATATAGCATCCTGATTTTCAACGGAAGAAAAAGCTTCCGGATAATATTTGGTGTGAGACACAGAATCGTGCTCAAATGAATTATGGATCTGGCATACAGGCATTTCATCATAAGACCTCTTGCGACGAGTTGGTGAATGCTGGTCAGGTCTTACAGCTGTGCAGGAAGAACTCCGCTCTTTATCCCTGCTTATATTATAATTAACGAACTCTTTAAAAAGTCCAGTCAATTCGTTCAAATCTCTTCGTACATTCAATAAATCTAACGACGAATGCGTATGAAGAAAACCTGGTTTTGTTTCGGAAGAAGACCCAGGATCGACTTCGACTCCTGAACCTTGCACGTGTGGGGTCAGAGGTCGAAGATCACTAGGGTCACTAATAGCATACAAATTATCCTGGTTATCCATAACTAAAAAACAAATTGTAACTAGTGTAAATATCCACGCTAGATGTAGTTTGAAAATAAGAATGGAATACGATAAATTCAAAAAGAGAAAAGTAAAATACCGACTTGTTCAAACACGTGGCTCCACTGGCTTCTTATCAGCTCGGAACACCAACAGGTTGAAGGTCGAACGCCGCGCGTTGCTCGTATAAATACCGAAAGGAGTTTGGGTTCTATTTATGGAAAATAATCACTACGCTCTTTTACACCTGGGTGCCCCCTCACCCCTGCGTCCAGGGATGATGCCAGCAAAGGTGTGTCAATTTGTTGTAGCAGTGTATGTAAAACTGGTATATTGTAGCCATAGAAGCATGTATCACTGTTGTGTTTTTCGCCTCAACACACATATAAGAACAAAAATAAAACTGTTTACTACACGTTTTCCAATATCAAACTTTCAACATCCAAACCGTACAAAAACAACTCAAAAAACAATGCTATTGAAATAGTACGTTACGTTATAGAAATGGTGTTCGCTCAAGCATTGTGATTAACACCTTTAAATAAAGCATCCAATCTAAAACTACAACAATCATCCTTTGAATGTATAAGTATATTGCATATATAGATAAATGGTTATAAAAGTGGATATCCTGTTTATGCAGATAAACCGTGAATAGAAAAAGCATTTGAGTTGGGTGTGACATAATAATTGTGTTGATGGTGTGGCATCGAGGCATCTTACAATGTCATATGATGCTCAAAATTTAGTATGAGTTAACCAATCTCCAAGGTTGTTGTGTCTTTGTAAGGCTAGAATAGGGGTTTGTGACCAGATGTTTTGTAATTCTTCATCCTTTGTTATAATATTCCAGTGTTTCTTGAGAATTTAAAGGATGTGAATGGTGCGGTTGTCATAGGGTATAATGAAGGGTAAAACAGAGCCCTTCGGTGTGAAGAATCTGCCGTTATTTATTTGTTTAAATTCGAGTAGTTGCAACAGCGATAGTCTGATGACCTTGTTGAACTGTTCATTTATATCATTGATCTGATATCCCCTTATGATGAGGTTGTTTTTTAATTCTTGAATACTTTTTAATAAATGATTCCAGTTTTACCACTCTATGGATGGAAGGAATCACCGTGTAAAGGCCGGGTTAGACGATCACTTTTTACCATAACTTTTTTCGATATTGGACCAACATGCTGAAAAGTGATCGTGTAACATACTAAAATTATCCATTTTCGCTGCAGAATTTAATGCGCTTATCTGCTGTTAATCGTCTATCATTGGAAATTTTACTCTGAACGAAAGCAGATAGTCAGGGCTGTTAGTCCCAGATTTTGAGAGAGTTGTGCAAAATCGGATACCAGCATGAAACGTCGTCCACAAGGGTAGTTTGGGCGCTGAACAAGATTAGATGCAGACACCCAGCGGAGAAATGTTCCCAACTGCTATTTTTAGACCGTTATATTGGGTCCCAGGCCCGAAAATCATTTATTCTAATAATATCGCTTCTAGGTGTGATATCAGCATGAAAATTGGAAGAGATTGGCAGTTTGATATGCTCAAAAAGATAAGATGCAGATCCCAACTGATAAATGCCCTCAAGTGCTATTTTTAGACTTTCACTAGGTCCCAGGCCCCAAAAGCGTTTATTCCAAATATGTTGCTGCAAGTTGTGATACCAGCGTAAAAATTGGTAGAGATGGGTAGTTTGATATACTCAAAAAAATAGGATACAGAACCCAGCTGAAAACTGCCCCAATTGCTATTTTTAGACTGTTTTACTAGGTCCCAGGCCGGTTTTTCTACTACAGCTGTTAGTTATGATACCAGTATGAAGATTGGTAGAGATGGGCAGTTTGATATGCACAAAGAGATAACATGCAGACCCCCAGTTGCTATTTAAAGATTGTCTCAATTTTGAGACAAAGGAAAAGAAAGGAGGTGGTATAAGGGTATCTAATGTTGAATTAACACTTATAAGCACTGGCGTCAATTCGTTTGACTTTACATGAACAAAGAGGCACTCTTTATGATGCTGGCACGAGAGCTTGGAAGGCAAAATATAAATACAAATATCATATTTGTAACATCCCTCCCAACACTAATCTGCAACAATGTAACTTAGCCTCTCTTGCACCATGCAACAAAGAAGATGCCAATACCAGGATAATCCTTCCCACTCTTAACACTACTAGCTCGGGCCATCTGAAAATCTGCATATGAACAGTTGATACTTATGTATGTAATCGTATGTAAGGAGGGTTGTTTTTCCTTTGTTTTAAACATTTCAATGATAAGATTTCGCAAGTGCTTTACATGAATATTTACCGAGCCATCATTTTCTAGCATTGTGTTGAAGCTAGATTCATAGTCTTTGTATGCAATTCTCAGAGCTCTTTCGTGTATTCTATTAATCTTACTATTCAATTGCCTACTGTGGAACATCCAGACCAGTGGACAGTATTCAAATTGGCTAATTACAAAAGCTCTCATTAAGATTTTAGGTTTATTAGCGTCCATGTATCCAGATATGCGAGCGAGGGCGGTGAGTTTGCTACCAGCCTTCTTACATAACTTACTGATATGTGTCTCAAAACTGAGTCTTTTGTCTATCACAACACCTAGTAGCTTTTCTTCTTCCGAGTTTTCTATGATAGAATCTCCTACATTAACTTTGACCTGCTGATTAGAGCTTTTGCCAAGAATAAGTAAATGACATTTGTTTGTATTCAACTTCATAAAGTTATCAGCGAACCATTGGATAGTTATACTTGAGTCATTCTCTAGCCTTGCAATTACATTATTGAGATTTTTATCGCACGCATATAGAGTTGTATCATCCGCGTAATTGCAGATATCCGTATCCATTAAGGAGAGAAGTAAGTCATTTATGTAGATGTTAAAGAAGAGGGGACCAAGAACTGATCCTTGCGGAACACCAAGGAACAGTTGTTTGTTTGTAGGTACTGAATGATCCATTAATCTTAACTCTCTGATGCCTATTTTCCAAGTAGCTGTTAACAAGACACAGTGCTTTATGGCTGATTCCGTAAGCATCTAGTTTTGCTATAAGGAGGTCATGTTTAATACAATCAAAGGCTTTCGAGAGGTCCATAAGGATTGCGCCAACATTTTCGCCCCTGCCTAAGCTTGCTTTCCATTTTTCAAGCATTCGAAGTAATGCGTGCTGCACATTGTACCCTTTACGAAAACCACATAAAAGTGACGATAAATAAGATTGCATATAATTAATAATCTGTTTATCCATAAGTCTCTCAAAAACCTTTGAAACAGCTGGTAATACACTAACCGGTCTGTAATTTTTCTTACTGGGTTTCTCCTCCGATTTGTGGAGGGAAGTCACATCTGCTAGTTTTAATAGGTCCGGAAAGACACCATTTAAAAACAGTTATTGAAAATAAGATGCAACGATTCGGAACAAATGTCAGAGCTATTTTTCAGCACTCTCGCGGGTATATTTCCAAAGGTTGTTGCCTTTTTAGGATTAAGCCCCTCAATTTCAGAGTGCATCTCTTCCAAAGTAACCTCTTGGAATTTAAAGTAGCCGTTAATTTGAGTAAAACTGCGAATTTTCCTAATGCTAGGGTGTTTTGAATATTTCATTATAGCCTTTTCTATAGGGTCTGATAAACCATTTGTACTTATGGTAACCTCCCTGTTCTCTGTCAGACCTAATGAGTCAGTAATCGATATTAAATAATCGTTCATGGCTTCCGCAACTTCCTTATCATTGGAAATCATCCTATTATTATCGATAAGGGTAATATTTGTGTTCGATCGACTTTTATCGGAAAGGATAGGTTTTACAGTTTTCCAAAATTTCTTGTTGTCTGTAATATCAGAAGTATTCAAATTTTTATAGAAATTTCTTTTTTCCGTTCTAAATAATTTGACACACAAATTACGCTGTCGACGAAACGCTTCCCAATGTTCAGCTGTGCGGCTTTTATTATATCTATTTTTCAACCTAGAACGCAGCATAGTAGCTTAACGAAAAACTCGATTCATGAAGGGACCATCATTGGCCCTTGCGTATTTTTTCTTCATCGGTGCATGCTTATCAAGTACCTTCTCAAAGCGATTTTGAAACAAACTGTAGTCTAAATCAGTTGTTTTAATGCTAGCCAACTCTTCCTTAAGTTCTCGTTTGAAAGTCTGCTCCGAAAATTTCTAATATTCTCTATAGTTAATAACAGTAGTTCCAGCTTTTTGATACGTCGTTTTCAAAACTGTGACTATCATTTTGTGAAAGTAGTGGTGGTATGTTGGAAGCTCCTATATCTGTTGGTTAAGATTAGGTCAATACACTGTGGATTGTCAGCCTTGAAACAGGTTGGCTCCTTTATCAGATTTGTGAGGTCATAGCTATTCATAAAAGTACGAATCTGTTGATCTGTCTCTACTGTATTAAAATCCCCAAGTAATAAAAATTTGTCATTTTTTTCACTGTAATGATCAACTGCTTTGCCAAGATTTTCGAAAAAGTGATCTTGTGATTGGGACGGTGGTCGGTAAACACTGAAAAGAGCCCACTTATTCCCCCTTAAATTGATTTCAAAACAAAGACATTCTATGTCAAGTTCAAATTTAAATGACTTTAACTGTTTCATTGGGATGTCACTTTTAACATAGACCAACAGACCGCCACCCTCACAATTCCTGTCAAGTCGTAGTGGATCAGCATAACCTTCAATATAGAATTGTCCTTTTGGGAATGAATCATCAATTTTTGTTTCGGCCACCATTAAAATATCAAGATTCTGTGAAACTATCGCTTTAAGTGCATCAAATTTATTTCTAATGGAATTTATATTCACTCGATAGTCATACGACCTATGTTCTTTAAACGCAGATTATGTAATGCTGATTATGCATCACTGTCACTGTCATCGGTGGTGTCATGTAGGTCAAGCGCAGTAGTTCCAGCAGTAACCTCCACTGCTGGGGCGTTACAAATACTGGCGCTGGATAGATCAGGCTTCCCAGGTTCTATGCAGTGGCGTAACGCAGTTTAGGCGACCTTAGTTCGAGAACTAAGGGCCCCCGACCAAAAAGGGCCCAAAAGGGGCCCCCATCAAATTTTTCGTATTTTGTGCTTTTTTACCATGTTGACAAGGTTTCCTAAAGCCATCCCAAAAGTTCTTACTAAACAGTGTTGCTAACACAACACTATATTCATTCATTCTGTTTTGTTTTGTTTATTCGCTATAATTCTTCAATGGCTTATTTCAATTAAACTGACAATGACAACTTTGACCTTGGCATTCAGAGGGCACAGAGAGCAGATTCATGATAATGTGTGTGAAGGTGGGAATTTCTTGGCATTGGTCTTTCTTATGGCTGAATATGATGAATTTCTAGCAGAAGATATATCTCTTCCAGGTAGAGCAACAAAATACATTAGCGCTAAGATCCAAAATAAGCTGTTTGACTTGCTTGCAAATACTGTATCCTCGACTTTGGTAGAAAATATTAATTCCGCACCATTCTGAAGTATAATCTTGGATCCCACCAGTGATATTACCAGAGTCGACCAATTAACCGTTGTTATTAGGTGAGCAATCATACGTTGTGAGTGAAAACTTTTTTGCGATCCTGCGAGATATCTTCAGTTTTTTTGGCTCTTCCTTGAATAGATGGAGAGATCTTGGAATCGAAGCTGGGAAAGGATCACTGACACTAAAAAAGTTATGTACGACACGTTGGAGCTCTCGCATTGATGCAGTGCGAGCTGTGCGTGACAAGTATCCCCAGATAATGAGGCTTCTGACGCGACTCATCTTAACATCAAACAAGAAGAATGAGCGTGACAACGCAAAGAGTCTAAAGAAAAAAATTGACACACTAGAATTTATTATTTTCCTTATATTCTGGGAGAGAATACCAAGATCAGTCAATGCAGTATCAAAGGAGCTTCAGTCCCCTAGGATTGACTTGTCAGTTGCCTTTAGACACCTTAATATTGCACTCTCGGAGCTCCAATATCTTCGAGAATCATGGCAGTCTATAATGCTCACTGCCACAGCACTTGCAAAACTTTGGGATGGATCGCTAGAGTTTCAACAAAAGAGGGGTCAGAAGGCAAAATATGAATCAGATGAACTTGTTGTAGATGGAAGACTGATGGATCCTGAGCAAAGTTTTAAGATAAACGTTTTCTACAAGACTGTTGATACTGCATTGATGCAACTGACAGAAAGGTTCAATGACAAGCAATGGTGACGTCATTATTCAGCTGTCTCTACCCCAACAACCTGGCAACACTGAGTCCTGACATGCTTGAAAATGCAGTACGAGTAATTCGTGAGAAATAACCAAATGACTTTACAGATGAATTAGATTCTGAGATGAGATAATTTGCAACCGAATTCAGAAAGGAGATTGCAGTCAAGAAAACTGTTCTAGAAGTTAATAACCTCGTGCTTCAGAGCCATATTAGTTCATCCTTTCCAGAAATGTACAATCTATTAACACTTTTCGTCACTTTGCCAGTAACTGTTGCATCGGCAGAAAGATCATTTTGAAAGCTGAAACTGATAAAGACATTTCTAAGATCTACAATGTCACAGGAGAGACTGGACGACATAGCAACTTTGTCAATTGAGAACAAGGAAGCAAAGATAATTGACAAAACAAAGCTTATAAAGGATTTTGCCAACGTTAATGCACGTAGAAAAGCTCATGTTGTGAGCAAGAACACCTAATTTACTGTTGGTTTTTTCATATGTAAACATTTTCTTTACCACATCACGTGCATTTCTCGAGGTTCTAAAGGGCTGATTTTAAACATTTTCCCGTTACCCCGAACCCCTTTTCCCCGTAGAACTCACCTCACTTTGCAGTTCCTAAATAAGGGCCCCATCTTAGTAAATTCCTAAGGGCCCCGAGTGTTTCTGTTACGCCACTGGTTCTATGCCGATGGGAAGCTCTTTGTATGGTTTTACCCCCTCGATTTATAGTCAGTATACTAGATTATAAATAAAATTGTTGGCTAAAAGCGTGTTTCCACGGTCATTTAGATGTAGCCTGCTACGGTTAAGGTGTATGCTTGGATCTATATTTGAGTTGTCAATGAATTTCAAGTTCTTACTTATACATATTTGCTTCAGCAACTTGTTTACCTCAGTGGCCTTTCCATTTAAAGAGTCGCCCCGGGGTACCAACCCTGAAATCATGACAGAGTTACTCCCGGTTTCCAGTGGCGTAGCGTGACTTTTTCAACTGGGTATTCTCTATTAAACAAAAGGGTGGGGCAAGGTGTGGCTTGATGGGGCTTGATGGAAATAGGAGGGATAATAGGAAGATTGAAAGGACTAGCTATTGACAATTTATCTAATTTTCTTTCTGGTTCGGTTGGCAAGTACTGCACTGTCAGGGCATTACTATGATGAAAACGATACTTTGCTAAAGAACCCAACGCAAATATACTCTTCGAACTTATTCATTGCATCAAAATACCACTAACCATTTCATCAAAAGTAATTCAAATCAAAACGTATCATTGAAAGTCAGTAAAATTTTGTTGTTGTTAAATCCTCTAAAATTTGCACTGATGTAAAGAGGAAGTAACTGTAAACACCTTCTCTTGATACCTTAATACAAAAGGGCTTTCGAAAGTTATTCACATAGGGCATTACACGAGTTATAAATAGTTTGTGTTATGCAGTGGATGCAGTCTAGACTTCTTCATGGCTTAATCGTGATATTTTCAATACAAGTTAATGATTGAAAGAATCGAAGGTAATGAGACGAGAGACTGCGCAATAAAGCAAATAAATGGGCTCGAATAATGCAAACAAAATAGGCCAACAATATAAGTGATTGCGCCAGGCAACTATAAGGATATTATCCAGGCCTATCTGCATTTACTTAAATTCTATCACATAATACAAACAGAAGCATCCCTGATTGACAAGCAATAACAAAATTGGCATTTCAAGAGGCACAGATCTGAGTCAGTGTAGCATTATATAGAAGCCTACCTTTCTTTTCGACTTTGCTGTTAGTAGGTTAAGATTAGGGGTCAAATGAGAGAATGATTATTAAACAGTAATACGGACACTGCAATAGCTTTGAATGAAGCCATGTTTACTGTTTTCGATGAAGATCCACCACTCCAACAGCTCCGACGTCCATTAACTGTTTATATCGATCTCAAAACGAGACTTTTTTGAACCAACTTTGAGGCTGTACGCTGCATATTTCTCAGCGTACAAGACCATTGTTTTAGCTGATTAACGGCAAATATTATTCATGGAAAGGAGCATTTTGATTGGTTAAAGTACCTACTAGGGTATTCACTGCGTATTCATGACCGATCTCCATTCAACATGAAGTAACTCAATCTTCAAAATTAGCTTCAAAGATCTCCCAGCTTCTCTATGCGTCGCAGCGTTATTGTTTCAAACTAATTTCGTGATATTTTGTACTTGTACAAAATGTAGAATATCGAAGGTAACGAATTCAACCAGAATCAATAGGCCATAAACATCTTTAGTTATACAAGTATACGTCGTATTAATATATTTTCTGAGAAATCTCAGGGTATTCACTGAATACCTTGAATACCCGGACGCTACGCCACTGCCGGTTTCCAATGTTTTAGCTAATTCGAAGATATCTCTAGCGATGTTGCAGGAAGGTTGGGATCTTCTCAAATCGTTCGTACCACAGTGAAGAATGATTGTCTTCGGATTCTTTTTTTATCGTTGGGCAAACGTAACTGTTCATACAATCCACTGTTGCTCCTGAGAATGACTTAACATAAACATTTCGGTCATTCTTGATTGCTTGCTTCATTTTGAATCCTTGAATATATTTTACCATGGAATCGCCGATGATAGTAATACAATCCTGGGTTGGTTTTGGATGTTGGTCTTGATCGATAACACGATGGAGATCCTCTTGCCTTGATGGCATTCTTTCCAAATCTTTGCGAATAAGTCTTTTGTTCCTTGCCGTAACTTTATTAGATTTATGTGACTTTACTGGAGACTTTGTACAAAAATGATCTGAAGCAGTATCATTCAGTTCCAACGATGACAGCAGGTCAAATTTGTTCGATAGCGGTGGAAAATCCTCATAGCTTGCATGCCAGTCGCATTCACTAGATGGCTTCTTTTCGTTGCTTGTTCTTTTGATTCCAGCTCTCTTGGGGATGATTTGTCTCCATTCATTGCTTTTGTCTGTGTAAGGTCCTGCATTATTCTTGCATTCACTACCTTTGTCTTCGTTTCGACTGTTAGTCCTGCCATTTTGCATGTTTGTAAGCAAACTTGAAAGTAGATTGTTCTTATTTTGAATTTCTGATTTGAGAAGGGAACGGCCTAGAGTATCGAGAAAAGAAGAAAAAGACGTGAACTGTGCTCAGAAACATTATTATTTGCAGAAAACGAATATCAATAATGATTTGGATTAAATCGAAGAGCAGCACATTACAGAAAAATGAATGCAGTTTAATAAAATACACTCAATTTTTATAAGAAAGTTTATTGTTTGTGTTGGAATAATTTGCTTCAAACTTTATTGTTTTGTGGACTGTATTGGTGTATTGTATAAAATTTTGTAGGTCTTCAAGGGTGTGTGGCCAAATGAAAATTATATCATCGATGAATCTTTTCGTAAACATTGGAGTACGCCCCATTGGGGCATTGTGTAGAATATGTTGTTCTAGTAGTTGTCATAAATATGTTGGCATAATTGGGAGCGAAGGGGCTCCCCATTGCAGTGAATTTGTTGATAAAATCTACCATTAAAGATAAAATAGTTGTGTTTAAGTATAAATACCATCATTTGTTTGATGTAACTTGTATGCATTGGCGGGGTGTCCCCATAATAATTCCGGATGGCATCGAGGCATGCCTCGATACCCTCGTCCTGCGGGATTTTGGTGTATAGAGATTTGACGTCTAGCGTAACAAGCCACGAGTTTGGTGGAATGCTAGTGTGTATTTCGAATATTTGTTGTAAAAAATGAGTGGTGTCTTTTATATATGGGGCACTTTCTTCGACTATCGGTCTATGAAAGCACAAGAATTTTTTCGACTTTTCAGCCATTGGCAAAGAGAAATATGCATCAGTAAGATCAATCGATGTCATAAATGCGCCCTTTGGAATAAGAGGCAAGATTGACGGTAAGTGTTCCATTTTAAAATGGATTTTTTCTTAATGTGAATTAAGACCCTTTGAATTGATTATTGGTCTCAGTTTCCAATTCTTTTTCGGGCGAGCAAAGATATTTGAGAGGAACTGGCCCTCGGTTGGTATAACTGGAGAAATTGCTCCTTTTGATATAGATTTTGAACTTCAGAGTCCATCAACAGCATTTCCTCTTGAGAGAAATTTATTGGCTGTGGGTGCGACTCGGCGATAGGCGATACGAACTTGAGCTCAATGCCTTTGATAAGGTTTAACACAAGTTTATTAGATGTGATGTCACACCAGTTAGAATAAAAAAGTTTCGTTCGTGCAGTTACCTGATTTTTTATTTCTTTGTCTGTTCTTGTGCAGAGCGTTGCTGTCGGCAGTGAAATTTGCCCCTCCGGTAACTGGTGGAGGGGCCTCGCCAGTTAAAAGACTGCTGTTTATGAATGCTCTTGAATGTACTGAGTAGGGGTATCGTGGATAGCGATTCTCAGGGTTGACACAGACTGCAAATTTTCCAACAATAGGTTTACATTGTAATCAATGTGGTCATCATGGACATGCGCAGTTACTTCAAATGCTGAAAGACATAAATGTATCTTTTGCAACGCTGATTTTACTTGCATTTTCTCTCAATTGTTGGTTGAAGAGAGATATCAGAGTGTTTCCTGATCCCTCGACATACATCGCCAGACATCCTTGTCCATAGAAGGGACTTGAAGGAACTGGCAATTTCCCGGCAACGGAAATCGCTGGCGAAAGGAATCTAAATCTTCCTTTTTATTTGCTTCCCTGTGCATCCTTCAACATAAGATGCAAGGGAAGGTGAAATGGCCCTGAAGGCTCATCCCCTTCATACGATATTTGGGGAATGTCTTCATCGACTAAAGCGACAGTTTTTGGTTGGATTTCGACATTTGCCATGGCGAAATCGGGATCGGCGTACACTGGATTGAAACCTGTGTCTACCGATCCGAGGGACATAACTGTGTTTGAATAAGGCGAAAAAACAGCCCCATAAAGGGGACGTGTTCGCCACATGCGACGAAAGCGCAGTAGCAATTGGAACGTCTTAGAAAGACGTCGAAGGGGTTGCAACATGAGCTGCAAATTGGGCAGACTGAGCTGCAGATGGCGCAGACTGAGCTGCGGTTGGAGCAGACTGAGCTGCTGTACCCACGTTAGTTTTTGGACGTTTTGCCTCGTAGAGGAAAGATTGAAAGATCTTGCCAAAATTATTAAGGGCATCTGAAACGCCTTTCACCTGGCTTTGCAAGTCATCAAACTCTGACCTTGAGTTTGTTTTTCTTTTTCTTGATCTCTTGTTGTTTTCGGCGTCATCTGGCTTCGACCTCGCCGAAACGTCGTCTGGAGTAAGGTCCTCTTGTAGCAAATTATTTTCGTCGCAATTCATCTTGAGAGCGGGGTAAAAGATGCGCTCGAAAAAACTGAGGTTGAGTGCATGGGCGGGGTATTATATACCTTTACAAACCTATTGTTCTTTGAATAGCGGGTTGAATCATGAGACCGGATGATATCTCGTATCAGAACGTAATAAACTGTGCTCAGCACAGTGAGCGTCGATGCGAAGAGGAGTAGAAGTAGAATTAAAATGAATAAAGATGGAAATGTGTCTTTGTCTGGATCAATCTTTTACAATTCTCAGGACATACATCAAATCCAGCTGAGCAACAAAGTCCTTCTTTAATAAAATCTTCGATATATTCCTTTGGAGGGACTTTTGAGTCATAGGACTGACCATTTGTTATTGTGTACCTCAGGTGAATTGATGAGCGCGGCATCGGTATCGTCATCTCTGGGGGTACGTTAGTCCGATAATAATCTGGCGACACTTGACTGGCAAGCAAATTTTCTCCTCTCCAGTCACCATTGGGGACCATCTGCAAACGCCATGAGTAGTCATTTCTGTGATAGTACCAAACATAATTGCACATGATACTAAACTGACAAAGCAATCCATTTCATTGCTAGGTGGAGTGTTTTAAACACTGAATCAAAGTCCATACCATGTTTTCTTGCAATGAAATCTCTCATTTTTATCATATGCTCCTCTTAAACTCTGTAGCATATTTGTGGATATGGCCATTCTGTTTTTATTTTGTCTCCAAACAAATGGTCCTCTTTCTTCTCGTTGTCCAATAAAACTAAAAGTTTTGCTCAGTCGGATGGAAAGAAAAGCTTCATAGCGGGAACCAAATTATTCCTATATTCTTGCTCCCAACGCGGACCAGAGGTTAATCTCAAGTATAGCACAAACTCAGGGACGCCATCCAAAGGGTTTCTTGACGGAACGATATCTTTAAGTTCTCGTCGTATTCATTTTTCATGAACAAAGAAGAATGGTCGCAAGGGTGCTGGTTCCTAATATCAAAGTGATGATGTAAACACTAAAAGCAAACAATAATACAAGTTTAACCTTTTGTATAAACAATAAAAGATGCTTAATGCCTATTGTGTTCATAATAAATAAACAGAAGTTGTTGACATACGTAGTCAAGTTTCGTTGTCAAGATAACACACGTTTGTTCAAGTTTTATGTTTCAAGTGAAGTAAAGATGAGTTTTGCACATTTCGAGGGTTTTCCATGCGCATGGGGTAATAATACCCAAAATTCCAAGAGTTACAAATGGTGGCCAGTGTTCCAAGACACGAATGCCGTTTCTTTTTGCCAAGCCATACGCCAAGTCAAGAGTCATTGCCCTTCATGCTTCCGCTGTCAAAGGAGTGTGCAACTAAGTGGAAAGTTATTATTTTGTTTTTGCCTTGATGCAGTTTAACCTCTTTTATTTAGAGAGAGAGGGGAATATTATGATCAAAAGGTTGATAGAACTGAACGATCCAAGCTGAGACTTGTAGTGTAAATAAATGATATTCCTGTGAAAACTTCAATTCAAATGTTTATTATAGAGATTTAGCGTAAGCCGTAGAGATTCAGTTTATTAGAGGGGTGCTATTGCTTTCCTCTTGAGAAAACTGAAGTGGAAACAAAACTCACCAAACTTGAAATGAAGTTACTTGCTTTGAAGTTAGAGCAACAAAAAGGTCTCGAATCTGTTCTCAAAGAACTAGAAGCTGAAAAACTATCGCATGTTTTTTCAATAGAAGACTGCCGCTGATTTTTATCAAGCGTTGGTGACAACCTGTCAAAAGACCAAAGAGACTGCCCAGCAGTTTTTGCTGAGAGCTCTAGACGCATGCAATAAAGTTTTCTTTGCAACACAGGAAGAAAAGTCTCATGATGAATAAAGCGCGCAGCTTGTACAAAACACGTTTCTCAAGACTGTGGAGACAGGTTTACGTGACGAATCACTGGTGACAAATCTTCGCCCTTTTCTGCGTCAGGGCGGCGTTACAGATGAAGAGCTAATGAAGCATCTCAATGATCTTGCGACAGTTCAAGCAGAGAGAAAGGCCAAACTTTTTCTGCGTCTGCTGAGCGTCAACGAGCCGCAGCGGCCAATGCAGCGTCTGTAGACTCTGAGACTGTCAAGCCCCAAAAGCCTAAAATTCAGAAACAAACCCCATATGAAAATGAAAGTGAAACCAAAACTCTTTCTGCAGAAGTCAGGGAATTAAGATCCGAATTAGCAGAATTGAAACGTAATTTTGCTGGAAAACGTCCGCAGCAGGCTCCCCTCTTTCAAAAAAACAGGGGGCGAGGGAGTGGCCGATATCAATATCAAGGTTATTACCGTAGACAAAGTGGTTGCCGACAATGCCAAGCTAATAGAATGGGAAATACTTGCCAACATTGCTTTCATTGCGGGAGTATTGATCATTTTCGTGCCCAATGCTCTGTGCAGGAAAACAGCCAACGGTTATTGCAGGCTGGCGAGGAATAACCGAACAAGAAGTTAGGCCCAAACATTATAATTACTGTAGTAGAAAACAATTGCATTCAAATTTTTGGCAATGTGGAGGCTGCAATGTGGCTCATTATTGTAATAAAGACTGTCAGAAAAGACATTGGGGGGAACATAAAATACTGTGTAATGCTCTTCAAACACTTGCACAGACTTCTAAGTCACTTGACTCCAAAACAAGCATCAAAAGTCGCAAATTTAGTGGAAAAACATTGCGTTATCAACTGTCGTCTTGATGGGAAACAAATGGAAACTTTGTGGGACACAGGAGCCCAGGTCTCAAAAGTTTCAGAACAATTCCTTGAACAGAATTTTCCAGACGCAAATTTGCGGAATATTTCGGATTTAATTGATTGCCAACTGAATTTCTCTGCTGCGTATGGAACTCAGATTCCTTACATGGGATAGGTTGAAATTACATTTAAACTAAAAGATGATTGTTCTTCCCTTGTTGTTCCTTTTCTCGTGACCAAAGAGAATATCAACCTGCCTCTTATTGGTTATAACGTCATTGAAGAATGCATCAAGAATGGCCTAACCGAGCAACAACTAACTAATGTGTTTCCTCGTGTTTCTTCTGCCAGTGTAAACAGTTTGATTGAACTCATATCCCGTAACCAAGATACAGAACTGTGTGTTGTTAAAACTGATAAACATGATCATACAGTTAAGAAAGGACAAACGTTTAAAGTTTCTTGTAGACTAAATCATGATACTATAGACAACGATACCCCAGTTCTTTTTTAACCTGAAGAAAATACACATTTGCCAACCGGACTATCGGTGTATGATCGTCTTTTGATAATAAAACGTGGTAAAACTACCAAAATTGCTTTCGAAATTGAAAACTGTTGTTTGTGTTCGGAAGAAAGATCAATCGTTGCGTCTCTGTGTTGATTTTAGAGCCCTAAATCCAAAGACCGTCCCAGATCGCCATCCGATTCCAAGAAATCAAGGAACTCTTGATACCTTGGGAGGGAACGCGTGGTTTTCCGTCTTGGACCAAGGAAAGGCTTATCATCAAGGTTGTATAAGCGAAGATAGCCAACATCTCACAGCTTTCATCACTCCTTGGGACCTTTATGAATGGGTGCGTATTCCATTTGGATTGCGCAACTCACCAGGTGCCTTTTAGAGGTCTATGGAGGGTTGCTTAGGAGACTTAAAGACTCATTGCTTACAATGAGCCATTGCGCTACGTAAGCATCCCATAAGGCATTTTTAGACTGTCTAAAATCAATTTTGGCTAATCCGTAGAAAATTACTGCCATTGTTTGGACCGCGCCACGCTCGCAAAGGCCCATTGTTAGCAATGAGTCTTTAAGAGACGAGATGTGTGTTCCGTATCTTGATGATGTCATTGTTTTTAGCCGTACCTTTGATCAACATATTGAACATCTTAGGAAAGTTCTTCGTCAAATGAGAGAACATGGAGTGAAATTGAAGCCAAGAAAATGTAAAGTGTTTCGAAAAGAGGTTAAGTTTCTCGGTAGAGTTGTTTCGTCAGAAGGATATAAATTAGACATTGATAGTATAAAACCAATACTAAATTTGCAAAATTCGACTCCAAGAACAGCTAGAGATGTACGACAACTTGTCGGACTTCTCGGATAATACAGACGGTATATAAAAGATTTCACTCGTATTGCTAAGCCTGTTTACGATCTTCTAGCCATACAACTTAATTCAAAGATGAAACGAAATGAAAAATCAGCGCGTAAAGCAAAAGCTTCATCGAAACAGCTACCGTCAATCCATATTATTCAGTGGACAGAACAACATCAATCAATTTTAGACCTATTGATAAAGCAACTAACATCCCCTCCAATAATGGCTTATCCATCTTTCAATGATCCATTTATTCTACATACAGATGCATCCGAAGTGGGCTTAGGAGCTGTGCTTTATCAAAAACAGAATGGTGTTCTAAAAGTTATCGCATATGGGTCTCATACATTGAGTCCAGCAGAGAAAAATTATCACTTACATTCCGGAAAACTAGAATTTCTAGCTCTAAAATGGTCAATATGCGAACAATTCCGTGATTACTTATACTATGCTCCGTCGTGTGTCGTCTATACGGATAATAACCCGCTTACCTATGTCTTGTCGTCTGCTAAATTGAATGCACCAGGTTAACGTTGGATAAATGACCTAGCTGATTTTTAATTTTCTATTAAGTGTCGCCCAGGTTCAGCCAATTGTGATGCCGATACTTTGTCAAGAGTACCGTTAGACTTTGAATCCTACATGAACACGTGTACCAAAGAACTTTCGACCGCTGAAAGGCAGGCTGTAACAGGTGCTGCAAACTTTATCAACATAGGGCAATCAAACTGGGTCTCCGCTATAACAAATAGCAAAAATGTGTCTGATTTACAAGACTTAACAAAGGAGCCAAACTTTAAACGAATTGATGCAAATGACTTACGCCAATCTCAAATAGATGACCACGTTATTAGCAGAGTCAGATATTTTGTGAGTAAGAGAAAAAACTTCCGCTAAAGAAACCTCCTCGGAATTGCCAAATGTTAAACGATTCCTCTATGATAGGCATAAATTAGAGTTCTCAGATATTGAATTTTCCATTAGGAATATCTGCAGTTGCATTCGTCAAAGACGTCCCGCCATGCAGTCAAAAGCTCCGTTACAATCTATCACAACGACATCTCCATTCTAACTCGTTTCTATCGATTTTGTTCATCTTGAACGCAGCCAGGGAGGTTACGAATACATATTAGTCATAATGGACCATTTCATGCGATTTGCACAGGCTTACCCAACAAAGAACAAATCGGCAAAAATCGCTGCTGTAAAACTTTACAATGATTTCATACTTCGTTTCGGTTTCCCAGTCACTATCCATCACGACCAAGGAGGTGAATTCGAGAACAGGCTCTTCGATAGGCTTCAAGAACTATGCAATATCAAACATTCGCGCACAACTCCATATCACCCGCAAGGAAACGGCAAGTTGAGCGATTCAACAGAACCTTGTTATCGATGTTATGTACTCTACCGGAATCTTATGAAGCTCGCTGGCATCAGCACTTAAATAAAGTTGTAAATGTATATAATTGTACGCGCCATGATACCACTGGATTTTCGCCATTTTACTTGCTTTTCGGAAGACAACCTCGTTTACCTATAGATTTGTTGTTCCACGTTGAGACATCATCTCCAGCCGGTAGCCATTTTGAATATGCAGAACAGAAGAAGAAAGCAATGGAGGAAGCGTATGAAATAGTAAAGAAACGAGCAGGAGCGAGTGCATCAAGGAATAGAGAGAAATATGATAAAGCAGTACAATCCGTCGAGTTAAAGCCAAACGATAGAGTCCTCGTTCGTAATATGTCGGAGAGGGGAGGACCAGGAAAATTGAGAGCAAATTGGGAAAAGGATATCCACGTTGTTGTACGTCGTATGGATCCTTGATCCTTCGTCGCCAGTTTACGAAGTAAAACGAGAAAATGGAGAAGGCACAAAACGGGTCCTACATTGAAATCTTTTGCTACCTTGTAATGAATTACCAATAGACGACTCGTCACAACAACTTGGTAGTCGCAGGATTCGAAAATCTAAACGGCGCCGTACACGTCTTTTAACTCGAGAAAATAGTCGCCCAGCCGATGAAGACAGTTCCGAAGAAGAAGAAATCGTGCTCTTACCAAATCGTTTGCCATCAACAGAAGCTGAAATTGATATATCTCTACGATACAAGAAGAGAACGACGCTCTCCCCAAGATGAACGTAGAGCTGCTTGAGAATGTACAGCCAGAGGACAGAATCGAAGATAATCCAATCGAAACTCGTGAATCAGCACCATTAACACGGCCAGTACCGAATAATCCGGAAAACATTGTAAATGAAGAACCCCTTCTCAGTACAACAGAAGAGCCTATCACATCGTCGGAACGACCAGTTCGTTTACGCCAAATACCGAATCGTTTATCGTACTACGCGCCGGGACAAGCATATTCCGTTCAAGCTTCGACTTTGAATACTGTAAATAATGAACCATTTGTCGATGATCAACCTATACTCGTTCGTCTTCCATTGAATAATCAAGTAATGACTACATTCGTTTATCCATCGATGCCACTCTTCACGCCGTCTTGGCGCCAGCCAATACAGAACTTTGTATAACAGTCGTTCGTTGTTCGAACACCGATTTACATTTAACTATTTAATCAACTTTTTGTATATATTTCATCAAAAAAAACGTGCTACTGCTCGCTACTTCATCTTGCTATGAAAGAATTTCATACGATTTTACCAAAATAGCGATGTCTTTTCAAAAAACTGACACTGACCAATAATTTCGTTTTGTTACATATATCGTATTTGATTACAGCTGCAGTGTAATCATGTAACAGTTGTTGACGTGATGGAGAACACTTTCAGTCAAATATTGTCTTCGGGATTGTTCATGTCAGACGTGACGTTACAAACCAGACTTAAATTTGATTCGTTTTGGAAGTTACAGTAAGTAAAGAACATTTTGTCAGTTTGCCAGGAGATCTTACTAGTCAAATTCCTTTTCACTTAAAGAACTACAGAAGGTCGATTTGTTATTGCAGAAGAAGATGCGTAATATAACTTGGCACAAGACAAAGATCTTGAAGGAACCTTTTTATGTTTATTTTATGTCGGGGACGACATTCTTTTAGTAGGGGAGAATGTAAGGACATGACCTTTTAACCTTTTGTATAGACAATAAAAGATGCTTAATGCCTATTGTGTACATAGTAAATAAACAGTCGTTGAAAAGTTGTTGACATACGTAGTCAAGTTTCGTTGTCAAGATAACACACGTTTGTTCAAGTTTTATGTTTCAAGTGAAGTAAAGATGAGTTTTGCACATTTCGAGGGTTTTCTATGATTGTGTACCGAACCTGCGCATGGGAAAATAATACCCATAGATACGAAGAGTTACAAAAGTCTTACAATCACGAAGAGTTACAATCCTGATAAAATAGAAACTAAAATGCTGAAGCGCTTCAATCCTTAAAAAAAATTGGATTCTGGAATGCTTGTCGGGGATTTTGCTCCAAGGAGAACGGAATTAGTTTTAAAACATTTGAATCCTGTTTGTTATTTTTAGATATTTGATTAAAACTGTGGTGAATCAGTTTTGAAGCGTAGTGCTTCCTCACTTTACACAATTCAAAATGTAAGCGTTAGATGAATTTCAGCGGTAGAGCACTTGACGTCGGTTATTTTCCCGCACTCTCTATTAATTATCTTCGAAATCCTGTTGTCTGTAAACTTTCTCTTCAACCCTATCCAGTGTTGGGGCTGCGATGGCCTTCCTGGTGTGGGCAGTCTTCTCTCATTCTTCAGGTCCTCTGCACTATGTGATGGAGCTGCGATGGCTCCCCTGTGTAATCGGTAAAAGAGAGGGGCAGTGCGGGTGAATGACTCGGCCTTGGGTGTTGGCTTGAAAGCACGACCCGATAGCTCAGCGGTAGAGCACTTGACGTACAAAGTCAGGGGTCGTGACACAGAATAGAAATAGGCAGAAGGGTAACTCTTGTCGGTTCCTTTGTTGTTTTTGAAGCCTGTAGCAAACAAAAGAAATTTGCATTTCCCCTTTAACCTCGTTTTCATTCTGTGACTTGGCCACTGAGCCACTGACACAAATGTAGTTATGGCGGATGGTCGTAACGTATGCTGTTGTTGTGAAACGATTGGAGCATTATACTTGCCTTGGACTTTTAATGGTAGAAATATTGTGCTTGTCGACCCTGTAAAAAATTTCTTCCATCTTTGACAGACGTTTCTGCAAAGTTTTAGAGATATTTCAAGCGAATCGATTTGATGAAGAGCCTAATACAGGATGATCTGATTAACCTTGTTTTGCGAACGTACAGTTTCAAACTTGTTGAAGTTTTGTGTATGAAAGCTGGGGCTTAGGTTATATCAGCAGTTATTGAATAGATTGTTGTAAAATCAGTTCTCGCATGTTGTTCCCTTGGCCCACGTACTACTATAAAATAGCAGTGCGCGTGTATGGACATTAATCAAATATTTCTTTTCTAAAATCGAGCAAAAGACGGGGCTGATAAGAAAAGATTCTAATGCATAATATTATGTGAATTTGTTTTAAAACTTTAATTTTAATAATATTATGTGAATATTTCTTATTCATGAATATTAAGTTGATGATGAAACCTGTATTGCAAATACAGCAAAACACAATTTCTAACAACCACCGGTTTCGCCCAATTTCAGGGCTCATCAGTGCAGCTAGACATATTTAACATGTTCTTTTTTTAAACAGTTTCAGGAAAATTTTCCTTGTTCAATATTCCAAAATAATCAATGTCAGCTGCAGACCGGAAAACCTACCAAAAGTAATAGAATTTCAAACTTCTCCAGGAAATCTATTTTTCTGGGCTGTCTGGAAAACATATAAATAACCAATGATATACCAGAAATTGCAAATTCCTTTCTACAGTTGGGGAGTTTAAATATTTGTATATTTCTTCACCGTCACCCTGGTCACGGGGGGCTAAAGAGGTAGTTTACACTTGCCCAAAGTGCAACCCCAAAGCTAGCAGAGGGAAAGAGGTGCTTCATTTCTCTTTTTCTAGATTCATTGATCTAGCCTGCTACCCTTTAGCTATCCAAATTAGCCCATAGAAAGTAGTTGATAAAATACATCCTATCCAGTGGCGGACACTTGGGGGGGCGAGGGGGGGCGACCGCCCCCCCAATACTTTAGAGAACAATGGTCTTTTGTTCTAAAACAATGGGAAATGTGACGTCATCTTATTAAAACAATAGGCTTGCCCCCCCAATATTTGACCAAGTGTCCGCCACTGATCCTATCACATCAGTGGAGGGTAAATGGATAAAGGGCACAAAAGAAGATACAAATAAGATGACAGGTAATAGTGAGATTTGTAATTGTATGTTAAGTTTAAATGAAAATTAAATGTTTCCATTATTATGCAACTTGCTGTTATATGAATTAAAATGCCAATTCAAAAATGTATCTTTTGTGAATCTTTCTATAATATCTCTTGGCATATTTTGATATTCCTGCAACTCTTTGATCCAAATGTGTGACACACTGTATTGATCAGAAACACAATCGGTATTTTATCTCTAAACTTTCCAACATTGCCATTGGTACTACCTATTACATCATTTTTTCAAAAGCAAGCCATATGTTCAAACCCATAATGATATCCTTTTTAGACCTGGTTGCTCTTTTTCTAAGTATTCCTCCTTGTTTGACATTTGTAAAATTGTTAATGGTCGTATCTTGTAAACCCAGTCTAGCCAGTTGCAAACTGCCTGCAATTGGTAACTGTACTGTTTATAACTGATTATTTTTAAAACTGTGTTTGCTAATTTTTCTATCAGATCCCTAGTTTATATCACCATATTCGATTTTATGTCCTTTTTACATGTTGGCATGTGTGGGATAGTTTATGAAAAATTGACATATTCTTTGCCATGTCTCTAATGACACCTTTTTTGCTTCAGATGTGACTTGATTACTAATACAACTTACTGAAATTCATAGCAATTTTCTTATTGCCTTCAGCTTTAACTGACCAAGTTTCACTGCCATACACCTAACATTCTCTGCTTCAGACAACCCCCAAAACAGTCAAAGGGCCAACAACGTTTTTTAATATTTTGTTGTGCTGCTTACAGACCTTTGCTTTGCAAACCAGGCTATCCAATTGCAAAGTATCTTTAATAGTGAGATTTGTAATTGTAGTTTTAGTTGAACTAAAGATGAAATGTTTCCATCATTACCCAAACTCAAAGTCTTTGAGAAAAAACTGCATACATGTAAACACAAATATCTGCAAATCACAAATGAACAACTTTGAGATATTTTCTGCTCTTTCTTGTAGTTGATGCCAATTCTCTATTTCCAAATTTAATACAATAATAAATCCTCAGTCTTATGAACAGCATAACCATATATCTCTTGTCAAACTGCACACATTGAATATTTAATATTTCCTTTTTCCAAGATTTCAAGGATTTCACTTCCAATTGATTTAACCTTCCTTAAATTTCTGAAATATCTAACAAAAATATCTTCCAACTTTATTAAAAAGTCCATCATTGCCTTTGAGGGAACTGTGAGTCCTCCAAATAAATTTGTATCAGTGTCATAGGCTTTAAAAACAAGAAATAACTTCCTTTTATCATCAAGGTGATTGTCAGTTAGATATGATTTACAAGTACTGCATTGGTGTCTTTCAAAAGTTCGCTTCAGTAAAAAGCCAGCAACATAGGCTAACGAGTTGTGTTTTATTACTTTGCTTTGTATGTCCTCTGTTGTATATTCAGAAGAAATAAATTTAAGTGGAGACATGCTTTCTGTTGCTAATGGCACAATATCATTTACGCTAGAAAGTTCTGTTAATGGATGATCAGCATCCTCTTCACAGTTTCCACTGGTAATTTTCAAAAGGTTTGTATGGAAAAGCTTTCTGTAAGCCCTTTTAAACTGAATGGGGGTTGAATTGTCTGAATTTCCACCTTGCTGCCTGATGGATCCAAAAAAATTTTCAAGTGAATCTTGATTTAACTGCCTGGTTACTAAGAAAGATATGGTGCCAGACTGAAACAATTTTTCTCACAGACTGATCATTGAATTAAGTGTAATTAACCACCCATTCAGGCATTTCAATTTATTTGTCTTGTCTTCCTTTGTTGACTTATTAGTAACTTTTAAGGATTTGAAAAGCTGGATTCCATCTTTCATTATCTTAAGATGTGGAGATGCTTGAGAGAAAGGTCTGCGCTGTTTTTTTGCATCTTTGAAACTTAGTGAATTGCAGGTGTCAAAGATCTTATCAACTCTCTCCAAAAATTCAGCTGTACCAATTGCACTTTTAGAAAGACCACCAAGGCTTGCATACAGAGTAATACCAGCAGCGACAGAATGACTAAATATTTGAGCAGCAAGCTTGACTCTCATTTTCATAAAGCCACTAGGATTAATGTGCCTTTCTGTTAGCTTAGGGGCAGTCCTGATTGCTTGTTTTTGCTCCTAATTATAAAAAGATTTGATGTCATCCCAGTTTGCCTCTTTGTTTTCAAATTCGAAATTGTACTTTAAAAGATTGTTGCGGACTGACTTAAGAAGATGTGGAGGATCAAAAATCACAAAGTAGTTTTTGCCTCTCATTTGAATGTATGGCTGTTCTGCAGTTACATTTTCAGACTGGATGAAAGATAAAAAAATTTGAACCTTGGTCACTGATGATGGAAACAACATTCAATCCCATAGATTCTAAATGAAGAAGGGCTTCACTCATTATATCTTTTAGCCTATAGGCATCACAAGATTCATTAACAAGAAAATATGCAATAGGCTGTTTCCAGTTATGAAGAATTCCCTTAGCCATCAATACCAAAGCAGAGTTAGCAACTAGACCAGATGACTTACCGTCACCAAAGTCCTCCAAGCCAACCAAATGATCCTTAGATATATCATAGAACAGGTGGCTTTTCAGTGAAATTTCATCCATCAAAAGAGCAAATCTTACCTGCTGCTGGAAGTGACTCTGCTCTCTGCTTTATAACATAGAGAGACTTCTCAGTAAATCCAACATCTGAAGCAAATTTTGCCACAGTGTTGGTTAGAGTCTTCTTGCTAGGTAAGTTAAAAAGCTTTGCTAGAAATCTGTATGCCTTTCCACTGATGTGATATAATGTCAAAGCCCAGGCCTTAAAATTATCATCAAATCATCTACCTTTTGAATGATAGCATGAAAGTTTTAATTGTGTTTTTAAAAAGTTCAGGAGGTGAGGGGAAACTACACCCTCTAGTAGCTTCAATGCTTTCTTAATTCTCTGACCTTTTTTCAATCCTTTAGATGGGGAGGTTTTGGTTATCAGCTTTAAAGATAACCTTCGCAACTTCTGAATTTTTTGTTTTAAGATATTTCTTAATTTTTTTTCCGAGGGGTCTCAATTGGTGGTAAAGATGGTCTTTCATGAGACTGAATACCATTAGAAGGCACTTCTGTGGCAAAGTCATGATTTTTCATTTCTGAAAATAAATATAAAAAAGCAATGAAAAAACCAGATGAAATGTAATTAGTAGAAAATTAGACGAAAACAATTTGCAGAAGAAAGAACCAAATGTGTTGAGAAGTAGTAACAGAACCTTTAATAATAAAACTAATGAACAGTCATACTCACCAGTAGGCAATGGAATGGAGTCATCATTGTCGTTTGTAGAACTTTCAATGTCATCATCTAAGAGAAAAATATGAGAGAACAATCATCTAATATAATTTTTTGTTACATGTTGGCTGAAAACTCAAAATTAACATATTTACCATAAATTTTGCAATATTGTCAATACTTGAAGTGTCATTGAGACTCACCATGCATGTTTTCAAAGGTTGGCTGGTCAAAATGTTTGGCTTCTTTGCAGGGCTTCTTTGGATGATCTAAACAAATATAAGTGATAAAACACAAACATATGTGAGATGTTGCTTATGCTAAAATCTGTAATTTTCTAAGAAGCTTGTTCTTTTTACCAACAACAGATATGTCAGTGCTATTAATACATATAAATATCCTAGAAAATGTCATAAAACTTTGTTTTGCAGCTTTCTGATAATGTTTTTCATTTTAAAAGTTAAGAAATATTCACAGTTATTTCAGGTGATATGTTACTGCTTTTTTTACTTTGCTTCAAGTTAAAACACACTACTTGTTTCTAGTTTGCTTACTGTGTGTTCTTTGTGGCAATGGTCTTGTGATCCCATTTGTGGGGGGAGGATTCAGAACATCGAATAGCGTTGGCTTTGCATTACCCAGAAGCCTCGATCGTTGATTTACAAACTTTGGCAGGAATCAGGGTTGCCACTCGAAGGGATTTCTACCTACAGTAGGGATTTTTTGCCTTTTGTAGGTTGTAGGGATAAACCTACGGGATAAAATGCAAAATGTAGGTATAAATCGCTCAAATTGTGGGTATAATCAAGATTGAAGAATTTTCTTTGAGTAAATTTTTATTTGCACAAGAAACATTGAACTCAATGAAATTCCCCGTCCCTGGTATGCATCTTGCGTTCAAATTTGATCTAACACATTCTCCAAAATGAATTGTAACAAAACAAAATTGAGAAACAGATTGGCAGTCCGCACGATTGAGGCCGTAATCCGAGTTGGTGAAGGGTTCCCTGGATGTTTTGAAGTTAGTGCTAGGCTATCGTCTCTCTATTCCAGTGCCAGAGGATCATATATGGAAAGATACAATAATAATGACCGGGAAGACGTTGAGAACATTGAACAGTTTGACTGACTATTTACCTGAAGCAAATTTCCCTTTTTATTGTGTTAATTGGGTAGATTGATTGCCTTTTCTTTGGTTTATATTTGTTTAACTGCTACTTGCATCATATTATTATATTATATCGTTCTAAGGCTATAACAGCTTCATTAAAATAGACAGGTTACAAAGCGAATTGAGTTTTTTTGTCATTGTGTGGGTTGTTTTCGTGGGTATAATTTCGAAATTGTAGGGATTTGTAGGGATAATTGAGGAAAAATGCGTATGGAGAAAGTAGGGAGAAAACGCATGCGCTGTAGGTATATCTGGCTTTCATACAGTGGCAACCCTGGCAGGAATTGGGGTTCGAAATGATGTTTCTGCTTAAATAGGACGGGGTTCGCTTCATCAAGTCTAAACGGCGACAATTTTGAAGCCATTCGCGGCACCTAAAAAAATGGAAAAATATAACCATTCATTATCACAAACATAAATTAAAAAAAAAAGCTTTAGAAAGCGTTTTCTTGAATTTGCAACAATGTAGGGCGTATCTTTAGATCACTCACCGATCGCGGTCTGATGGAAAATGATGGAAGCTCAGCTCCGGGTTCGAAACTGGGTTGTTACTGCAGTTGATCGCAGAGCAGTAAACTCCTTTCGACATCCTCCGCTGATTTTTTAGCGATTTCTCGTTGGAAGACGACATAATTGAAGGTTTAATTGGTCTTTCTTCAGTTTTCCCGCCACGTTCAAAAAACAATTAGAGACAGATACATGCTAAGTCTCGTTCTGAGTTAACGCATGCGCCAAAATTTTCAGGCTTCACCTCATATGCGGGAGTTACCCTTCTGCCTATTTCTATTCTGTGGTCGTGAGTTCGAGCCTCGCTCGGGTCGGTTATTTTCCCGCACTCTCTATTAAATAGGCAGTTGTAGAATTGGGTCAGCCACAAAAAGCCAGATATGACGTTGTGTAAGGCGAAATTGCCACGTAAAAAATCCATAGATTTTCAAAACGCTTTTGCAAAATAGGGTGTTCTGCTAAATTGTGGTTCTGCTAAATTGCTAAGGGTGTGGTCAGCAAAAATTTTCTCCTCTTTGCCCCTCCAATCTTCCAAACCTGGCTATGCCACTGCTTCTTATCGTCTTTACCTTAAAGTTAAAAACGGAATTCTAAAATGGGCGTTTCCATAATTTACCAGTGACCTGAAGGGTGCGGCACAAAAATTAGTGTCTAACACCCCCCCCCTAATAATTGTTGCTTAGATCTGCCCCTGTTCATCAGTTCCATGGAATAGCAAATCCAGCCTCTCGGTACTTGAATATTATTCACAAATTGGTGGTCGTAACTCGACTTGAAGTCTGTGATCATCTTTCCATATTCATATCTATACTGATAAGCCCCATTGGTCTGCAAGACCCGTACATGAGAATTTCCCTTTTAAGTGCAGCATCTTGAATTGTACTTGGATAAGGGCCAGATCAGTGGGATAAGTTTTGGGTATATTGAATTTGAATTGTGTATCTGCAGCAAAATTTTTCTGCTTTTACTTGCTAAAGGTTTTAGAGTCAGTCTCAAAATTAGACCTTCGTTCTTCTTCTATCTTTTCTTCGATGCCAAGCTCCCCTTCTTTGAAAGAAGCAGCACTTTCAATAAACTCCACAGGACATTCTGAAGTTGACGTAGGTGAACTGGGTTTGAGATATCTTCTCTGCTTTCTTCTGGTTTTGTTGAGGGAACAATTTTTTCCTATTTTCCGTGTATTGGAATGAGCAGCTTCAATTTTTCGTTTCTTTACTGCTCTCTTGAAAGCTCCAGAATTATGTTTTCGTCTTGAAGAGATTTTAGCCAAATGATTTACAAAAGATTGTGAAGTTTGAAACAGCCGTTATACACTGGTGGACCTCACGCAGTAAACTTTAATATTTGTTTATTAGCGCAAGGAGGACAATGTGCCCTCTTCATAGAAATGCCCTCGACGTCAGCTGTTTGCTGTTATCAAAAGATTCATACCAACTTCTGAATGTACTCTTTTAGTCAAGTCAACATTTCTCAAAACATGTAAAGAAATTTCTTATGCCAAAAGCTAGCCGATTTTCAACTTACTAACGGCATATCGAAACAAAACGACAGTTACGAAAGAATTGTTAGTAGCTTGGAATTATGTTTCAAAATGCCCTTTTAATCAAGCCTGCCTCTTTGCCTCTTGGTCCTTCCAGCGTCCCTGATTGTGGGATGTAAACGGGAGAGGCATGTGTGATTCAAACTGAATCGCAACGTATATACTCAAAGTGTGTAATAAAAGAATAATGGCGAAACTTGATTCCATGACGCTCAACACGAGGAAACAATTTAACTATAAATTTGAGATTCAATTGTACGTAGAAAAAATGAAGAGATGTAAGTTAGCATAATAATAGGGCCTCGAGATCCAGGGCCACATAAAGTAGTGAATTCTATTTCAAGAATTGAATTAATTAAACGAAATAAGAGTATTATAAACAAACTTGAATGCGTTTAATAAGAAATGGGGAAACAAAATTTCTTCGAATTTAATAATAAAATTGTACCTACAGTCTGAAGACAATTTCGAAAACCGACAGTTATGACAGGAAAAGTTGGTCTTACTATTGGGTTTTCCATGGTGCTAAATTCATTGCTGCTAATTAAAATTCGAAAATTTTACTCGCAATGAATTTTTGGAGGGTGTGGGGGTGAGTGATGCCTGAATAGAGGGCTTCTACGGTTGGGGTTCTTTCTCTAAAAAGGAATGATATACTTTAATTTTTTGTAAATATCATCGCAACTATCATTATTTAACAAACCTCAGCACAGATTGATTGGGTAGAATAAAATTACGATGTAAAAAGCAAAAACAGTACACTGCAGAACTTTTGAAGAAATGGGTTTTACTAGAAACTTCCGTTTTTTACGGCTCTATTTATTAATCGAAGAAGAGGAAATACGTAGGTTTTTCTATAAAATACGTAATTTATATGATCTTTCTATTGCTTTAGATCCTTAATTGTGTCTTCCAACTAAACGCTCTAGGTCAAAATGCAACCGCAAAATGCACACACGAACGGGAATGGGCCGAGCCAGACAAGGCACAGCGAAAAATGTTCTTGAAACCGGGTCCGCATGATCTAAATAGCGTTAATCTACAATTCTAAAATTTAGATCCAAGATTGTATCTTTGAAATATGGTTCGATTTACCATCTGTTGCTTTAGAATATAGATTAAAGTCTATTGTCTAAATCATCTCCTGTTTTCTAAAGGCGCAAGCACGGCGGTTCGAATACTGTAGATATACAAATGGCAACAGTTTTTTCAAGAAATACATACCTAAAGCAATGCTTTATAGTCAAACTATCAAAAGTCTGGGACATATATCTTTTATTCTTCACATACTAAAATTGTGTGTTATTAAAACCTTGTGTTTTTCAAATGCCTGAGCAACCGGATTTTTAGATCAACTTCACTGGGTCGAGTGGGCATCTCGGTGTTGAGACAACTATTCTTGCGCATCTTCCCCTTCCTTTACAATTAGAAAAGCGATTACTGCTTCTGCACATTGCAGCCTTCATCTTAGTCAAATGTTTATGCGGAGAAGACGTTTTTCGAAAAATTTTGCCCCAGAAGGGATAAAAGAAAGGCAACATATATTTCACAGCCAAAACGCTACGAGTAAGTGACAATGACGCAAAATTGATCATCGACTCCGTCGATGATCAATTAAAAACCAGCCAGGCTCATAGGTTTGTCACATCACTACGCAGAGAAGATGGTCCAATCAGAGTGGAAATTGTTCAATCAGCAATAAACTTTCTAGACCAGCGCATGAACATTGAGCAAGATGAAACAATCAACAATTTAAAAAAGATATTGGATGCAAGTTCACCAGCGCAGATGATAAATGCCAGCAGAGATCTTGTGAGCCAGTTATTTGGAGAGGACAAGGTTGAAGAGTTTGTCTCTGATGTCTGCATGTCATGGACAAACCTAAGCAAAGTTCAAGTCTATAGCCAGATAGAAGATTCTGGCACACTCTATGCATTGAAGCTGAGAAAAATGACAGAGGCCAGCATTGGTTTGCTCAGAAAATTCCTTGCTTCCTTCCTCACCTTGACACCACATAGCATGGCAACAGAGAGAGCTGTCTCCCATTATAATAATATCAAAATATCCAGCAGAGCATCACTAAAGCCAGAATGCATGAACTGGCTTGGTTTGCATGAACTACCGAGCTCTCTCTCGTACACCTCCTTCACTCTGTGTCGATGAATCATAGAATTTCAATCATTTCAATCAAAACTCGTTTGAATGGTAAATTAAATGCCTAGTGTATTCCAGCCTTAAGACATTGAAGCGTCCATTTTGTTGCGTCAATTAAAGACATTGAAGCTGTCATTAAAGTTGCCATTAAAGCGGCCATTCTGTTCCTATGGTTTCAACCCTATTTCAATACAAAGTTAACCTGATTTTAACGTGGGTGAATAACTATTTCTATACAAAGCTTGACCTGATTTTATCGAGCGTGGCAGGCATTCCTTCATCTGGGTTGAGGCGGATTCACGTTTTTCTGCCTTATCTGATTTTATTGGAAATTGGAGAGTTCAAAATCGGTTCTAAATCCAATCTGAGATCAGGTAAGTGTTTTCTTTAATTTTCGCATATTGTTCCGATCTTTACAAGTATAACTCAAAGATAGCAAAACCTAGAACAAATGGCAACAGTTTTTTTTCTCATGAAATTCAAACCTCAAGCAATGCTTTATAGTCAATCGGTGGTATCTTTAGCACTAGTTTAGAAACTTGGTGTTCGCAAAATATGTATTTATAAAATGTGTAAATTGTGCAAAAGTTTAATTTTTTGAAACATTCTTCTTTCTATTATTGGCTGTTAACGATAGAACCAGACTTGGGTTTATTGGACACCTAGTGTTTACACTCCTAATTGACCAATAGGCAATTCTCAGTTTCCTTATAAATGCTATGTACTTCCACTTCGTCTAATCCAATAGACGGATTGTCTTGTATAAGTAAAAGGAAATTAATTCCTACTTCATAGGAATATCATTAAATAATATTGGAAAGCTGCCAAAATTATATCAAATCATATAATTATATTTTGATGATATCTACAAATATATCTTAAAATCATTTGAGCAAAATTTCACATTTTAACAAATTTTGTCTTTATTTTCTTCAACAGATGCTAACATGCAGTTGTTACACGTCGCATTGCTAACAGCAACCGTTTTCATTGCACTTGTGACCATTTTACTAAATTCAATGAAAATGCACATGAAAAGTCAACCGAGCTTTAGAAGAACCTTTCCATTAAGAAACCTTTGGGATGGCGTCCCTGAGTTTGTGCTATACTTGAGATTAACTTCTAGTCCGCGTTGGGAGCAAGAATATAGAAATAATTTGGTTCGCACTATGAAGCTTTTCTTTCCACCTGAACGAGCGAAACTTGTAGTTGTATTGGACAACGAAAAGAAAGAAGACCATTTGTTTGGAGACAAAATAAAAACAGAATGGCCATATCCACAAATATGCTACAGAGATCCAAGTTCCATTGATGCATACCGCGGATGGGGCAAGGCCAGAATGTTTTGGGACATGATGTATCCCGATAAATGTACCAATGTATCTTATGTGGGGTATGTCGATACTGATACATTTTTTAGCACCTTAGTAACACCACAGTTGCTATTTGACAATGGAAAACCAATTATTATTGCAAAAATTGGCCAGGTTCCGTACCAATGTTGGGCTGAAACAACAGAGTTGTTTCTCGGCAAAAAAGAAGCTATGCAATGCATGTCAACTTTCCCTGTTATGATAAAAACGGAGCATATGATAGAAATGAGAGAGGTCCTTGCAAGAAATCACAGCATGGATTTTGATTCAGTTTTTAAAAACACTCCACGTCAAATGCATTGTCTTTGTCAGTTTAGTATCATGTGCAATTATGTTTGGTACTATCACAGAAATGAGTACTCATGGCGCTTGCAGATGGTCCCAAATGGTGACTGGAGAGGAGAACATTTGCTTGCTAGTCAAGTGTCACTAGATTATTATCGGACTAACGTACCCCCAGAGATGACGATACCAATGCCGCGCTCATCAATTCACCTGAGGTACACAATAACAAATGGTCAGTCCTATCTGTCAGAAGTCCCTCCAAAGGAATATATCGAAGATTTTATTAAAGAAGGACTTTGTTACTCAGCTGGATTTGATGTCTGTCCGGAAAGTTGCAAAAAATGGAACCAGGCAAAGATACATTACAATCTTTATTCGTTTGAATTCTATCAATGGTTTTGGGACAAAAGGTGCATGGAAGAGCAAGAAAAGCATTACAGAAACGTCAAAGAGCTAGTTCGCTACTATGTTTTTTCAAAGATGGAAGTTTTTGGACTTTCTTCTCTAGATCAACTATGTACCATATTATGAAAATATTTATATATTTTCCATTTTATGGCAACAAATTTTGCGTTTCTTCTTCTCATTCGCTGTTGAGTAGTGCAGTAGCTGAGAATTTTGCAATGATTCAGCACAACGAAATTATAGAAACTGTAGCGGGGTTCATTTTAACGTGCAGTGGTAGCCAATTTGGGCATTGATAAATCGTAAATGTACATTGATACACAATCGTAAATTTTTTTGCAGTGAAAAACCAAAAACAAAAGACATTTAGTAGTATTTAGTTATTAAAAGGTAAAATTGCAGCAACTACCAGTAAAGAACACATAAAGATTATAATAGGGCATCACAATAATAAAAAGGAGAACATAACAGTAACAATGATCTATGAAATCTCTGTAAAATTTTATCGAATTCAGTATCTAGAAGCTATCTAGTTTTTTTTCCATCTTCTTCTTTGTGATGTTTGTTCTCGAAAACTGTTTTAAATCTAGAACACTTTCCCTCGTTGAAATCTCTTGTGAAGCTAGAATGAAAGGTGGTGTAGTTCGAGAAATTTACATACAGTTAGTTTGATAGGTGCGGTCATAAACAATTTTCAAAGGCAACACCAAAATTTTCAAAAATTTTGAAAATGTGCAGTGTTAAAAATTTCTTAAAATTCCTTAAAATTCCTATCCAAATAGATATATAATGTAATGTTATTTTGTCGGAAAAGCAAGTAGATTTTAACTCAACTTGGAAGCAAAATTATAAAGTACATTATTATAGAAAACCAAATATTTGAGGGTATGTCAACCATTGTGAATTCTTGGTTATATAGAATCACAAGAAACCAAACTCAACTATATAGAATCTTAAAAAACAAAATTGTGTTTGTGGAGTGAAATTTACTAGCGATGTAATATATATTGTTTATCAAACTTTAATATCGTCTGACTTTTCGAAGTATGTCAATTAGACGGACAAAACTGATGACGATAAAGAAATGTAAAAATAGCAATTGCACAACAATAATAATAATAACAATAATAATAATAACAATAATAATAATAATAATAATAATAATAATAATAATGATATCTTTATTTACAGTTGGTTTGAGCGATAGTTAATATACATATATATATATGTAAAGCTAATTAATAACAACTATTTATATACAAAAATGAAATAGTTCAATATTAATCTACCTATTTACATATTTTACAGCTACATTTGTCTTCATTCTAGGCATATATGCCTCTTTTAAATTTGGCTACGTTTTCCACATTTTTTATCGTATCAGGCAAGGTGTCCCAGAAAATGCTCCCCCGGAATGCCAATGAATTTATCCCAAATGATAACGTTTGGTAGGCAAAAGTTGCAGCGTATTTTTCATTCCTAAATTATAAGTCAATTCTCTCTGTACGTAAAACTCTCTCACGAATGAAGGACTCTCATAATTTAATGATTTGTATATCTCTGTCATTCAAAGGTGGATTTATAATCACAAAACAGCTCGCGTACTGCACGTTTATTAGCTCGATTTATCTCCTTATTACATTGCTTTCCACATAAAATCCAAATGAGAGGATAATAGTTGAAATTTGATAACAGAAAGGAATTGTATAGTAATTTTGCCTTGCCTATATCTAGGGAGTTAGCCGCCCTAGAAAATGCTTTCACAATTTGATTCATTTTATGACATAGGGTTTTGATATGCTGGTCAAATTTAATGCCAGCATCGATTGTGACGCATAGAAGTTTAACGCTGTCTGATAAGTATAAGGTATTTCCATTTATTTCAATAAAAATTTCTTTGTATCAGTTTTGGTTCCAAGGACCATCATCTGGAACCTAGGTTGATTAGCTACCATGCTGTTCGATTCGAACCATTTTAGAGCTTGACATAGATCTTCTTCTATGCCAACAAAGATTTCATCCAAATCACTACCACAAGAGTAAATGTTAATTGTTAAACAACTAATGTTAAATTGTCTTCAATTTACTTTCCGGTCCGTGTTGTTTGACCATACAACTGTATGATTCAAATTCGAAACTGGTGAAATTATTTTGAAGAATTTTCGCTCTGAAATTTTAATGTACTCTGATATTGAAGTTTTGAAAGAATAATATTTCCACGGCATCGAATATCTTTCTATATCTGTCTATAAATTATATATCCCAATAGATGTTTATTTAATTTGAGCGTCATCTTTTTTGTGTGCGTTTCATCATTTAAGCTTTTCTTTGCCTTTCTCTGCAAAAATTTTCCTTAATTTTTTGTCCATTGAAGTAAAATGTTGGAAATGCACAAATGTTTCTCTAGAATGGCACAAAAAAGGATTAGCACTGTACATTTTGTGCCCTACCTTTACCACTATGTCTCAATGACAGCTCTAAATTCTCGTACTCCTCCTTAGCGACGGAGTCGATGATGAAATAGAATTTACCAATCAAACGAGACTTACCTGTAAGCGAAGTTTGATTGAAATTCTATGACCCATCGACACGGAGTGAAGGAGGTGTACGCCCAGCCCGCCTTTTTTCTTTGCATACCCGCCCAAGTTCATTCGAACATTTTTTCATTTTGTCATTGATCCATGGCTGCTCTAAAGACTGGTTTGCATGAACTACCGAGCTCTCTCTCGTACACCTCCTTCACTCCGTGTCGATGAATCATAGAATTTCAATCATTTCAATCAAAACTCGTTTGAATGGTAAATTAAATGCCTAGTGTATTGCAGCCTTAAGACATTGAAGCGTCCATTTTGTTGCGTCAATTAAAGACATTGAAGCTGTCATTAAAGTTGCCATTAAAGCGGCCATTCTGTTCCTATGGTTTCAACCCTATTTCTATACAAAGTTAACCTGATTTTAACGTGGTTGAATAACTATTTCTATACAAAGCTTGACCTGATTTTATCGTGCGTGGCAGGCATTCCTTCATCTGGATTGAGGCGGATTCACGTTTTTCTGCCTTACCTGATTTTATTAGAAATTGGAGAGTTCAAAATCGGTTCTAAATCCAATCTGAGATCAGGTAAGTGTTTTCTTTTAATTTTCGCATATTGTTCCGATCTTTACAAGTATAACTTAAAGATAGCAAAACCTAGAACAAATGGCAACAGTTTTTTTTCACGAAATACATACCTCAAGCAATGCTTTATAGTCAATCGGTGGTATCTTTAGCACTAGTTGAGAAACTTGGTGTTCGCGAAATATGTATTTAAATAATGTGTAAATTGTGCAAAAGTTTAATTTTTTGAAACATTCTTCTTTCTACTATTGGCTGCTAAGGATAGAACCAGACTTGGGTTTATTCGACACTTATCGTTAACACTCCTAAGTGTCCAATAGGCAATTCTCAGTGTCCTTATAAATGCTATGTACTTCCACTTCGTCTAATCCACTAGGCGGATAGTGTTGTATAAGTGAAAGGAAATTTATTCCTATTTCATAGGAATATCATTAAATAATATTGGAAAGCTGCCAAAATTATATCAAATCATATAATTATATTTTGATGATATCTACAAATATATCTTAAAATCATTTGAGCAAAATTTCACATTTTAACAAATTTTGTCTTTATTTTCTTCAACAGATGCTAACATGCAGTTGTTACACGTCGCATTGCTAACAGCAACCATTTTCATTGCACTTGTGACCATTTTACTAAATTCAATGAAAATGCACATGAAAAGTCAACCGAGCTTTAAAAGAACCTTTCCATTAAGAAACCCTTGGGATGGCGTTCCTGAGTTTGTGCTATACTTGAGATTAACTTCTAGTCCGCGTTTTGAGCAAGAATATAGAAATAATTTGGTTCGCACTATGAAGCTTTTCTTTCCACCCGAACGAGCAAAACTTGTAGTTGTATTGGACAACGAAAAGAAAGAAGACCATTTGTTTGGAGACAAAATGAAAACGGAATGGCCATATCCACAAATATGCTACAGAGATCCAAGTTCCATCGATGCATACCGCGGATGGGGCAAGGCCAGAATGTTTTGGGACATGATGTATCCCGATAAATGTACCAATGTATCTTATGTGGGGTATGTCGATACCGATACATTTTTTAGCACCTTAGTAACACCACAGTTGTTATTTGACAATGGAAAACCAATTATTATTGCAAAAATTGGTCAAGTTCCGTACCAATGTTGGGCTGAAACAACAAAGTTGTTTCTCGGCAAAAAAGAAGTTATGCAGTGCATGTCAACTTTCCCTGTTATGATAAAAACGGAGCATATGATAAAAATGAGAGAGTTCATTGCAAGAAATCACAGCATGGATTTTGATTCAGTGTTTAAAAACACTCCAGGCACAATGGCTTGTCTTTGTCAGTTTAGTATCATGTGCAATTATGTTTGGTACTATCACAGAAATGAGTACTCGTGGCGCTTGCAGATGGTCCCAAATGGTGACTGGAGAGGAGAACATTTGCTTGCTAGTCAAGTGTCACTAGATTATTATCGGACTAACGTACCCCCAGAGATGACGATACCGATGCCGCGCTCATCAATTCACCTGAGGTACACAATAACAAATGGTCAGTCCTATGACTCAAAAGTCCCCCCAAAGGAATATATCGAAGATTTTATCAAAGAAGGACTTTGTTACTCAGCTGGATTTGATGTCTGTCCGGAAAGTTGCAAAAAATGGAACCAGGCAAAGATACATTACCATCTTTATTCATTTGAATTCTATCAATGGTTTTGGGACAAAAGGTGCAAGGAAGAGCAAGACAAGCATTACAGAAACGTCAAAGAGCTAGTTCGTTACTATGCTTCTTCAAAGATGGAAGTTTTTGGACTTTCGTCTCTAGATCAACTTTGTACCATATTATGAAAATATTTATTTATTTTCCATTTTATGGCAACGAATTTTGCATTTCTTCTTCTTAGTCGCTGTTGAGATCTCTTAAGTTTGCTATAAATTTATCATAGATGAAATGTGCAGTAGCTGAGTGTTTTGCAATGATTCAGCACAATGAAATTATAGAAACTGTAGCGGGGTTCATTTTAACGTGCAGTGGTAGCCAATTTGGGCATTGATAAATCGTAAATGTACAGTGATACACTCAAATTTGTTGCAGTGAAAAACCAAAAACAAAAGATATTTAGTAGTATTTAGTTATTAAAAGGTAAAATTGCAGCAACTACCAGTAAAGAACACATAAAGATTATAATAGGGCATCACAATAATAAAAAGGAGAACATAACAGTAACAATGATCTATGAAATCTCTGTAAAATGTTATCGAATTCAGTATCTAGAAGCTATCTAGTTTGTTTTTTTCATCTTCTTCTTTGTGATGTTTGTGCTCAAAAATTCTTTTAAATCTAGACCACTTTTCCTCGTTGAAATCTCTTGTGAAAGCTAGAATGAAAGGTGGTGTAGTTCGAGAAATTTACATACAGTTAGTTCGATAGGTGCGGTCATAAACAATTTTCAAAGGCAACACCAAAATTTTCAAAAATTTTGAAAATGTGCAGTGTTAAAAATTTCTTAAAATTCCTTAAAATTCCTATCCAAATAGATATATAATGTAATGTTATTTTGTCGGAAAAGCAAGTAGATTTTAACTCAACTTGGAAGCAAAATTATGAAGTACATTATTATAGAAAACCAAATATTTGAGGGTATGTCAACCATTGTGAATTCTTGGTTATATAGAATCACAAGAAACCAAACTCGACTATATGGAATTTTACGAAATAAAATTGTGTTCGTGGAGTGACATTTACTGCGATGTAATATATAATGTTTATCAAACTTTAATATCGTCTGACTTTTCGAAGTTTGCCAATTAGACGGACAAAACTGATGACGATAAAGAAATGTAAAAATAGCAATTGCACAACAATAACAATAATAATAATAATAATAATGATATCTTTATTTACAGTTGGTTTGAGCGATAGTAAATATACAAAGATATATATGTAAAACTATTTAATACCAACTATTTATATACAAAAAATGAAATAGTTCAATATTAATCTACCTATTTACATATTTTACAGCTACATTTGTCTTCATTCTAGGCATATATGCCTCTTTTAAATCTGGCTACGTTTTCCACATTTTTTATCGTATCAGGCAAGGTGTTACAGAGAATGCTCCCCCGGAATGCCAATGAGTTTATCTCAAATGATAACGTTTGGTAGGCGCAGGGGCGTAACTTGGCCAATAGGTTTGGGGGGGTGAAAAGGGTTTCTGCCCTGCAAAACTGAGTGTTGCCCTGCAGACCTCGTAGCAACGGTTTGTCTATAGGTTGCTAGTGACAGCTTTACCAGTGTACACTGGTCTTTACCAAGGACAAACTTCTAAGCAATAAAAACAAATTTGAAACTTCATTGCCTATGAAATATCTATTTCTCTACGTGAGCATGATTTTTTTTATTCATTTCATTTAATGTTGGTTTGCAAAATACTAGCTAATAAACAGCTAATGGGGGGGGGGTGGGATACATGATGTAGACAGCGCAACAAAATTTAGCCCAGGGGGACTAAGAATCAAGTTTAGTGAGGTAGGAGGACCCACCATGGTGGAAAGCATCTAAAAAGCATCTTTCAGACAAAAATTTAGCAAAAATACTATTATGCTAAAAGAACTGATTGTTTATTGAAAATATTATTGTTTATTGGGAAAAATAGGGAGGGGGAATATCATGCTAAAACTCTAGTATTGAACGTTGGGGAAGGAAAGAAACGGCAACCTTTCGTTTCAGATTGCACATAGTTGTGAATGACAGAGGAAGATGTTGTTTTGATTTGGAGAATTTTTTTTCCTGAACAGAAATGTGCAGTTTCTTGTATCAAGAAGGCCATGTTTACACATCCAAAATAAAAACATTGCAATGATACAAAAAATGATTTACTGAATTAATGCAAATAAAAGAAAAATGATAAAAATATACGTGAAAAAGTTAGGAATTAGATGAAACAAAATTGGTATCTCAACGATTTATTATGTTTTTTAGTTCATGCACTGTTAAAAAGTAATATATAAAATGATAAAAAATTCTTTTCTTGACCAAAGTGGGGGCTTTCAGCTCTCTATTCCCCCCAGTGGCGCCATACCTGTCATGAAAATAATTTACAACTTAAATTAATTTGCATGGACTCAATCTTGCCTTCATAAACTTATGCATCTATCATTGCATCCATTGGCTATGACTTTCGGTAAGAAATGCTTTCGCTTTGCAAATAACGGAGCTTTTCCTCACATACCTGTTCCGGTCTCTAAAATGCAATGTCAGGAAGGGAGGTTCATAAAAAATACGATATTTCCATTTCAAAATTCCTAAACGGCCCTTTACGAACTTCAGATGTCGCGTTTCTGCGTGGCCATAAAGCTCTTCTTGGCGCCCTGCGAAATCTTCGATTGCCCTGCGAAATCGACTATTTTCTGGATTGGGGGGGTGTCACCCCCCCCCCCACACCCCCCCGGTATTTTCGCCCCTGGGTAGGCGAAAGTTGCGGATTCCGCCGCAACAAGCCATATTAAACACTCACTAAGAAAGTAACAAGCGCTTGTCATTGTAGTAACCTTATTGACTATGCGCAGGAGCATTACTTTATGTGACCCATGTTTATATAGTTTCAGATTACAGCTGACAGTATTACAGTTATGTGTGTATGCCGTTTGAAGTTAATATAAAGTTATCGTTCTGTTCTGTTCAACCCATGCGTTGTTCTATCTCCTTCACATCTTAACATTGGCGACGAGAATGTCTGTACCACTCAATCCATTACCACCATTCGATTCGAATGCAGAACTTGGAGCGAGTGTTGCTGCTAGATGGAAACTTTGGCTACGTTATTTTGATACTTTTCTTGTGGCTGGCGGAATTCGAGACGTTAAGCGCCAGAAAGCTTTGTTACTTTATCAAGCTGGACCCAAAGTTCGAGAAATTTTTAACCAGTTGAGTGATGTCAACGGAGAAGGGGATGAAGACACCTTTGCGACAACAAAAGCAAAGCTCATTGAGTACTTCGAGCCTCAGAAAAATTGACGGTACGAAGTTTATCGTTTTCGTGAAACTCGTCAGGGAGATCAAGAATCGCTCGATGCTTTTCATACACGACTCAGGCAGATATGCAGTACATGCGAATTCGAAGATGTAGACTTTGAAATCAAGGAACAAATAATTATAGGGGGTCGATCTTCCCGTATAAGACGCCGAGCTTTGCGTGACCCTACATATACCCTTAAAGACATGCTAATCGATGGAAGACGGGATGAAACCAGTTCGTATCAAGCCTGAGATATAGAAACAACCCACGTACACACAGAAACAGCGAACCGTTTGGAGAATGGCCGCACAAAAATCAATGCCCCGCACAAGGGAAAACATGTCGCAAGTGCAACAAACCGAGCCACTTTCAATCAGTTTGTAGAAGCTCAAAATTTTCGAAGCAGAAACAAAGACGTCCTGCATATTCTCGCAAATCACACGCAGCGGTGAGACCTTTGCAGCATGAGGATAATTCTAGTGACAAGGAATACTTGTATACGGTCTCAAATGGCAACGACAAATTATCAAAACGCAGCCCTGTGGTAAATGTTGTGGTCGAAGGTCACAAGTTCAACATGATATTGGATACCGGATCCACAATCAACGTTATCGATAGTTTCGAAAAAATGCAAGGAGTCAAGTAACAACAAATCAAAGTAAAAGCTTTTCCATTTAATAGGTCGTTTTCACATTCATATTTGAAAACGAGACAGGAAATCGAAAACGAGCTGTAAGGATATTCTATTGGCCTGTGATGACAGTGGAGAAGCCGTACTTGTTGTTTGGTATCTACGGTGGCCCACAGGTGCCACGGTAAAACTTACTTTCTCACGGCAAAACTTTCTTTGTCACGGCAAAACTTTCTTTCTCACGGCAGAACTTACTTTCTCACGGCAAAACTTACTTTCTCACGGCAAAACTTACTTTCTCATGGCAAAACTTTCTTTCTCGCGGCAAAACTTTCTTTCTCACGGCAAAACTTTCTTTCTCACGGCAAAACTTTCTTTCTCACGGCAAAACTTTCTTTCTCACGGCAAAACTTTCTTAGATCTAATCAATGCTTTAGACGTTTTGAACTTCGCAGAATTTGCGAATACCTACATCTTCTCTTGATAATTCTTGCAGAAAGACAGCCCAGAAATGCTCTAAAATTTATCTAGGTTGGGCTAGGCTAGGCCTATATGCCTATCTCAACGAAACAGTACCGCATGCAAGGTCTTTGATTCCTTTATTTTGAAAGCAGTGAAAAAGATCAATTCGTTGAAAATTGGCGTGCACATAAAATTCGTGCAAAAAAATCACGTACGTGCACTTGGCACGCTCGATTGTGGCTTGCAAAAAACCTATACATTGGGTATTGTGTTTAATATCATATCGTAATCGTATTACTCACAGGGTGGGTTGATGGCTAGGTACTTAATTTTTCGAATAAAAGTAATAACAATGAATAAAGAAATGAAAAAATAAGCATGGGCATAATATAAGGGGAGAAAAAAGTGGTTGCCCAACAAACAACATCCATTGTTTATAAAAATTTTGCCTGACTGAATCATGGTAGATTTCTGCCTGATTATCGCTTTTTTGGAAACTTTTCAATGTTGAGAAACTACAGTTGCCGCTACAGCCCCCTTATCTCCCCAGACCCTTGTCTACTACGCCTATGTTAGAAAAGCAAAAGGAACAAAGCAAAACGACGACGAGAATCCAATGTCACGAGATAAAATTTTCAAAATAAATTTAATTTAAGTAATAAATTAAATTCGAAGAAAGTTTTGCCGTGAGAAGTAAAGTTTTGCCGTGAAAAAAGAAAGTTTTGCCGTGAGAAAGTAAGTTTTGCCGTGAGAAAGTAAGTTTTGCCGTAAGAAAGTAAGTTTTGCCGTGAGAAAGAAAGTTTTGCCGTTGCACCTGTGGGCCACCGTAGGTATCGTTGTAGCTTTGCTTTATTTATTGAGAAATGGATCAGTTTAAGTCTTTGTTGCCGGAAGACAAGGCCGTACATTGTCTAGATGACCTTCGAGATCTCACTGTCAAGGAATTGGAAGCGATTTTGGCGGCATACAAGGAAAGAAGGTCTGGGTCGAAGGATGACCTTTTCGTGCTGGCCTACGCAATTTTCTCTTGCTTGAAACAGCAACTTGAGCCTGAAATTCCTTCACTGCAGCTACTTCAGACAACTGATGAAATAGCCTGTACATATGAAGATGTAAAGAAGTGCAGCCATTTGCCTTGGACTTCAGATTTACGACGGACTTGACCGGAGTCTTGACCGGAGACTCCAGAAGTAATGTAGACTTCAGATACATTAGGGGTCTTGACCGGAGTACCCAAGTCTTAAAAAAAGGTCTAATGGGCAAGATATGATTTGGGTTTTTATGACATCTTTTTCAGCGTATCAAACTTGGAGTTTTCTGAAATTTTGGTAATTGTATCACAATTTGCACAATTCTTCTCCTTATCTCCCTCACTAAAACCTATTCTCTACAACCTGATTGCTGTCGACCCGACTCATCACTGTGACGTCACAAACTGGCCTTGGTTTTCGCAAGTAGTGCCTAATTTCAAACTCTGATTATACACACTTTTGCTGATCAAATTATGACAATTTTCGTGTCAAACGTATCGAAAAAGATGGGAAAATATAACTCCTAAAAAGTTGAAGGACATAAAATTTCGCGGCATAGACACTTTAAATTGGAAATTATAGTGTCATAAAAATCAGCTTGAAGTAAACTGTTATAAGACACTTAAAGATAAAATAAAATCATCATCGCCAAACAGTAGTTTCTATTGCAGTTATATTTCATTTTGTAAAATATCGAAATTTTCTTAGATTTCCTTAAATATTTCTTGTCCTAAAAACTTCCTTAAAACATGCTCAATTTTCTTAATTTAAGGGAATTTCCTTGAAAGTGGCAACACTGCAAGGCAGAACTTAGGTACCTCATGTATGGGAGATTAAGGTCAGTCATGCTGCAAAAAAGAGCACGAATTGGGGTCCAAAACGGGCCAAAATAGCATGCACAAGATAGAATTCAGCCAATCAAATCAGTGCTAGGCTTATGATCATAATGACGAGGTCATGCTATTCCAAATGAGCATGACTTACCACAGGGACACCAACTGAAAGGTCATTGAAGCTCAGTCGACTTGTATACAACTTTTTGATATCCGCGCGCTTGATTTGCATGAAGAGACTGGGGCGAGAAATTGGGTGGAAAAGTTGCCACAGGTCTTTGTTTATGTATAGATATGGCGTTTACAGGCGACAAAATATTGCCCGAATTGGCATCAATAAAAGTACTCGGAATTTTGTTGATTTTGTTCTTAAACATCTTTCTTAGCCTTTTATCTCGAAAGCAGGTTTTTCAAAAGCTTCTATCAATCATGGTGTTCTAACAGGGTAGGAATGTCGCTGATCGAAAAAGCAGCGCACGATGAATCTCGACAAATTTTCGCAAAAGAAAGAACTCAAAAACTTCCTCAACCTGAAAGAACTCAAAGTTATGGAAAGTAAACACGAGTTAGCTACAACAGCATTCTTTGCTAATGAAAGAAGGGCCCCAGTTGTGGAAAGAGCAGCAAGTACTGCCTTCTAAAATCTTCATGCAGATCATCTCAAAAATCTCTGGTATGCCGTATATGCGCTGGATATGCAATGAGAAAAAATCAGGGAAAATTGTTTCAGCATGTTCCAAATATGCAATCATGTATAGCAAGCATGTCCCAAATCAGCAATAATATTGCAGCTGGTCTATTTCGCATTGAGGCAGTCATAAGGATGGAACTTTCAAATCCATCTTGTACCTGTTAAAACGTCTAATACATTCACGTCTATTATCAGAATTTAACTTTAAAGTCGGAGAGGTTAAGAGGTGAAATGGACGTTGCATTGGAAATCATTTTTTGTAAACACTTCATGAATGTCGCAAATCTTTTTTTCACCAAAGTTTTTGCAGGCAGTTTCTATTTTTGCAAGAAATGATGCCGCAATTTCACATTGACCATATTTGAAACCGGCCTAACCCTGCGTAGCCTCTGAGAGCACGACACCGGGCAGAAACTTTTAAAAAAGCTATTTTCGAGACTAATGACTACGGGAGATGTTTAGGAATCAAATCCACAAAATTTCGAATACTTTTGATGTAAATTCGTGCTGTGATTAGTCGCTAGTAAACGCCACATCTATATGTAAACAAAGGCCCATGAAAATTTTTTCACCTAAATTTTCTCCCCAGTCTCTTCAAGCAAAATAAGTGCGCAGATATCGAAATGGAGTATTTAAGGATCCGTTGGTCTCTCTGCGTACCCTATGGCAGGTCATGCTCTTCAGAATGAGCATGAACCAAGATGGGGAACGGCAGTAGTATAACGACAATATTGTTCCGATCTTTACAAGTATTGCTGCGTTTAGACGGGGCCAGCCGAATATTTGGTCGGTCAAAGATTTGGTCATTTAGGCCTTGCGTTTACACAGGGCCGGCTAAACGACCTCAAATTAGGTCACTTAGGCGTGCAAATATTCGGCCACCTAGGAAAGGGTCCTTCTTGAAATTTGGCCGGCCGAATTCGCGAGCGGCCTCGTGTAAACGGTTATGGCCGGCCAAATATTTGATCGGTACCTAAAAGAGGGTGTCGATGCGTGTTACGGAGGCAAACACAAAATGGGAAATTAAAGTTTTGGGGCCAAAATTAATGTCTTGTTTTTGGTTTGAGTCACTGGTCAGATTTTGCGTTTGTAGCTTGTGCTTTGCTGAAAATATGAACGAATTTCGTCGAAAGACTCACTTTGAAATTTAAAACTGAAAGGCATTGCTAACATCGCAAGTTTTCAATCATTGATAGCAGTTATGTCAGCAATCCTCTTTAAACAAAATTTTGCGAAGAGAGCACATGAGAACAGAAAATGAGAGATTTTGTTTTGTTAGCTCTTTGTTTACAACGATTTTTGGCTTCAAGTTTTTGACACATTGCGCAAGTCATAAGAATTAGGTCACTTGAGCAGCCCCGTGTAAACGCAACGTCTAAGTGGCCTCATTTGTGGCCGGCTTCAAAAGTAGGGCAAATTTTTGGCCGACCAAATATTCGGCCGGTCCCGTGTAAACGAAGCCTATAACTCAAAGTTAGCAAAACCTAGAACAGATGGCAACCGTTTTTTCACGAGAAACATACCTCAAGTAATGCTTTATAGTCAATTTATCAAAAGTCATATACCTATACCTTTTATACCTATACCTATACCTATACCTATACCTATACCTATACCTTTTATTCTTCACATACTAGAATTGTGTGTTATTAAAACCTTGTGTTTTTAAAATGCCTGAAAAACCGGATTTTTATAATCAACTTCACTGGGTCGAGTTGGCATTCCGGTGTTGAGACAAGGCCCGCTCCACAGGAGGCGCCACTTTTCTTGGTAACTTTAGGTTTTGAATCCCCCTTTTAAATATTAAATAGGTAACCTCCATTTTTGCTCCCCCCCCCCCACTTTAGAATCGTTGGCGTGGGCCCTGTGAGAAAATCTGTAAGCGTTTATTTTCTTGCGTCAATTAAAGACATTGTAGCGGTCATTCAAATTGCCATTGAAGCGGCCATTCTGTTCCTATGGTTTCAACCATATTTCTATACAAAGCTTTACCTTATTTGATCGTGCGTGAATAACTTTTTCTATACAAAGCTGTAACCCGATTCTATCGTGCGTGGATAACTATTTCTATACAAAGCTTTACCTGATTTGATCGTGTGTGGCAGGTATTGCTTCATCTGGGTTGAGGCGGATTCACGTTTTTCTGCCTTACCTGATTCTATTAGAAATTGGAGAGTTCAAAATCGGTTCTAAATCCAATCTGAGATCCGGTAAGTGTTTTCTTTTAATTTTGGCATATTTTTCCGATCTTTAAAAGTATAACTCAAAGTTAGCAAAACCTAGAACAAATGGCAATAGTTTTTTTTCACGAAATACATACCTCAAGCAATGCTTTATAGTCAAGCTATCAAAAGTCTTGATCATATACAAAATTAGCCTCCATAAAAAGAGATTGTTTTCTTGCCATAGTTTGCAAAATCAGGATACAATGAGTCCTTTGAGAGCAAAATAGCATTGACTACGTGCATCGTCTAGGCACGTTTGCTAATTTTGTCGCTGATCACTTTAATGAGCGATTTTGCTGATTAGGCCCGTCTACACGATCATACATTTATTCTGAACACCCTCATACGTTTGAAATGGAATGTTTAGGCTTATTGAAGGCTCTGTCTACACAGTGCAACATTGTTGACCATTTGTATGAACTTGTTTAGAGTTAATTACTTTTGGCGCTCGATTATTGAAGCTAAGACCCTGGGTGCACTAGTTTCTTACATAAAACTTGTTACCTTTGTCAAAGTGGAAAATCAAGACAACTTTTCCAAGGCCCTGGGCGAACTGAACAAGATTTCAGGGATTAGTGAACTTGTTTTAGTGGCAATTTTGGTGTGCACACTGCGAAATCAGCATTTGTTTAAAGCCCTGTCCACAGTACACAAACTAACCGAGGTTCGCCCCGGGTTAAATTCAACCTAGGGTGAACCCTATTTTGTCCACACTTGATTTTCATGTTTTGTAATGTAGACACAAAGTTGGGGCGAACCCTGGTTAGCCAATGCTACCCATGCGTAGTTAAATCATAACAACAAAACAAGGACAACAAAACAAATAATCTACAAACACGATCAAGATGGAAGTTGCCGAAGTCGCAGTTTATTGTATTTTGTTTAAAATGTTTTTCCTTGCAATGCAGTTTATTCAGAGAATTATCCAATGGCACGGCAATCAAGATTAAACAAAATATTGGCTGCATCTCGCAAACGGATTCGACAGTATAAGAGATCCAGATCACAGAGGAGGAAAAAATTTGTAACATGTCCTAAACAAAGTATCACTTTAGAGTGCATTCAACTAGTAGACGTGGAAAAAAATATTGGTGTAAAACCCGAAGTAAAAACTGGTGGGACTCATTTTTCTTACATCGTTTTGAGGCATATGATTGGCATGCGTTACTAAAACTAACTCAGGTTCACCCCCAGGTTGGTGTCCACACTAGAAATTGATAACACTAACCTGGGTTCAACCAGGGCGAGCCCAGGTTAGTTGAGTTCACACTGCAAAATCTACCCTGGGTTAGCGAAAACCTGGGGCGAACCTAGGATAAATTGTGTAGTGTAGACAGGGTTTTGCTAGCAAGCTTAAGGGGGGGGGTCTGGGGGCCCACATTTCTGCAGAGCTAAAGAAAAATTTTAAGCAAAAGTGAAAATAAATGAAGTATATGATTCTGTAAGTAGCTTTGCCTTGTATTCTCTTAAATGCGTCCTTAGCTTTACCTTGGTTGCTATGTTGTCTAAGTTTTGCAACTAGTGACAGCTTGGCTTAGGAAATAGATCGAGGAATCTTGTCCTTAATAACTTGTCGCCAGAATAAATTGACAGAGTTTCGTTTTTCCCATTGCCTAAACTTGGCACAAAGGGTCTATTTGTCAACGAAAACTTTCTCAGAAACATTACAAAAAGAGAAAAATCAGCTGTTGAAGGAAATAAAACAACTGGAAGGAACTTTTTTGAGGATATGAGAAATAAAGTATGGGCAGATTTTTTTTTAAAAAGTATTTTCAAGATTCAAGAAAACTTCAGAGTTTGATCGTTTGGAAATCCATTCCTGCTAAGAAAGCGAAAATATCGACACAATTTATAGATTCTGTTTAAACTTATTTTGACAAGCCCAGTTTGAAGGTTTTTCAAATTTTTGTTAAAGCACTTAATTTCCGAAAAATTAAGATCAGATGTTACAAAGTTTTATCTCAGTTGTACAAAATTGCAATTATTGCTTCTTATTTTTAGTTAATAGTTCTTCTGTTGATATTTCAACTTTAATGTTTTATATTAATCCTTGTTTAATTTGTGAGGGGCTTCGTATATTTGGCTAGATTAATTTTTCGGAGCGGTAGAGAATGCTAAATAAAACACAAGAATTGCTTCTCACGAATACAAATCATAAAAACGTTAACTTTTACAATTTTGATAGCAGTGGCCTCTAACTCTGTTTCTCCTTACTCTAATTTATATAACAGCATTACAATATAGCAAACTAACATCAATAATTGCTGGTGTTATTGTCGGTATCTATCGTGCAATACGTAAATGAACTAGTAGGAGGTGTTAGATATATTAAGATGCGCGGGGGAACTTTGTAGGGTAAAAGGGGATGTAGAATATTACGTTACCGGAAAACATGAAAAACTAAAGTGCGACAAGCTATTATTTCCTAACTAAGAGAAGCATAAACAAATACAGACATGAATATGAGAATTACCCAGAGTGAATAAGTATCGATAATACACATTTATTTTTTCCCTCATGTTATTTCGGGTAAATTTAAAATCTAAAAATGGTTTCATCACGAGCTATAGGATAGTGGTTATTCTAAAGCTTTGCAAAACTTTTCTATTTCAAGTCAACATCACAATAGACGCGACTATGCGACACCTTCAGTCAAAATTCATTTTAGATACAGTTTCTGGCTGTTAGAATGTGGAGAATGCAAGATATAGAGAGACGACAAGATCTAAGTTGATGACTCCTCTTTACCAAAACATAACGAAAAACTTCTATTTACACGAGTAACTCCGAACTACCACAACCCAAGCTAATTAACATAAGACAAAAGACTTAATTAAAATGTTTATCACCGGTCATTTCATTCAATGAAAAAACATAATGTTGTTTCAGGCGACCGAGTTGTGAACAACATGGCGATCGAAATTAAAACCACATATGTGGCGTCCTTTTATAGTTACTAACCGATGTAACCAAACTTCAAACCATTGGCAACACTTTTACTCTAAAAATTGAAGAAGCTACTTTTTTAAAAGCAAAAATATAAACTTTTAAATTTACAGTTGCTCAGCTTTGAAAAATCTGTGAGACTTGCTAAAACTTTATCAAAGAGTTTTGTAACAGGTTCTGTTAAACGCAACACAAAAGATTCAGAAAAACATTTGCAAGAACAGATCTAGTCGTTGGAGTGCCTAGTTGGACAATATTAGCCCTGTATTTGGTTGAAAGTGGCATATTCTAAGTCATTTTATCATAAATTCACAGCTATTGAAGTACTTGAGTGAACATGTTTATTGCGGGAATTTTGGTCTTTTCATTCAATGAGAAAACATAATAATGTTGTTTCAAGCAATTTGCAGCATATTTTTTCCCTGACCAACAATTTGAGACACCTTATATTGATTGAGTTCCGATGCAATATTATTGTTATTATTATTGTAACATTATTTACAGTTGGTTAAAATACTGTTAGTTCTAACTTGAACTAATTAAGACCAACTATTTACATAAAGATAAATTCTAATTACCATAACTACAATAAATATATGCTTATGATGAGATTCCCACAAACCTTTTATCTACATATTTTACATGAGCAAATATCACCTTTCCACTCTTTAATTGATCTCTAAAAGCTAGCACTGGCTGTCAGGCTTTTATTGAGTCAGATAAAGTGTTCCAAAGGATGGCACCCCTGAAGGATAGTGAATCATTTCCATTTGAAATTGTGTTTGTGCTTGGTAACTGTAGAAGATTTTTAGTCCTTAGGTTATAGACTACATCTTTTGCCCGGAAGATTTGCCGCATAAAAGATGGTTTTTCTGAATTGAAGCATTTCTTTATTTCCAGCATAGATTTTAGCAAATTTTTTGTGGGAATAGTTCTTTCGCTACCCCTTGCTAAAAGTTCAGCAAAGGGGGCTGCGAAGTCCCCCCACATAATTCTCAGTGCCCTTTTGTGAACTCTGTTTATTGCTGCATTGGCATATTTCCCACAGATCATCCAGATTAAAGGACAATAATTGATGTTTGATATGATATATGTTTTGTAAAGAATATGTCTCTTGTGCTGATTTAAATATTTTGCTGTTCGCGAAAATGCGCTGGTCTTGTTGTTTGCTTTCGTGCAAAGTGCGTTTACATAGTCGACAAATTTTAGCCTAGAGTCTATAGTAATACCTAAGAGTTTGACTGTGCTAGTTGCAGGAATGGGTTTGTTAGCAATTTCAAACACGTATTCCTGCTCTGGCTTCAGACCAAGATACATGACTTGAAATTTGGAAGGATTCGCAACCATTCCATTGTCCCGAAAACAACACAGCGCATTATGGGTATCATCCCTAAGATAAGATACAGCCTGTTCTAGGGTTTGTCTGCATGCATATATAGTATTATCATCTGCAAAATTACAGTATTCTGACTTAGTAAGGACATTTGTGAAATTGTTCATGAAAAAGTAAAACAGAAATGGACCTAACACTGAACCCTGGGGAGCCTCAGATTCTATGTTTAGCCATTCACTAAATGAGTTGCCATATTTGACTCGTTGCTTCCTGTTTGAAATGTAACTTCAAAATAGTCTCAGTTTTTCTCAGACCGAAACCATAGGCAGCTAGCTTAGCTATCAAGAGATCGTGTGGAAGGCAGTCGTAAGCTTTTGATAAATCCATTAGTACCATTCCCACATAACCCTTTTTACCCAATGTACTGCCACAAGCTCAAAAAAGACGGAACAATGCATTTTGTGTTCTGTAGCCGTCACGGAAGCCACATAGTAAACTAGAAAATCTGGTATTTGCAAACGGTTTCATTTGTTTCACCATGATGCGTTCAAAGACTTTTAGACAAAGAAAGAGCCGGAAGGACACTTGTAGGCCTAAAGTTAAGTTTCAACGTAGAATCGTTCGCTTTGAAGATAGGTGATACATCAGCCAGTTCTAGTTGGTCAGGAAATTCGCTATATTCGAACATATTATTTACAAACATTGTAATTTGATCAATACACAAATCTGAGAGTAATTTCAAAATGTCCGTAGGAATCTCCCCACTAGATTTTTTTAACTACTAAGCTGGTTGATTTCTTTCCAAACATCAAAAGGTGCAACAAAATTAAATTCAAATTCGTCAATAATACCAACATTCTCCTTAATTCTGATAATACTAGGGTGGCTCCTGTAGCTCTGAATCGAATACAGCACATTATCAGTTGACGAATTGATTTCAACGTCAGACTCTGGCGGTGCTGTGATAGGTAGTGTGTCGTTTATGTTTACAAAATAAGAATTGAAAATTTCACAAATCTTCTTGTCGTCATTTATTATGTTGTCGTTTTCTACGAGCACCTTCTTTCTTACTTTCTGTCTCAGCCTGTGCAATACTTTTGCTCACTGACTGTAGATATTATAAGTAAATTTGCTTCATGAGCCATTTTCCTCGGTATTTTCGAACGCTTTTTTCTGTTTAATTCGAATATGATTTGCTGTGCAACTCCAAACGTAAGTCACCTTTGGCGACGCTTACCAATGCCCAAGAGGTTTTGATCCATGATCCATAATGACAACATCACTGGAATAGAACGAAGAAATGGTATCTTTAGCACTAGTTTAGAAACTTGGTGTTCGAAGAATATGTATTTTTATAAAGTTTAATTTGTGCAAAAGTTTAATATTTTGAAACATTCTTCTTTCTACTAATGGCCTTGACAAGCTGTGTTATATGTTTCTGTTAACGATAGAAACAGAGATGACATTATAACAAAATTGTTTTTTTCTGAATTTTCGATTTTGAACGAATAAACTATTGTACTATTGCACAGGCAGAAACAACACGTTAAAATGTCTCAAAATGTGGAAAACAAGTTAAATCTATTACATATTTCATGCGATACGGCCATTTGAAGTTTGATAACTAGAAAACTGTTGAATTGGCTTGGTTCAAAGAATTCAAAGCTGATGCAGGTCCTTTTTTCATAACTTCGACAACAGTTGCAAGAAAGAAATAATGTAATATTTATTTGACATTAATAAGCTACTATACATCAGTGTTATGTAACTTCTTCAAAAAGGACACTCAACACTACCAAAATCATTAGCTCAGCTCTATCAACCGTAAGAATGTAGAACAAGAAAAATATTTTGCCTTTAAAGCATCAAAATCAGAACAACATACGATGCAAATTAAAGGTTATTACTCAATAATCCTAATAAAAAATTCCCTTTCTGTCAACTATGACCTTACTATATAACAAAAACAAAAATATCGTGTCTTTTTTATCCTTTATTCTTATTCTTTAAAAGTCTATATTCTTAATATCTTTCTTCAACTTTGATATCTTTTTTCTTGCAGTTCATTGGTCCTAATAATCAATGTACTAAAGGTTTTTATAAAACCATAAATTTTAGAATGATACAGAAAACTCTTGTCCCACATTTTGACAAATTTTGTCTTTAATTTCTCTAACAGATGCTAACATGCAGTTGTTACACGTCTACTTGCTAATAGCAATGGTGTTCATTGCAATTGTGACCTTTTTGATGAAATCAATGGAAATGCAGAGGAAAACTCAACCGAGCTTTAAAAGAATCTTTCCATCAAGAAACCCTTGGGATGGCGTTCCTGAGTTTGTGCTATACTTGAGATTAACCTCTAATCCGCGTTTTGAGCAAGAGTATAAAAATTATTTGGTTCGCACTATGAAGCTTTTCTTTCCACCCGAACGAGCAAAACTTTTAGTTGTATTGGACAACGAAAAGAAAGAAGACCATTTGTTTGGAGACAAAATAAAAACGGAATGGCCATATCCACAAATATGCTACAGAGATCCAAGTTCCATCGGTGCATACCGCGGATGGGGCAAGGCCAGAATGTTTTGGGACATGATGTATCCCGATAAATGTACCAATGTATCTTATGTGGGGTATGTCGATACTGATACATTTTTTAGCACCTTAGTAACACCACAGTTGCTATTTGACAATGGAAAACCAATTATTATTGCAAAAATTGGCCAAGTTCCGTTCAAATGTTGGGCTGAGACAACTGAATTTTTTTTCGGCAAAAAAGAAGTTATGCAGTGCATGTCAACTTTTCCTGTTATGATAAAAACGGAGCATATGTTAAAAATGAGAGAAGTCCTAGCAAGAAATCATAGCATGGATTTTGATTCAGTGTTTAAAAACACTCCAGGCACAATGTTTTGTCTTTGTCAGTTTAGTATCATGTGCAATTATGTTTGGTACTATCATAGAAATGAGTACTCATGGCGCTTGCAGATGGTCCCAAATGGTGACTGGAGAGGAGAAAATTTGCTTGCCAGTCAAGTGTCGCCAGATTATTATCGGACTAACGTACCCCCAGAGATGACGATACCAATGCCGCGCTCATCAATTCACCTGAGGTACACAATAACAAACGGTCAGTCCTATGACTCAAAAGTCCCTCCAAAGGAATATATCGAAGATTTTATTAAAGAAGGACTTTGTTACTCAGCTGGATTTGATGTCTGTCCGGAAAATTGCGAAAAATGGAACCAGACAAAGATACATTACAATCTTTTTTCATTTGAATTCTATCAATGGTTTTGGGACAAAAGGTGCAAGGAAGAGCAAGACAAGCATTACAGAAACGTCAAAGAGCTTGTTCGCTACTATGCTTCTTCAAAGATGGAAGTTTTCGGACTTTCGTCTCTAGATCAACTATGTACCTTATTATGAAAATATTTATTATTTACCATTTGACGGCGATAAATTTTGCATTTCTTCTTCTTATTCGCTGTTGAGATCTCTTAAGTTGGCTATAGATTTATCATAAATGAAATGTCAGTATGTTGAAGGTATTCACAAACAGCTTGCTACTGGGTTATTCTCAGGGGCGGGCTGGCTCCATAATTAGGGCTCGGGCCATTTCGTCGATAAAAGGGCCCCGAAAATCAAAAATAAGTTTACGGGTATCCCCAAAATTGCTTGTTGCATCACATTTTATTCTTTTTTAAAACGTTTTTTGTAATATTGCTTTTAATTCTAATTAGTAACCACCAGAGATGTAGGCGTATGTGTAAAAGATTTACAAGAGGGATCTACATCATTTTCACTGGAAATTTAATTCTAGCGTAGGATATAAGATTAGATAAAATCATGACATTGCGGGGGAAAAAATTATTGTTTTCTAGCTGAAGGACTTTTAAAGGGGGGCCTCAGTGATAGAAAACGGCAAATGGTACTTAGAGGGGTCACCTTTCTCGATCTGGTACTCAGGGTAAAACTTAATGAAATATTTCATTTATTCAAGAAATATCTAAGTTGTTTGAGAAAATCTTGATATGTAATTTTCAAGTCAAAACATAATAGAGTGTCATGTTTTTCCGATCTTTGGTTGAGCAGCCAGCTTAATGAATTGTTTGCATAGCAACCAAGATGGTGATATCAGTAACATAGGCAGGGCTGGCCCAGAAATGCATCTAGAATATTTGCCACATTAAGTTTGTCGAAAGGACGATCCTGGGCAATACATGTAAGCTTTTATTTACAATGATGTCCCATCCCCTTATACTTTCCAATTACCAAAAAGCCAAGATCTTATTCTCAACGTTTAGCGACAAGCCCAGCATGTTGAAGACAGTAAATAAATGTTCTCAGTAAGAAACTTCCAAGAGTAACGAGTCATTCCTTTTTATGTTTGGATGTCATTTCATGTCTACATTTCTATGAGCATAAAACTTGTAATGCATCTACGTCTTCCAGTTGTATCTCGTTTCTATTTCTTGTTTAGTTTACAATGGGAGACATTTAAAGCCTATTCAGTGTTGCATGCCAGTAGACTGCTAAACTAGATTGGGGAGCATGGATAGAAATATAGTTTTTCTATACCTACCTTACGAAACATTGTCAGATCAAGCTGCGCTTATAACATCTTCAAACAAAATTTTCGCAAATTATTGGGAGGGGGCATTGCCCCCCCCCTCCCCCCTTCCCCCAGTGTCTACGGGCCTGTTATTTTGCAAAGTTTGTCAGGTCAAATCTCGAATTGTTTTCGTCACGTCAGCAAATTTGCGAATCAAAAACCAGCACAGTTAAACCACGCCAATGCCAAAATTTTGCCGAAGAAATGCACAGCAGATATGGCCAATACGACAAGCGAAGCCCTGTATGCCGGGCGAAATATTAGCCATAACTGATTTACTTGTGTTTGTTGTTGTTTGTTCTCGGCACCTTGCGGTGTTTCTTATTTACTGCATTTCACTACAAGGGCTAATTTCTTTGCAATGAGAGGCAATGAGGAAGTAAATAAATGGTACGTCGATCCTTGTTTCTTTTCTTGCAATGAAGGCAAAAAATACTCGAACTCAATTTCCTTATTTCCTTATAAAAAATAAGATACAACAGAGAATGAGTAGGCTACATATTATAATCTTTCCATTTCTAAAATCTGAAATGATAAGGATTATTACATGTTACAATTTAATGAATATTTGCTTTGATATAAAAACGTTTATACATAGTTTGATGTGTAGCACGGAACAGGTCGACCTAATCCACTTTGGTTTGAAAATTGGTTTGTTTTGTGTACATTGACAAGTATTATTAAATCTTACTGCAATTCAGATTTTTGGACTGATAATTCAAAAATGTCAAATGCCTAAAATAGATTAATACCGAAAATTATATCCACTTTGCTAGGTATCTACAAACAGTGGCCGATCAATGTATGGTTTGCTGGTTTTGAGTATTTGTGCTGGAATAACTGGACAACTTTAAGTATGCATTTACGACATATTTAAAGAAAAGAACTTTAGTCAAAGAAGACAAGGGTTTCAAAATTTTGCAGAGAGACAATGAAAATTCGAAAATCAGCTACCTATTACATATACAGTGGAGTACAGGGGTTATATACAGGGATTATTCAAAGGGACTAGACTTTTAGTTCATAATAGCAAGAAGAGAAATTTAGAACTAGTGGGGTCATGTTGTAAGTTAGACATTTGTTGAAACTCTAGTGGGGCAATGGCCATATTTTGTCAGCCCTAGGCCAAATAACTAGATTTGTCACATCAAGAGGGGGGGGGGGGGATTGAGCAAGGCTTGAAATTCTTAAGATTCCTAAGGTGTATTTTTCAAGATATTTCACTCACATCAAACTGTGTAGAATAGTCTGGAGTTGATCAAGTTTTTCTCTTACAATAATGGTCCTGTACCACCTGCTTGGTAACATTTTTTATAAATAATCAGAAGAAAATGTTTTACCTTAAGGGTACAATGTTCTTTTAATGTATTCTGTCACTGCCTGTTGTTTAGATACACTGTTTTCAAATTTTGAGAATGAAATTTTTGGTGCCCAATGGTTATATTTTTCTGAAATTTGCTTCAACTCAACAATTTTCACAGAGAACAGTTATGAGATAAAATCTATGACATATCTTTTGTTAAGATAAGGTCTTTTAATAAACTTGGAAACATATAGATCATTTAAAGGTATACATATGCATGTACATCCTGGTATGAATTGTTTTTTATGCCTGGAGATATACCAGAAAATGATTTGATATCATGTTCTATAGTCAAAGCATGAGAAATCATGTTTAAAGGGGTATTTTTGAGGTGGGGGACTTCTTTTGTCTTTTTAAGCAAATCAAATTGTGTAGGTTCGGCAAGTTTCATGGCTTTACAGCTAACAGAAATGGATTCACCATAGTTATGTCCTCTGAGTGCTGGGGACAGGAACCCCATTCTAAAAATAGCACAAGTGGTATTTCTGAGGGTGGGGACCATTCTTATCATTTTAGCAAGTCAAAATGTGTCGTTTTGCCAAGTTTCATGGCTGTATAGTTAACAGAAATAGATTGACCATACTAACGTATTTTGAGTACTGGGCAGAAGTACCACAGTCTAAAAATAGTATAAGGAGTATTTCTGAGGTTGGGGACAACTTTTATCATTTTCAGCAAGTCAAATTGTGTCGGTTTGCCAAGTTTCATGGCTGTATAGTTAACAGAAATAGATTGACCATACTAACGTATTTTGAGAACGAAGTTTCTCAGCGAACTATCGAAGTTATCAAGGCAAGCTGGAGGGAGAACACCCAGAAAAATTATGAGTCAATTCTCAAACAGTGATTGTTTATATTGCAATGAAAGAAACTTCACTATATCTCCGCCCACTGTGTACCAACTAATAGCATTTCTGATGCATCTTTACGACAACGGACTAAGCTACTCACAGATCAATAAGGCTCGCAGTGCATTATATGTTACGCGTTGAAATTCTTTCTTTCCAAATGCACAAATCTCACGAATATTGGCCGCCTGCGTCACTGACCCTGAATAACTCAAAATTGTGTTGTACTGCTAATTAAATAAATCTTATTATCGCGAAGTTCACTTTTGTTGATGGACTTTAATTATCCTCCCATATTCTTATTATTCTAATATTGTGTTGCTTACTTAGACAAATTTCGGGTGTTTTTTCTGCCCTCTATCTTTGAAGTCTCCTATCAGAACGTAAAGGCGGGTTTCCACTTTGGCGAATCAGGTCGCGCGACCCTTGCGATTTATTTCGTTAAAGGCGGGTTTCCACTTTGGCGAATCTGGTCGCGCGAAGCTTGCGATCGCTTGATTGCTATCGCAGGATTGATTTCCACTCTTGGGATTTGGTCGCGCAGGCGCGTAAACAATATGGCGATTACAAGACCACAAATTTTGATTCTCATTTTGTTGAGGTGACAATTAAAAAGAAAGACACTGCAGACTCGTAAGAAAAGGAGATGCTGTGTAAGGAAAATATGCGCAGAGAGATGTGAAAAGGGAAAGTATCATCAGCTTGTCAAAGAAATGAAACTTTTCGACATTTTCAAACGCATGATAATTTGACTGTAGTGTAGGGGATTGACTTTGCTGAAATTGACTTAAGAGCGATATGACTTCTGAATCGATTGTTATTTATTCCATCGTCCTCTTCTCAGCGTATTTACAATAATGTCCCATCCCCTTATACTTTCCAATTACCAAAATGCCAAGATCTTATTCTCAACGTTTAGCGACAAGCCCAGCATGTTGAAGACAGTAAATAAATGTTCTCAGTAAGAAACTTTCAAGAGTAACGAGTCATTACTTTTTATGTTTGGATGTCATTTCATGTCTACATTTCTATGAGCATAAAACTTGTAATGCATCTACGTCTTCCAGTTGTATCTCGTTTCTATTTCTTGTTTAGTTTACAATGGGAGACATTTAAAGCCTATTGATTGTTGCATGCCCGTAGACTGCTAAACTAGATTGGGGAGCATGGATAGAAATATAGTTTTTCTATACCTGCCTTACGAAATATTGTCAGATCAAGCTGCGCTTTTAACATCTTCAAACAAAATTTTCGCAAATTATTGGGAGGGGGCATTGCCCCCCCTCCCCCCTGCCCCCAGTGTCTACGGGCCTGTTATTTTGCAAAGTTTGTCAGGTCAAATCTCGCACTGTTTTCGTCACGTCAGCAAATTTTTGAATCAAAAACCAGCAGTTAGACCACGCCAATGCCAAAATTTTGCCGAAGAAATGCACAGCAGATATGGCCAATACGACAAGCGAAGCCCTATATGCCGGGCGAAATATTAGCCATAACTGATTTACTTGTGTTTGCTGTTGTTTGTTCTCGGCACCTTGCGGTGTTTCTTATTTACTGCATTTCACTACAAGGGCTAATTTCTTTGCAATGAGATGCAATGAGGAAGAAGCCCACTGTGTACCAACTAATAGCATTTCTGATGCATCTTTACGACAACGGACTAAGCTACTCACAGATCAATAAGGCTCGCAGTGCATTATATGTTACGCGTTGAAATTCTTTCTTTCCAAATGCACAAATCTCACGAATATTGGCCGCCTGCGTCACTGACCCTGAATAACTCAAAATTGTGTTGTACTGCTAATTAAATAAATCTTATTATCGCGAAGTTCACTTTTGCTGATGGACTTTAATTATCCTCCCATATTCTTATTATTCTAATATTGTGTTGCTTACTTAGACAAATTTCGGGTGTTTTTTCTGCCCTCTATCTTTGAAGTCTCCTATCAGAACGTAAAGGCGGGTTTCCACTTTGGCGAATCAGGTCGCGCGACCCTTGCGATTTATTTCGTTAAAGGCGGGTTTCCACTTTGGCGAATCTGGTCGCGCGAAGCTTGCGATCGCTTGATTGCTATCGCAGGATTGATTTCCACTCTTGGGATTTGGTCGCGCAGGCGCGTAAACAATATGGCGATTACAAGACCACAAATTTTGATTCTCATTTTGTTGAGGTGACAATTAAAAAGAAAGACACTGCAGACTCGTAAGAAAAGGAGATGCTGTGTAAGGAAATTATGCGCAGAGAGATGTGAAAAGGTAGAGTATCATCAGCTTGTCAAAAAAATGAAACTTTTCGACATTTTCAAACGCATGATAATTTGACTGTAGTGTAGAGGATTGACTTTGCTGAAATTGACTTAAGAGCGATATGACTTCTGAATCGTTTGTTATTTATTCCATCGTCCTCTTCTCAGCGTAGCAGAGCATGGAGTTGATATTTTGGATAAGCGCCAAAGAAAACAAGACAGGAGGTATTTTATGTAAACCAGACAAGAAAACAAAGCACCTAATTGGTTCTTGATAATCTGGTCGCAGAAAAGTTAAAATCTATTCAACTCCCAAAAGCGATCGCGCGAATGCTTTTAGATTATTAAGAACCAATTAGATTCTTTGTTTTCTTGTCTGGTTTACGTAAAATGCCTCATTCTCCTGTCTTGTTTTCTTTGGCGCTCTGCTACGCTGAGAAAAAGACGATGGGAACAATAACAATTGATCCAGAAGTCATGTCGCTTTTAAGCCAATTTCAGTAAAGTCTATCCCCTACAGTGCAGTCAAATTATCTTGCTTTTGAAAATGTCTAAAGTTATCTCTCTGTCAAGCTAATAATAGCTACTCTCCCTTTTCATATCTCTCTGCACATATTTTCCTTACCCAGCATCTTCTATTCTTATGAGTCTGCAGTGCCTTTTTTTTAATCACCGCTCAAGAGAACGAGAATCAAAATTGATCGCCTTGTAATCGCCATATTGTTTACCCGCCTAATTTATCTGGGGCACTGACAGCGATCGCGCGACCAAATCTCACGAGGCCGGTGCAAAACACCCTATCCGAATTGTTAAAGGCTGAGGTTTAGTGCATGGGCGGGGTATTATATACCTTTACAAACCTATTGTTCTTTGAATAGCGGGTTGAATCATGAGACAGGAAGATATCTTCTATCAGAACGTAATAAATTGTGCTCAGCACAGTGACCTCGATGCTACGAGGAGGCTCGTAGAACTCTAATCGGAGTTCACCGAGGCTCCTTCAATTTTCATTTCTATCAATGGTTTTGGGACAAAAGGTGCAAGGGAGAGCAAAACAGGCATTACAGAAACGTCGACGAATTAGTTCGCTTCCATGTATTTTCAAAAATGGAAGTTTTTGGACTTTCCTATCTAGATCAACTATGTAGTTTAATCTGAAATAATTTAGTCACGTTACCATTTGACGGTGACAAGATTTCCATTTTTACCTCTAGTTCGTTGTTGAGATCTCTTCAATTGTCTATAAATTTGTCATAGATGAAATGTGTTGTAGAGGTGTGTTCTGCAATGATACAACACAATGACATGATCGAAACTGTAATAATCATGGATAAATGTTTTTTTTTTGTAAATTTATACTTTCCAGCATACATCATACATTTGAGAGTTTTTCTCAACAGGTCCGTTCAGAACTGTGCATGTTTCCTGCTTAATGAGCCGACATCTACCTAAGCTTGAATTCTAACGGTGAAACACCTTAACAGTATCTACAATCCCAGACAAAAATGGTTGAGACTTTTCAAGGAATATCTATATTTCCACTTTCCTTAAATGAATAACGTACCCCCTCCCCCAAGTCAATATTGAATGCATGATTTTGAAGGAGAAATGATAGAACTACAAATCCAACATTGCTTCGGGGTAATGAGGGGGATTCGAATTTACAGGGGCAAGGTAAAGTAAAAAATTACAAACAATTTTGTCCCAACAATTTTGTCAGGGATTGTACGAAGATCTATACCACCACTCAAAAGTTGTTTGATGACCAAAAAAGGTTGTGAGCATCACTTTGTAGCAGGATTTTTTTAATGTGCAGCTCTACACAGAATGTACAGTGCTAAACGTTTTTTGTGCCGTTGTAGAGAAAAATTTGTGCATTTCTAACATTTTACTCTAATGGACCAAAAATTCAGGAAAACTTTTGCAGAGAAAAGCAAAGAAAAGTGTAAATGATGAAACACACACAAAAAAGATGACGCTCATAATAAACAAGCACCTATTGGGATATAGAAATTATAGACAGATATAGAAAGACATTCGATGCTGAGGTGATATTATTCTTACAAGACTTCAATATCGTTTTTGACTCACACATAAACGAAGCACGAAATTGATAGTGTCAAAGAAGGAGCCTGTTAAAAATCTTAATTTCTTTTTTTATATCAATCAAAAGTTCAAAAACAATAAGGTTAATGCATGATACTATGGCATTTGTAACGAGGAACAAGGCAGGGTCACCGAGTCCTCACTACAAATGCCACTTACAATGTTCTAAGTAATAACAACGGCAAATTAACAATAAAAGAGAAGAGACAATACATATACATGCTAAATCAAGACAAAGAAAAAAAACAAAAAATGCTCATCACGTATAGAGCAGCTTCTAGAAATTTGAGTTTACAAAGTCCTCAGTTCTCAGAGTTTTCTTGGTCAACTCTTTGTTGCAATTCACCAACAAAAGAAAAGAAGATGAACTTTCCATTCTTCATTTTTGCCGCTAGGTTACAGTTAATGTCCGCCAATACAAAACTGACATCTATACAGCCTTTCGCCCATTCAGATGCCTGTTTAAGTGTGCAAAGCCTGATTTTAGTTAAGTCCAATTTGATTTTGATATCGACTAACTTTTTTCTGTTCCTGTAAACCTTGGTTCGATCTCTGAAAGAGGAGAAACGCACAATAATTTGCTGATGAACTTTCCCATCATCATCGTTTTTCTTTCACTGGCCGATTCTATGAGCCCTGTCAACAGAATCAATCCCAACAGCAAAATCTAGTCCAGTAAGGATGTCTTTCATGTTTTGCATACAATCTTCTGATTCTTCATCCCCAGAATACTCAACATTATTAATTCTCAGACAATGCCTCCTGCTATATTGCTCCTCATTGTCAATTTTATACTCAAGCCTATTGACGACAGCCAGCGAAATTTAAAGTCTTTCATTCCTATCGAGACTTTCAAAACTTAATATTGTGATCTCGCTATTCCAACTTTTCTTCAAAGATTTCTTTAACTTTTCCGATTGATTCGCCAATGAATACAGAGAACATTAAAAATTCAGAGCGGGAAAGAAATCATGTCATTAATTTCGAATTTGAATTATACAGTTGTATGGTCAAATAAAACGGCCCGAAGACTAAAGTGGAGACAATTTAATATTAACTTATCAAGTTGTTGTGCAATTGCTATTTATACCTTTTTTATCGTCATCAGTTTCGTCCGTTTATTGGCATACATCGAAAATTCAGACAATATTAAGGTTCGATAAACATTATATAATACATCTTTACTCCAATCCATAAAGATGGAGATAAGACTAACAAAATTTAACTATCGCCCAATATCGGTCATAACCGGCCATCTCAAGGCTCTTTGAAAAACTTGTTTTCCATCAACTATACCAGTACATGAAGATGACCAATCTGTCTTTTTGCGCCTTTTCTCCACTGTAATATGTTTGCTTAAAAATACTGATGACTGGTACAGTGGGTTGGATCTTGGACAGTTTGTGGGTCTGGTATTTGTTGACCTAAAAAAGGCCTTTGACACTGTTGACCATGAGATTCTCTGCCTAAGCATTATGGTAGAAAATATAGAAAACTTGGTATAAATTTTACCTTTCTGGGCGTAAACAGTTTTGTAGGTTCAACGGCATTGATTCAGAAGTTAGGGACATAGAAACCGGTGTGCCACAGGGCTCATGTCTTGGCCCCTTACGTTTCTTAATTTATATCAACGACCTCCCACAGGCTGTCCAGGAAACAGTTTTATCTATGTATGCTGATGACATCAGCCTGTGTATCGATCTCCTAATAATACTGAGCTGAGTTAGGCTGACAACAATGACTTCAGTAAATTAGACACCTGGCTGCAAGGCAACAAACTTACTATGAATGTTGCAAAAACTGATTCCATGCTTATTGCAACAAGGCAAAAGCATAAAATGCTTAAATGTCAAAATGAGGAATTGGACCTAAAGATACGCAACAACGAGCTTGACATAGTCCAAACAACCAAATACCTCGGCCTTCAGATCGACAGTTCTCTTGATTGGAAAAAGCAAATCAAAGCTGTCGGGATCTTGAAATCTGCAAAGTCCTTCCTGCCAAAGGCATCTTTGAAAACTCTCTATACGGGTATAGTGGAGCCTCACTTTTAGTATTGTTGATCTGTTTGGGGCTGCTGTGTTTCAACAAAAATTACAAAATTGCAAAAACTTGACAATCGTGCTGCAATGGTAATAACAAATAGTCCTTTGATGTCCCAAGCACACCACTTATCCAAGAGCTTGGATGGAAGACCATTGAAGAACTTATAAACTGTGAAATGAAAACAATGGTTTACAAGTCCTTGCATGAGTTGGCTCCATAATACCTCTGTAGCCTTTTCGCCCGCAATCCACAGTGTGCTTCCCACAGCTTCTGTAATGCTAAAACAGATCTAAGACTGCCCAGGAAAAAATGGGCAGCAAATGGACAAAAATGCCTTTCTTACAGAGGACCAAAACTATAGAATAGCCCTCAGCTGAGTCTAAGCAGGCATCAACACTGAGTAGTTTTAAGCATTATACTTAATGGACCTTTGTTTTATTCATTTCTATTATAACTCTTGTATATTATTTTATGTAGGCATGTATACTGCTATAAATAGGGTTTATAATTACAGCTTTTTCAAGTATATTTAATTGTAATTGTTATTTTTAAGTTAGGGCCTCTTGTAAATCAACCTTGTCGAAGGGCAACCCTAGAAATTAAATATAAGATATATAAAATATGAAATATCGCTATTTATTGTCGCTCCACAAACACAATTTTGTTTTGTAAAATTCCATATGGTTGAGTTTGGTTTTTTGTGATTCTACATAGCCAAGAATTCACAATGGTTGTCACACCCTCAAAAATTTGGTTTTCTGTAATAATGTACTTTATAATTTTGCTTCCAAGGTTGAGTTAGAATCTACTTGCTTTTCCGAAACATTGACATTACATTATAAATCTATATTGAAAAGAGTTTTAAGGAATTTTAAGGAATTTTTATCACTACACATTTTCAAAATTTTGGTGTTGACTTTTTATTTTTGAAAATTTTTATAACCGCATCTATCGAAATAACTGTACGTAAAGTTCTCGATCTATACCACCTTTCACCCTAGCTCTGCAAGAGTTTTCAACGAGAAAAAGTGGTTTTTTTTTGTTCTAACACTGCAAAAAAATTGAACAACGAGTGCATCAACGTACATTTATGATTTATCAATGCACAAATTGTCTACCACTGCACGTTAAAATAAACCCTGTTACAGTTTCGATCATTTCATTGTGCTAAATCATTGCAAAATACACATCTACTGCACATTTCATCTATGATAAATTTATAGCAAACTTAAGAGATCTCAACAGCGACTAAGAAGAAGAAATGCAAAATTTGTCGCCGTCAAATGGTAAATAACTAAATATTTTCATAATATGGTACAAAGTTGATCTAGAGACGAAAGTCCAAAAACTTCCATCTTTGAAGAAGCATAGTAGCGAACAAGCTCTTTGACGTTTCTGTAATGCTTGTCTTGCTCTTCCTTGCACCTTTTGTCCCAAAACCATTGATAGAATTCAAATGAATAAAGATGGTAATGTATCTTTGCCTGGTTCCATTTTTTGCAACTTTCCGGACAGACATCAAATCCAGCTGAGTAACAAAGTCCTTCTTTAATAAAATCTTCGATATATTCCTTTGGAGGGACTTCTGACAGATAGGACTGACCATTTGTTATTGTGTACCTCAGGTGAATTGATGAGCGCGGCATTGGTATCGTCATCTCTGGGGGTACGTTAGTCCGATAATAATCTAGTGACACTTGACTAGCAAGCAAATGTTCTCCTCTCCAGTCACCATTTGGGACCATCTGCAAGCGCCATGAGTACTCATTTCTGTGATAGTACCAAACATAATTGCACATGATACTAAACTGACAAAAACAATGCATTTGACGTGGAGTGTTTTTAAAAACTGAATCAAAATCCATGCTATGATTTCTTGCAAGGACCTCTCTCATTTTTATCATATGCTCCGTTTTTATCATAACAGGGAAAGTTGACATGCATTGCATAACTTCTTTTTTGCCGAGAAACAACTCTGTTGTTTCAGCCCAACATTGGAACGGAACTTGGCCAATTTTTGCAATAATTATTGGTTTTCCATTGTCAAATAACAACTGTGGTGTTACTAAGGTGCTAAAAAATGTATCAGTATCGACATACCCCACATAAGATACATTGGTACATTTATCGGGATACATCATGTCCCAAAACATTCTGGCCTTGCCCCATCCACGGTATGCATCGATGGAACTTGGATCTCTGTAGCATACTTGTGGATATGGCCATTCCGTTTTTATTTTGTCTCCAAACAAATGGTCCTTTTTCTTCTCGTTGTCCAATACAACTAAAAGTTTTGCTCGTTCAGGTGGAAAGAAAAGCTTCATAGTGCGAACCAAATTATTTCTATATTCTTGCTCAAAACGCGGACTAGAGGTTAATCTCAAGTATAGCACAAACTCAGGAACGCCATCCCAAGGGTTTCTTGACGGAAAACTTCCTCTAAAGATGAGTTGACTTTTCATCTGTATTTTCATTGAATTTAGTAAAATGGTCATAAGTACAATGAAAACTGTTGCTGTTAGCAATGCGACGTGTAACAACTGCATGTTAGCATCTGTTGAAGAAAATAAAGACAAAATTTGTCAAAATGTGAAATTTTGCTCGAATGATTTTAAGATATATTTGTAGATATCATCAAAATATGATTATATGTTTTGATATAATTTTGGCAGCTTTCCAATTTTATTTAATGATATGCCTATGAAATAGGAATTAATTTCCTTTTACTTATACAAGACTATCTGTCTGGTGGATTAGACGAAGTGGAAGTACATAGAATTTATAAGGAAACTGAGAATTGCCTATTGGACACTTAATGTAAACACTAGGTATCTGCTTGGGATCCTTCAGGTGTTTGGGACAAGAGTTTTCTGTATCATTCTAAAGTTTGTGGTTTTATAAAAGCCTTTAGTACATTGATTATTAGGACCAGTGAACTGCAAGAAAATAAATATCAACGTTGAAGAAAGATATTAAGAATATAGACTTTAAGCGAATACGAATAAAGGATAAAAAAGACACGATATTATTGTTTTTGTTATATAGTAAGGTCAGGAAGGAGATTTTGTTATTAGGATTATTGAGTAATAACCTTTAATTTGCATCATATGTTGTTCTGTGTTTAATGCTTTAAAGGCAAAAAAATTTCCTGTTCTACATTCTTACGGCTGATAGAGCTGAGCTAATGATTTTGGTAGTGTTGAGTGTCCTTTTTGAAGAAGTTACATAACACTGATGTATAGTTGCTTATTAATGTCAAATATATATTACATTAATTCTTTTTTGCAACAGTCGTCAAAGTTATGAGAAAAAGGGACCTGCATCAGCTTTAAAATCCTTGAACCAAGCCAATTCAACAGTTTTCTAGTTATCAAACTTCAAACGGCCGTAACGCATAAAATATGCAACAGATTTAACGTGTTTTCCACATTTAGAGACAATTTAACGTGTTGTTTCTGCCTGTGCAATAATACATTAGTTCATTTGTTCAAAATTGAAAATTCAGAAAAAAACAATTTTGTTATAATGTCATCCTTTTGCACCTCTGTTGCTCAAGTCAGGTTCTATCGTTAACAGAAACATATAACACAGCTTGTCAAGGCCAATAGTAGAAAGAAGAATGTTTCAAAAAACTAAACTTTTGCACAAATTACACTTTATATAAATACATATTCCGCCAACACCAAGTTTCTAAACTAGTGCTAAAGATACCAATTCTTCGTTCTATTCCAGTGATGTTGTCATTATGGATCATGGATCAAAACCTCTTGGGATTGGTAAGCGTCGCCAAAGGTGACTTGCGTTTGGAGTTGCACAGCAATTCATATTCGAATTAAACAGAAAAAAGCGTTCGAAAATACCGAGGAAAATGGCTCATGAAGCAAATTTACTTATAATATCTACAGTCAGTGAGCAAAAGTATTGCACAGGCTGAGTCAGAAAGTAAGAAAGACAGTTCTCGTAGAAAACGACAACATAATAAATGACGACAAGAAGATTTGTGAAATTTTCAATTCTTATTTTGTAAACATAACCGACACACTACCAATCACATCACAGCCAGAGTCTGACGTTGAAATCAATTCGTCAACTGATCATGTGCTATATTCGATTCAGAAATACAGGAGCCACCCTAGTATTATCAGAATTAAGGAGAATGTTGGTATTATTGACGAATTTGAATTTGATTTTGTTGCACCTTTTGATGTTTGGAATGAAATCAACCAGCTTAGTAGCTCAAAAAATCTATTGGGGAGATTCCTACGGACATTTGATATTACTCTCAGATTTGTGTATTGATCAAATTACATTGTATATTAACAATATGTTCGAATATAGCGAATCCCCTGACCAACTAGAACTGGCTGATGTATCACCTATCTTCAAAGCGAACGATTCTACGTTGAAACTATTTGAAGACTTAACTTTTAGGCCAACAAGTGTCCTTCGCCCTTTTCAAAAGTCTTTGAACGCAACATGGTCAAACAAATGAAACTGTGTGGCTTGTGTTTACGTGTTGGCTTCCGGACGGCTACAGTACACAACGATGCCATTGTTAGTTTTAGGTGCATTTCTGTTTAAATTTTTCATGAACGATTTCACATATGTCATTTACTGAAGTCAGTCTGTACATTTTTCAGATGACATATTATATTATGCATGCAGGTCAACGCCTGAGAACAGCTGTACTATATCT
>NW_027019317.1:10090922-10128882 GCF_013076305.1 Rhopilema esculentum
CTGAAACAACAGAGTTGTTTCTCGGCAAAAAAGAAGTTATGCAATGCATGTCAACTTTCCCTGTTATGATAAAAACGGAGCATATGATAGAAATGAGAGAGGTCCTTGCAAGAAATCACAGCATGGATTTTGATTCAGTTTTTAAAAACACTCCACGTCAAATGCATTGTCTTTGTCAGTTTAGTATCATGTGCAATTATGTTTGGTACTATCACAGAAATGAGTACTCATGGCGCTTGCAGATGGTCCCAAATGGTGACTGGAGAGGAGAACATTTGCTTGCTAGTCAAGTGTCACTAGATTATTATCGGACTAACGTACCCCCAGAGATGACGATACCAATGCCGCGCTCATCAATTCACCTGAGGTACACAATAACAAATGGTCAGTCCTATCTGTCAGAAGTCCCTCCAAAGGAATATATCGAAGATTTTATTAAAGAAGGACTTTGTTACTCAGCTGGATTTGATGTCTGTCCGGAAAGTTGCAAAAAATGGAACCAGGCAAAGATACATTACCATCTTTATTCATTTGAATTCTATCAATGGTTTTGGGACAAAAGGTGCAAGGAAGAGCAAGACAAGCATTACAGAAACGTCAAAGAGCTTGTTCGCTACTATGCTTCTTCAAAGATGGAAGTTTTTGGACTTTCGTCTCTAGATCAACTTTGTACCATATTATGAAAATATTTAGTTATTTACCATTTGACGGCGACAAATTTTGCATTTCTTCTTCTTAGTCGCTGTTGAGATCTCTTAAGTTTGCTATAAATTTATCATAGATGAAATGTGCAGTAGATGTGTATTTTGCAATGATTTAGCACAATGAAATGATCGAAACTGTAACAGGGTTTATTTTAACGTGCAGTGGTAGACAATTTGTGCATTGATAAATCATAAATGTACGTTGATGCACTCGTTGCTCAATTTTTTTGCAGTGTTAGAACAAAAAAAAACCACTTTTTCTCGTTGAAAACTCTTGCAGAGCTAGGTTGAAAGGTGGTATAGATCGAGAACTTTACGTACAGTTATTTCGATAGGTGCGGTTATAAAAATTTTCAAAAATAAAAAGTCAACACCAAAATTTTGAAAATGTGTAGTGATAAAAATTCCTTAAAATTCCTTAAAACTCTTTTCAATATAGATTTATAATGCAATGTCAATGTTTCGGAGAAGCAAGTAGATTCTAACTCAACCTTGGAAGCAAAATTATAAAGTACATTATTACAGAAAACCAAATTTTTGAGGGTGTGACAACCATTGTGAATTCTTGGCTATGTAGAATCACAAAAAACCAAACTCAACCATATGGAATTTTACAAAACAAAATTGTGTTTGTGGAGCGACAATAAATAGCGATATTTCATATTTTATATATCTTATATTTAATTTCTAGGGTTGCCCTTCGACAAGGTTGATTTACAAGAGGCCCTAACTTAAAAATAACAATTACAATTAAATATACTTTAAAAAGCTGTAATTATAAACCCTATTTATAGCAGTATACATGCCTACATAAAATAATATACAAGAGTTATAATAGAAATGAATAAAACAAAGGTCTATTAAATATAATGCTTAAAACTACTCAGTGTTGTTGCCTGCTTAGACTCAGCTGAGGGCTATTCTATAGTTTTGGTCCTCTGTAAGAAAGGCATTTTTGCCATTTTGCTGCCCATTTTTTCCTGGGCAGTCTTAGGTCTGTTTTAGCATTACAGAAGCTGTGGGAAGCACACTGTGGATTGCGGGCGAAAAGGCTACAGAGGTATTATGGAGCCAACTCATGCAAGGACTTGTAAACCATTGTTTTCATTTCACAGTTTATAAGTTCTTCAATGGTCTTCCATCCAAGCTCTTGGATAAGTGGTGTGCTTGGGACATCAAAGGACTATTTGTTATTACCATTGCAGCACGATTGTCAAGTTTTTGCAATTTTGTAATTTTTGTTGAAACACAGCAGCCCCAAACAGATCAACAATACTAAAAGTGAGGCTCCACTATACCCGTATAGAGAGTTTTCAAAGATGCCTTTGGCAGGAAGGACTTTGCATATTTCAAGATCCCGACAGCTTTGATTTGCTTTTTCCAATCAAGAGAACTGTCGATCTGAAGGCCGAGGTATTTGGCTGTTTGGACTATGTCAAGTTTTTTTTGCGTGTCTAATTTACTGAAGTCATTGTTGTCAGCCTCACTCAGCTCAGTATTATCAGGGGATCGATACCACAGGCTGGTGTCATCAGCATACATGGATAAAACTGTTTCCTGGACAGCCTGTGGGAGGTCGTTGATATAAATTAAGAAACGTAAGGGGCCAAGACATGAGCCCTGTGGCACACCGGTTTCTATGTCCCTAACTTCTAAATCAATGCCGTTGACCCTACAAAACTGTTTACGCCCAGAAAGGTAAGATTTATACCAAGTTTTCTATTTTTTCTACCATAATGCTTCGGCAGAGAATCTCATGGTCAACAGTGTCAAAGGCCTTTTTTAGGTCAACAAATACCAGACCCACAAACTGTCCAAGATCCAACCCACTGTACCAGTCATCAGTATTTTTAAGCAAGCATATTACAGCGGAGAAAAGGCGCAAAAAGACAGATTGGTCATCTTCATGTACTGGTATAGTTGATGGAAAACAAGTTTTTCAAAGAGCCTCGAGATGGCCGGTTATGACCGATATTGGGCGATAGTTAAATTTTGTTAGTCTTATCTCCATCTTTATGGATTGGAGTAAAGATGTATTATATAATGTTTATCGAACCTTAATATTGTCTGAATTTTCGATGTATGCCAATAAACGGACGAAACTGATGACGATAAAAAAGGTATAAATAGCAATTGCACAATGCAAAAGGTATAAATAGCAATTGATAAGTTAATATTAAATTGTCTCCACTTTAGTCTTCGGGCCGTTTTATTTGACCATACAACTGTATAATTCAAATTCGAAATTAATGACATGATTTCTTTCCCGCTCAGAATTTTTAATGTTCTCTGTATTCATTGGCGAATCAATCGGAAAAGTTAAAGAAATCTTTGAAGAAAAGTTGGAATAGCGAGATCACAATATTAAGTTTCGAAAGTCTCGAAGATAGGAATGAAAGACTTTAAATTTCGCTGGCTGTCGTCAATAGGCTTGAGTATAAAATTGACAATGAGGAGCAATATAGCAGGAGGCATTGTCTGAGAATTAATAATGTTGAGTATTCTGGGGATGAAGAATCAGAAGATTGTATGCAAAACATGAAAGACATCCTTACTGGACTAGATTTTGCTGTTGGGATTGATTCTGTTGACAGGGCTCATAGAATCGGCCAGTGAAAGAAAAACGATGATGATGGGAAAGCTCATCAGCAAATTATTGTGCGTTTCTCCTCTTTCAGAGATCGAACCAAGGTTTACAGAAATAGAAAAAAGTTAGTCGATATCAAAATCAAATTGGACTTAACTAAAATCAGGCTTTGCACACTTAAACAGGCATCTGAATGGGCGAAAGGCTGTATAGATGTCAGTTTTGTATTGGCGGACATTAACTGTAACCTAGCGGCAAAAATGAAGAATGGAAAGTTCATCTTCTTTTCTTTTGTTGGTGAATTGCAACAAAGAGTTGACCAAGAAAACTCTGAGAACTGAGGACTTTGTAAACTCAAATTCCTAGAAGCTGCTCTATACGTGATGAGCATTTTTTGTTTTTTTTCTTTGTCTTGATTTAGCATGTATATGTATTGTCTCTTCTCTTTTATTGTTAATTTGCCGTTGTTATTACTTAGAACATTGTAAGTGGCATTTGTAGTGAGGACTCGGTGACCCTGCCTTGTTCCTCGTTACAAATGCCATAGTATCATGCATTAACCTTATTGTTTTTGAACTTTTGATTGATATAAAAAAAGAAATTAAGATTTTTAACAGGCTCCTTCTTTGACACTATCAATTTCGTGCTTCGTTTATGTGTGAGTCAAAAACGATATTGAAGTCTTGTAAGAATAATATCACCTCAGCATCGAATGTCTTTCTATATCTGTCTATAATTTCTATATCCCAATAGGTGCTTGTTTATTATGAGCGTCATATTTTTTGTGTGTGTTTCATCATTTACACTTTTCTTTGCTTTTCTCTGCAAAAGTTTTCCTGAATTTTTGGTCCATTAGAGTAAAATGTTAGAAATGCACAAATGTTTCTCTACAACGGCACAAAAAACGTTTAGCACTGTACATTCTGTGTAGAGCTGCACATTAAAAAAATCCTGCTACAAAGTGATGCTCATAACCTTTTTTGGTCATCAAACAACTTTTGAGTGGTGGTATAGATCTTCGTACAATCCCTGACAAAATTGTTGGGACAAAATTGTTTGTAATTTTTTACTTTACCTTGCCCCTGTAAATTCGAATCCCCCTCATTACCCCGAAGCAATGTTGGATTTGTAGTTCTATCATTTCTTCTTCAAAATCACGCATTCAACATTGACTTGGGGGAAAGGGAGGGAGTTTTTTTTAAAGGAAAGTGAAAATATAAACTTTCCTTGAAATGTTTTTTACGATGCTTCTTGTAAAGATAAAAATACAGGAACCCCCTTAAATGACTGCTTGCATGTGGTTCCATCATTGACACCATTAATTTTTGATATTCTTTCGCGGTTCAGAGATGCAAGAGTAGCTCTTGTTGGCGACATTGCAAAAGCATTTCTCAACCTTGAGGTAAATGCTAAAGATCGCGATTGTTTGAAATTTCTCTGGTTAGATGACATCAGTGAAGAAAAACCAAAGATCATTGTGCTCAAGTTTAATTCTGTTGTCCTTGGAGCTCACCATTCATTTTGAATGCTGTTTTGCGTCATAATCTTTCTTCCTTTCAGGATTCTGACCCAGACTTTGTCACGCAAATGTCACAGTCTTTCTTTGTTGATGACCTTGTAACCGGTTGCCCTAATGCAGCAGAAGCATATTCCCTTTTTTTGTAAGGCAAGAGAGAGAATGATGAAAGGGGGATTTTCGCTACGAAAATGGAAAACAAACAATGCTGAGCTTAGGAAGCAGATTCTGCAAAAAGAGAAAGGAAGTGAAAGTGTAGATTCCCAAGAAGAGCAATCCTTTGCCAAAGAATCATTAGGACCTCTGCAGGAAACAGGGGGGAAGACCAAAGTCTTAGGTATAATCTGGGACAACGAGAAAGACACACTAGAATTTGACCTGACAAAAATGGCTAAAAATATTCAGGTAGAAAGGCCCACAAAGAGAGGCATTTTGAGCACCTTAGCTATGTCATTTGACCCTTTAGGTCTAACAAGCCCATAGGGGTGCAAGCTAACATTCTTTTTCAGGATTTTTGCAAAGAGAAGCTTGAGTGAGATGACCCAATCCCTGAGAGCAAGGTTGCAAAGTGGGAGGAATGGATACATGGGCTAAATGAGGTGAAAACATTAACAATTTCAAGATGTGTGTATGATGAAAATGAAGGTGAGTTGTTGAGCTGTCAACTGCATAGATTTGGAGATGCTAGCAAAAGGGCATACTGTGCAGTAGTGTTTCTTGTTTGGGTAACAAAAAAAGACAGGTATACAAAGCTTCTGTGCTCTAAGGCAAGGGTAGCTCCACTCAAAGATCTTACCATTCCACGTCTTCAGTTAATGTCTGCCAGAATTTTAGCTGTCCTCATGGATAATGTTTACAAAGCACTGTGTTCACAAGTCACCATTGACAAGGTAAAGTACTGGCTTGACAGCAAAACCACTCTTCACTGGATATATGATCAGGGAGAGTGGAAGCAATGGGTGCAGTTTCGTGTGTCAGAAATCTTGAGATTTACAGAAAAGACAGAAACTGTTAGAGAAAAAACAGAAAATTTGGTTTCATATGACACTTTGTGCAAATGATTCTAAGTTTGTAAGGGTTTGTAAGTGAATCATGAAGAACTTTTAAAATTACTAAAATGTTTTGATCTATTTGGGAAAGACATCCGTCTTCTTTGAAATTCGTCTTCCTTATCTCTTCAATATTTATAGCGAGATGATTTTTAGGGGGCTAAAGGGTGTAGTAACCTAATAGACTATGCGCAGGAGCATTACTTCATGTGACCCATGTTATATAGAGTTTCAGATTACAGTATTACAGTTATATGTGTAGGCCGTTGAAGTTAATATAAAGTTATCTTACTGTTCTGTTCTACCCATGCACTGTCCTATCTCCTTCACATCTTAACATTAGCGACGAGAATGTCTGTACAACTCAATCCATTACCATCGTTCAAACCGAATGCAGAACTTGGAGCGAGTGTTGCTGCCAGATGGAAACTTTGGCTATGTGACTTTGACACATTTCTTGACGCTTAGCGGAATTCGAGACGCTAAGCCCCAGAAGGCCTTGTTACTTTATCAAGCTGGAACCAAAGTTCGTGAAATTTTTAATCAGTTGAGTGATATCGACGGAGAAGGGGATGAAGAAAACTTTGCGACAACAAAAGCCAAGCTCATTGAGTACTTCGAGCCGCAGAAAAATCGGCGGTATGAAGTTTATCGTTTTCGTGAAACTCGTCAGGGAGATCAAGAATCGCTCGATACCTTTCATACACGACTCAGGCAGATACCCAGTACATGCGAATTCGAAGATGTAGACTTTGAAACGGAGGAGCAAATAATTATAGGGGGTCGATCTTCCCGTATAAAACGCCAAACTCTGCGTGACCCTACATATACCCTTAAAGACATTCCAATCGATGGAACATAGGATGAAACCAGTTCGTATCAAGCCTGAGATTTAGAAAAAATCCACGTATACACGGAAAAAACGCACCGTTTGCAATCAAAGTCTTTTAAAAAGACTTGCAACAATTGTGAAAGAGAATGGCCGCACAAAAATCAATGCCTTTGTTACTTATCGCAAGTGCAATAAACACAAACCTGTCCCAAGTGCAAAAAAACCGAACCACTTTCCATCAGTTTGTAGGGGCTCAAAATTCTCGAAGCAGAAACAAAGACGTCCTGCACATTCCCGCAAAACACACGCAGCGGTGAGACCTTTACAGCATTAAGAATTATTCTAGTAACGAGGAGTATTTGTATACGGTCTCAAATGACAACGACAAATCATCAAAATGCAGCCCTGTATTAAATGTTGTGATCGAAGGTCAGAAATTCAACATGATATTGGATACCGGATCCACAATCAACGTTATCGATAGAAATACACTGAGTCAAGTTACAACAAATCAAAGTAAAAGCTTTTTTAATTTAATGCTTCAAAACCAGTTTGTTTCATGGGGAAATTTGAATCTACGATCTCAACAAAATCTCTCTATGGAGTTGCAACATTCTATGTCCTAAAAGATCGTAAAGCTGGTTGTTTGTGGAGTTGGTGGGTGCCAATTAATTTTGTATGGCGGTTTTTCATGGGCGCGGATGCTTGCAGAAAAAGGCAAAAAGGCAAAGACCTGTAAAGTCTATTTGCGGGGACATTCTTTTATTGTTTACAGGGACCATAAACCATTGTCATTTCTGAAAGATTTCAAAGATGTGGTGAACAAGAGATTTTGATGGATAAATTACTTGGAAGAAATGGGAGCTGTTGTTAAATATTTGCCAGGTAAAGCCAATGTGATTGCAGATTTTCTGAGCCGTAATATACAGAACATGCAGCAAGTTAAGAAAGAGTGCCAGTATGAATGCATTCACCCTTGAATCCTTGCATTACTATGTTTCTGATTAGGTTTAAATGCAGCGGGAAGATTAAGACATGCAGCAAATTATAAATTACAAGTCCAGTACTGGTGCAGAGAAGGATGTGCCTCCAGCAGCTATAAAACACATGTTCAGAGATTGTTTGTAGCTGAGGAGGAAAATTTGTTGAAACTTTGTTATCATGGAGGTCAGTGTTTTGTGATATCATTTTGGCATTTATAAAACACATGATAGAGTCCTTGAGAATTTTTGGTGGCCTGGCCTTTTTAGAGATGTGTAAGAAGGAAGAACGGCAGGTTAGGCTCACCGCCCGATTCTGTGAATCTTGCAATGAGTAATAATACGAAAGATATCCAGGAACAAAGCAATGCGACGACGAGAATCCAATGTAAAGAGATAAAAATTTCAAAATAGATTAAATTTAAGAAATACTAATATTTCACCCCGGCATACAGGCTTTATAGAGATGTTTGTGATTTTGTGAGTAATGTTAATATTTGTATCAGGGTGAAGCGTTTAGGTAAGGGACATGGGCGTATGGGGCAACGAGAATGGCCAAAGAGACCCTTGGACTTGATATCAATCGATTACTTGGTTGAACTACCTAACGCAGCAAGAAGGAACATATATTTGTTGATAATCAATGACCATTCTCAAAGTTTTTTTAAGTGTACCCAGTTAAAAAATTGCACAGCCTCAACAGCAGCTACAAGTGTCTTTGATTATTGTCTGAAATTGAATACCTCTGGCATCTTTCTCTGACCACGACCCTGCATTTGAATCTGAGTTATTCCAGACTTGGATGAAAGAGCTAGCAGTGAGCAAGGTCTGCACCACTGGTTACAACCCTCGTAGCAATGGATTGACGGAGCAGTCAAATGCTATCGTGGAAGATTACTTCACAGCATAAAAGAATTTGAAGGTAATAACAGACGAGATTGGGACACATGGACATGAGAACTTGGATTTGCTTATAGTACAAATGTTCATTCCTTAACTGGCTTTAGTTCTGTTGAGCTGATGTTTGCCAGAAAATGTAGAGTTCCAATTGACATGCTGTTTGGGACATTTTCACAGGGTAAGAAATTCCCATTGTCCACAGAGCCATTCAGTGAACAGTTATCTTCAATGTATGAGCTTACAAGACATATAATGAACACAAGACTCAGAGATTTCAGGGCATGCCTGCTAAGTTATATTCCGACACCACCGATAGTGCTATCACATGACTTTTTCTACACTGATGCAGAATCAAGTGTCCAGCCTTTCCTTACGTCGTGGCACTTGAGTTCCAGATCCTCATGGAAGAGTCCATACTTTTGTATGCATATAATATCAACATTGTAATAGTCAACATTAAGCAAGTTCATGTATTTGCCGGATTGACTGTAAAATTCGAACATTGAAAGTTGATATATTGGTAACTTGTTTGCATTTAAGTAGGTTCGGTTTGGTCTCTGTAGTTGACTTTCAAAGGTTTTCAAGGCCCCAGTTTACCTACCAGTTTTGCCTTGTCGTTGTTTGATTCGAGGGAAAAACAACAACGACAGGTTTTCTGCAGGGGTGTATTGGTGAGGAGGCTCAGGAGGCTTCAGGGCGCTGAACCACTATTGTCTATGCCGATAATTTGCAAATTTGTATCTTTGCAATTTTTTTTGCAACATTTTGTACAAGAGCCCTATTGCTATTTTGATAGCACTACACCACTGGTTTTCTGATACACGAAATACGGTTATGTGAAAAGGAGGGAAATGTTAGCCAGCTACCAAAAAGAAATGTATGGAAAAAAGTGTTTGACGGCCTCTTGATAGTCTCTTGCAGATTTGTTGTTCGAACTGCATCCCAGTTTGACTTATTTACTAAACAATTAATTCACATTCCCGCTTGCTACTGGGTTGTTTCGCTTGTTACTGGCTTGTTACTGGGTTTTATCGCTTGTTACTAGGCTGTTCCGCATGTTCCTCGTTTGGGTATAAATTTATCAGCGCCTTATTTCAACTAATTGATTTCAGGAAAACGAGTATAAATTTTCTTTGATTTCAAAGAAAAGGGGAATCAAATTGGAATCAAATATCAGAGATTAGGGTCAATTTTCTGGACCCTCAGGCACCGGTGCTTGCATTTGATAGTGTGAGATGCCCCGCCGGGGGTGTAATATCATATAACAGGCAATTTGCAGGATAAAATTTGAATTTCATTTATAAGGAACAAGTTTTGTTGTAATATAGACTAAACAAGAAATTTACAAGAGCACAATTCTTCCTATCAACAACAGGTTTTTGTGAAATATTGAATAAACAAGCAAGTTTTCAAGTGCAAGCTTTTCTCTCAGCAACAAGTAAGGTTGCAATATTGAATAAACCAGAATGAACAGGCAATTTTTATTGTAAAGTTCCAACCATCAGCAACAGGTTTTTGTGTGATTTTGACAAAACAGGAAATTTTCAAGAGTGAAATTCCATCAGCAAGGGATTTTGGTGAAATACTGAATGAACAGGCAAGTTTCAGGGTACAAGTTCTTCCATCAGCAACAAGTTATAGTATGATCAGCATCATAATAGTAGGATTCTCCATCGATAAGGGTCGGTCTTTGGTTTTCAATCACAATTTTGGTTTACAATTGCTCAGCCACACGCATGTGATCCCTGTAACAGTTAATAAACAATATATCTCTCGGAAATAGCTTCAATTGATTTTTCTCACTCCCTTGCAGCAATGTTTCACAGCTTACCAGGCAGCAGTGCTTCAACATAGTAGGAACTGATTTTATTTTTTCCTGATTAAGAATTTCCTTATATTTCCTTAAATCTGATTGGGCGAAATTCAAAATTTCTTCAGAATATCCTACACTCATTTTGCATGTATTCTATAGACCCCAAAGACTGGAATCTACCGTATTGACACCACCTTTGCACAAGCCCTTTTTCCCAACTGAATAAGCACCCAACCAAAACATTTTTTTAAAATTGTCCTCCCTTGAATAATCTCAAATGAGGATTAAGGCGAATGCAGCTTTTTTCGAGACTAATGACTACGGGAGATGTTTAGGAATCAAATCCACAAAATTTCGAATACTTTTGATGTAAATTCGTGCTGTGATTAGTTGCTAGTAAACGCCACATCTGTATGTAAACAAAGGCCCATGAAATATTTTTCACCCAAATTCTCTCCCCAGTCTCTTCAAGCAAAATAAGCGCGCGGATATCGAAAAGGGGTATTTCAGGAGCCGTTGGTCTCTCTGCGTACCCTATGGCAGGACATGCTCTTCAGAATGATCATGACTACGGACCCTACGGACCCTGCGGACGCTACGGACCTTACGGAACCTACGGACCAAGACGGGGAACGGCAGTAGTATAATGACAATATTGTTCCGATCTTTACAAGTCTAACTCAAAGTTAGCAAAACCTAGAACAGATGGCAACAGTTTTTTTCAAGAAACACATACCTCAAGCAATGCTTTATAACCAAACTATCAAAAGTCTGGGACATATTCCTTTTATTTTTCACATACTAGAATGGTGTGTTATTAAAACCTTGTGTTTTTCAGAGATACACTGAGCAACCGGACTTTTAGAATCAAGTTCACTGGATCGAGTGGGCATTTCGGTGTTGAGACAAGGCCCGCTCCGCAGGAGGCGCCACTTTTCTTGCTAACTATAGATGTTAAATCCCCTTTTAAAATATTGAATAGGTAACTTCAATTTTTGCCCCCCCCCCCGACTTTAGAATCTTTAGAATTGAAGCGTCCATTTTGTTCCTATTGTTTCAACCCTATTTCTATACAAAGCTTTACCTGACCGTGAATAACTATTTCTAAAAAAGCTTTTGTAATAGGGTTATTTGCCAAATGAATGAATCCACCCTATCGTTATCGTCGAGACTAAATGGTTCTTCCATCCATGAGAAAAGAAACAAATAGACAAAATGATAATCTTCATTTTGTCTATCTTCACAGAAGCGTCTATCTTCAGATCCAACGATCTTTCCGCGATAAAAGGTTCTATAAATATAATGTTTCTCTACGGTTGTCCCGTAACGTCGATTCGTTCTCTTAATGTCAGGCACAGTCTTTCTCAAGCCCTCTCAAACATATCAAATAATCCACAATAATCCACAAAAATCGCCAGGCGCGATGCCATAAATAACAATACCTAGTGGCGAAGCTAGCCAAAAATTGTTGGTCCTGCTATATGGACAGGGCCACGCCCTTATTCAATTGGAAAAGCCTATGGACAAAAATTCTATTTTGCAGATGACTTTGCAGATGATATTATGCTTTAGGGTGCTTACTTTTCAAACAAATCTATGTTAAATTGTAGTAAGCCTCTACAGCTGAAGTAAAAGTTCAAATTGGTGATAACTAAATTTGACGATAAAAGGGGGTAGGGGTGGCATTTGAAGTTGCATATCATTTATTTGTGGTATTCCAGATTTTGGTCTTTTAAACCTGACCAATCTAGATATTCTATTAAAATAATTTTAATAAACAACAGAGTTTAAAGTCTGTAGCGGCAAGTTCACATATTCTGCAGAACAATTATTCTGCAGCTGATAAAGAGAGGTACAATCCAATAATGTGTCGCATTATCAATGAAAACAACTTTATTAGATAAACCATTAGACGAGAAAACAATTCAGGTAGAAAAATGCAAAATCCGCTGAAATTGGTTTATTCTCCAACTCAAAACTTTCAATCACACAACAGTAAATTCAATTATGCTTTCATCGTCCTTGTCCAAGTCTAAGAAAATTTTATTTAGGCCACCATGATATACCGTGCCTCAAACGATCGTACAAATAGACCAGGCGAGGAAGGGGGGTATCGTCACCCATCGAGGGAATTTGCAAGACCAACTCTATTTGGTCAATTTCGATACGCTGATTACGAAAATCGATGTTATACGGAGAAATTCGGTACCAGGAAGCCTCTATTTCACGTTCAAACCTCGTTTTCGTCCAAATTTGAACGTTGAACGAATGTTTGTAAATGAATCGATTTTTATCAATTTCGATGTGCTGATTTCAAAAAATTATTTTATAAATGTAAATTCAGTACCAGGAGGCCTCTATTTCATGTTCAAACCTCATTTTCATCAAAATTTGAACGTTGAAAAAAAGTTTGTAAATATTTTATTCTCATCAATTTCGATATACTGATTTCGAAGGTTGATATCATACGGCGGAATTCTGAATGCACTGGTCCCTTTTCATGCTGAAATCGTTTATTTATCGTTTTCAATATTTCTAGAGTAAAATCTGCTGCGCACATAGATTTGCTTTAAAAGCTTGAAAAAGATTATGTCAAAAGGCAATATAATACGGCTTATGAACATTTAAAGTTGTAAACAATCTTTTGGTGGTACAAAACTTGAAAATGGCTTTGAAAAAAGCAAACATTTAGTAAACTAAAGCTTTTCATCTGACACTCTTCAGACTTTAAAACGTCAGAACATAGATCGAAAACTCTACGCTAGGAAATATATATACCCAGTTGAGGATCGAAATAGGCCAATCAGAAACAGGAGCACATGACTGTATAGGTTGACCAATCAGTGCCGCTTGCCGATTGAGAATGTTACCAATGGAGTCCTAAGGTGAAAACGAACTCCTTTTCTCTACACAGAAGCGGTTTTTCGTGCTTATATAGATAGATTCCAAATTTGCTAGGTAGAACGACGAACGGGCTTTACCAATAATCTGAAACATGTCGCCATTATAGTTTTTGCACAATCTGGGTTTTCTAGTATATGCTATGCTGCCTGATAGCAGAATCGCAGGTTTTAGTTGTAATTTTAGATTTGCAAGACCGAGATGGCTGTTCTCTTTGGGGATGGGTTTTGTTTCTAATATTAGACGGAACATGTTGTTTTATTCTATCCTCCAATCTTTGGGTAGTGCGTCCTACGTAGCCAGAATCACACTGGCACGTAAATTCATATACAACGGAACTTTTTTGTGTGGCAGGAACGCAGTCCTTTTGAATGGACGGAAGGGCCTTTTTCGTACTATAAAGAACACGTGGGTTGACTGTAAAGAAACAATTTGCAATGGCCTCTTCTATTTGGCTTTCAAAACGTAGGGAACTGTCACCGATCCATGGTAGTTTTAGATAGACCGGGCCCTTTTGAGGACCAAATTTTACGTCAGCCGAGAAATTTCCTATCTTCTCCTTAATGTAAACTGAAATAACATCCTCTGGACAGCCGTTCTCCAGAAAGATCTCAGTTAAATTTTTCACTGCGCTACTTAAATTGTCATACAGAAAATATATTCAGTGGTCTTGCTTCATGCTGTCTATCATATCAACATTGTCTTCAATGAAAAGGCGAGCAATAGTTGGTCTTCACGCATTCTCCGGCAACGATTATGTGTCCATGATTTCCAAAAAAAGGGAAAAAGTCATTCTGAGAAGCAATGTTAAAGCGCAACGAATTCGTAAGCACTTTTGCAAGACTTGGAACAGATGTCCAGCCCATCCAAATGCTATCGAGGTCCTGGAGAAGTTTACATGCTTTCTTTACGGTTTTTCAACAACTATCACCAAGGCCAATGATGCCCGCTCAAAGAGTTTATGGAAGATTTTTGAAACTTTAGGAAAAGTTTTTGAACTTAGTTTAATGCCATCGTGTGTTGCCAATCTCATTTGCACAAAGCTACATTAGCTTATGTTGCGAACATTTACAGAAATGCAGACCAGTTGGAGTTAAGCATTGGCAGCCCAGTTGATCATGGTTGGGATGCAGCCGGTAACGCATCGTGGAGTAAAGACATATACCTAGATAATAATGCCGAGCTGCTTCTAAATATCAATCAAGATGCTGAAGAAGACAATATTGACCCAATGAATGACAATTGCTTTGAGGATGAGTATAGCAATGACTCTGATCAGGGGTGGCGCTAGAGACAAACCTTCAAGGTGCCGAAGTTTATATTCTCCGTAACTGCCGACGCTGGATGTGTCAAATTGCCGACAGAAAAAAAATTCGATTTGCCCCATACAGCAGGCAGGGCCGTCGCGAGGCAAGCCTCGTTTGGGGGGGGGGGGTGGAATGCAAATTTACCTGATTAAAAAATTATTGCCTGAAACTTTTTAGCTGGTGTCACAAACCTCTGCAATACATTTTGTCAATCTAACTCTGTATGATAATAACCGACTTTCCTAATAGTCTTGTCAAATCTCTATATCGGGACGGGCAAAATATATAGTTACTACCTGAGGCGGCACCATGGTTGCCGCGGAAGGGGCAGGAAATTTTCGAATTGTGATGCTTCTAGTTCCCTGGAAAATGCACTCTTTGAAGCAGATTTCACTAAAGCAATCCTCCTAATCCTATTGAAAATTATTGTCTTTTTGCAAAACTTTTTTACAGCAGATAAAAACAACAATTTCGCCGTGGTCTTGAAAAATACCAGGTTGTCAATTACTTTTAAATTTAGATCTCTCTCTCCATCTTAGCATGCCTTATGAATGTTAAGAAAAATCTGGAGCTCATAGTGAATTGCAGTTGACGCTTCTACTGAGAAACTTTAGGAGAAATGGACACGAGGCACAATTTTACCTGAGATTGCTTGATCCTTTATTGATTTTATGACAGGAAGGTCTCTGAAATACCTAAAGCGTTTCTTCCACCGAGCGGATTTTACCTGAAATTCCCTATTGAGATACTATTGGGGTGGGTGTGACAACCCCCAGTCGCGACGCCCCTGAGCAGCACCTCCAATGAAGGAGCACCGATTAAGAGCATTTTTCCAAAAGCAAGCAAGCATATAGAGCAAGCAATAAAGCATTTTTACAAAATCGTTTGTTGTGGGTGCAAAATTCTCCCTCCCCGCTCCCACTTTCCAACCTGTGTCGGAGTCCACGAGATTTTCTCGGCAATTTGTGCCTTGTAAGAAACTTAATGCGCAAATATTGCCTATTGTTGAATTTTTCTTCCTATCTATGTTGGAAGAAGTTAATCGACGGTTTTCTCTAAACCATTTGTTTGTTGCGAGCTATGCGGTGAACAATGCTATTGAAAAATAGTTGACGAAAAAGGACAAAAAATGCTTTTTGAAAAAGTTATTAGGCAAAATGTGCTCATGATCGAAATGTTTTCATTGGCAATAATAATGTCTTGAAACGAAAAGAGAATCCCTTAAGAAGAAAATTCATTAAAGACTTTATTTATGACAGCGTGATTTTGCTGTTGTTAGGGTAAATTTCCTTGAAACGGTCCAAAACATGATCCAAATCAAGCATCTCTGCACGTTTCGCATGAATTCCAAGCAGCAACAGGGATTTCAACCGAGAGGAGCACGATGGTATTGTGGGTCATGCGAAGGAGCACCATGAAATTAAGTCACAGCTTTCACGGAAGCGACAGGATATAATGTCACTATGACAGTAGTATTGCCGAAGAAAAGCCATTGAGAAAACCATAAACCAGCCAGTGCAGTTTTCTCCTCGATTATTTATGTCATTCAAACAACATGTAAACCGGGTGACATCCATCAAGTGCCGACGGTATTGAGAAAGCAAAAATTGATTGGCTGCCGACGGGGGGGGGCTAACAAAAATCTAGGGGGGGCTAAAGCCCCCCCTTGCCCCCCATGCCGCCAATCCTGACTCTGATGACAACGGATACTAGAATGTTTATTCAAAAAAACTTTAAATGTTTATCAGCCGTATTATATTGCCTTTTGACATAATCTTTTTTAAGCTTTTAAAGCAAATCTATGTGTGCAGCAGATTTTACCCTAAAAATATTGAAAACGATAAATACACGATTTCAGCATGAAAAAGGGACCAGTGCATTCAGAATTCCGCCGTATGATATCAACCTTCGAAATCAGTATATCGAAATTGATGAGAATAAAATATTTACAAACTTTTTTTCAACGTTCAAATTTTGATGAAAACGAGGTTTGGACGTGAAATAGAGGCTTCCTGGTACTGAATTTACATTTATAAAATAATTTTTTGAAATCAGCACATCGAAATTGATAAAAATTGATTCATTTACAGACTTTCGTTCAACGTTCAAATTTGGACGAAAACAAGGTTTGAACGTGAAATAGAGGCTTCCTGGTACCGAATTTCTCCGTATAACATCGATTTTCGTATCAGCGTATCGAAATTGACCAAATAGAGTTGGTCTTGCAAATTCCCTCGATGGGTGACGATACCCCCCTTCCTCGCCTGGTCTAAAAGGCCGAAATCAGAGTGCCTCATACAGCCAATTCTTGTTGTTTACATTTCTTTCTTGCGAACTTTGGACTCTGTCTTGTTACAAATAAAATTTATGCAGCTCAACTGAGGCAAGTTTTGCTGTCAATAATAATATCATTGGTATTGCCAAAGCAAGCAGAAAATCCGCATTCACATCGCCTCGCCATAATACTTGAACTGGCCTCCTTGCTAGTATCTCATAGCAGAACGAGAATGCACAGGGCAATTCTTGCAGTCCTGCTCTCAGAAATAGCAAGACCAAAGGTTTTCAAAACAATGCTCTTTGACCTACGTAGGTGAACCCTCGACCAATCAAATCACAACTGCTTACGAAATGTTATGATGGTCATTTCGACGAGGTTCTGCTCCCGAGATTGAGCAGGACTGCTCTTTGTTCTAGACTATTGTGAAGCAGGACTAAATTCACAAAATCCCATTGTGAAGCAGGACCAAACATAGGGTATCATAGTTATGAGCAGGACCGAAATACAGGGCTGCCGTAGAAGAGAACAGGACCTTAAGATTAGCACGGGATGCCTGTATCAGCTGGCGGAACTGGGGACTGTTTATCAAAAAGAATTTGAAACTTCCTTTTTGCAAAGAAGAAATTGTTTATTGTTCACAGTAAATCTTATCTTTGGAAATTCTTGGTCCTGCTCAGCAGGACCAGCAGGACCTTTGGCTTCGCCACTGACAATACCTATCCTTTAAATCCATAGTTTATGCCGACAAGATCTGTTTCAAGCATCTTGCCACATTTATAAAACGTAGATAACCTAAATATACAAAATATCAAAACTTAACCTTATCGCTCTTAACCGTAATTCCATCTCCAACTTAAACTCCAACTCCAACGAACTCAAAACTAACACTGTAAAGACAACACGCCCAAAATATAACTAAACAAGAAATAATTGTAATGCTACATAGATACGTAAATTTAAATAATAATAATGAATACAAAATATATTACTCCCAAGATTAATTACATAGACTGAAAAATGATACTAAAAATCCCAAAAGACATAGTCAATGAATCTAAAGGTGCAATTAGAAAACAAAAGGAATTATAAACAATCGAATGTGCAAATGGTGATAAAATTACTAAGGTTACAGGATGAAAAACAAACGAAAACCAAACTAGCACTATTAGACTTTACCTGATTTTACCTGATTTGATTGTGCGTGGCAGGCACTCCTTCATCTGGATTGAGGCGGATTCACGTTTATCTGCCCCTGCGAAAACCCAACCATGGTTCATGGCCCAACCATAGTTTGCAATGGTCATACCATGGTTGAGCCGTGATCCTGACAAATCCTGACCATGGTTAGTGACCATGGTTGAGCAATGAAAGAATATTTTGCCTGCAATGATTTTAATTTGTTTGTTCTTGGAAAATATGAATCCTCAACTATCTAAAAAGTTATCCTCAATAGAAATATAAGAAAAAGTAACAGTTTTCTGTATTTTATATCATTTTCCATGCAACCATGTCTGACCATGTCAAGACCATGGTCCATGTCTAAAGACACAACTCAGTCAATAAGAGGGTTTTATGTGCTGGTATTCTGATACCTTCAAATTGAAAGATTATATTTTCCTTGTCTCACTATGAATTTCCTTCATTTTTTCTGAATGGCAAGAGTTTTACATAAACATGGTCTAACCATTGCTAAACCATGGTCCATTTATCGACTGATATTCATAAAATGGCAATAAACTACTAAATTAAACAGCTTGATATCCACTAGTTTTGTTTTGTGGACACATTTCCTTGTTTTTAAGCTATTAAAACTTTTAATTTCTTTGAATTTGAAATGTTTTGTGAAAATTTGGCCCGACCATTGCTGACCCATTGCTGAACCATGGTCCATTTATTAATTGACATTTCTTAAAATGACAAAGAATTTTTAAATTAAATTGTTTGATTTCTACTATATTTGTTTTGTGGACATATTTTATTGTTTTTAAGCTATAAAAACTTTTAATTTCTTCGAATTTGAGATGTTTTATGAAAATTTGGCCTGACCATTGCTGACCCATTGCTGAACCATGGTCCATTTATTAATTGACATTTCTTAAAATGACAAAGAATTTTTAAATTAAATTGTTTGATTTCTACTATATTTGTTTTGTGGACACATTTCCTTGTTTTTAAGCCATAGAAAAATTATGTTCTTCGAATTTGAGATGTTTTATGAAAATTTGGCCTGACCATTGCTGACCCATTGCTGAACCATGGTCCATTTATTAATTGACATTTCTTAAAATGGCAAAGAATTTTTAAATTAAATTGTTTGATTTCTACTATATTTGTTTTGTGGATATATTTCCTTGTTTTTAAGCCATAGAAAAATTATGTTCTTCGAATTTGAGATGTTTTATGAAAATTTGGCCTGACCATTGCTGACCCATTGCTGAACCATGGTCAATCTATTAATTGACATTTCTTAAAATAGCAAAGAAATTTTAAATTAAATAGTTTGATTTCTACTATATTTGTTTGTGGACATATTTCCTTGTTTTTAAGCCATAGAAAAATTATTTTCTTTGAATTTGAGATGTTTTATGAAAATTTGGCCTGACCATTGCTGACCCATTGCTGAACCATGGTCCATTTATTAATTGACATTTCTTAAAATGGCAAAGAATTTTTAAATTAAATAGTTTGATTCTACTTTATTTGTTTTGTGGATATATTTCCTTGTTTTTAAGCCATATAAAAATTATTTTCTTTGAATTTGAGATGTTTTATGAAAATTTGGCCTGACCATTCATGATGCATCGCTGAACCCACTTTTATTTTACAATTATTTGTTTTACACTGTAATGTCGATGGGTTTAGGATCAAGGGTGAATCCTGAAAATATAACAACATGGCCCCAGGGGCAATTTTATAAGAAAGGGTGTGGTTGCCCATATTTTCCCCTCCAAAGTCAAGAAAATTTCTAACAAGAAAGCTCCACCCCCTATAACCCTACAAGAAATCTCCACTGTTTAAGATCCTGGTATTTTCTTCGTTTCCTACTAAGAAATTTTTTGCCTATAAGTAATTTTTTGCATGGTTATATGTTTCATTATTAAGCAGGCACCGCGGAGCTTTGAGCAGTTGGGGTTTTAAAGAAGTGGGGGCAAAACCCTTTAAAAAGAGGCTTTCCTGGTAGTTTATTACTTAATATTTGCCCCCTGCCCCCTGCCCCCTGCTCCGCGGTGCCTGTTGAGTTGGGTTTTCCAAGATTAGCTTTGTTTTGTAAACACAGTTCCTTGTTTTTAAATCAGAAAACATTTATGTCCTTTGGATTTAAATTTCCTTATGCAATCATGGTTTGACCATCGCTAAACCATGGCTCAACCAACAAGCAACTGCCATTTTTGAGCGCGCTTTTTCAAACACAAGATGGCCGTTTGGATTGCAGTTCGATCATCTATCAATGAGTTTATACCATTGCGATTTATGTATGCATCAAAAACAAGATAATTTTTAAAGGTTTGTTCAGTCGGGAAATTTGTTGATTATGTCGAAAGTTTCATCGTAAAGAACTGCTAGGAACATAAGCGTATTTAATATGGTAGGCCCGACAAATTTAAGAGGACTTGGACCCAAAATATTATTTACCAAAGTACGCTAGGTACTGACATTCATAGGTGTCTACGGATACTTTATCAAAACCAAAAACAAAAGAAATACGAATCACTTGTTAATTTCAACATATGACTGAAAGGATGATAAATACAAGCTTGTTGCAGGGCCTAAGTCTTGTTTTTTGAGGGGGCTTTGATTTATGTAGTTTGTGCGTTATGAATTTCTGCAGGTCACCTCATTCGTTATTACGTGCAAATCAAAGTTCTCAGTACAGAAAATTGCTTATTTTGTAAATTCAGTTTGCACCTGCAATTTTTATGCTATTTGAGTAAAAATTTAAAAGAATTACATGGACGGGGATTGACCTCTTTTCGGACGGAAAGTATTGTTGCACGTTTTTTGTGTGGAACGTTTTATATAGTAGTCTTCAAAAATGAGACCAGTTCAGTGTGTATGAGGCTTGATGAGAAGCAAAACAGAAAGAAATTGGAGAGTTCAAAATCGGTTCTAAATCCAATCTGAGATCAGGTGAGTGTTTTCTTTTAATTTTCGCATATTTTTCCGATCTTTAAAAGTATAACTCAAAGTTAGCAAAACCTAGAACAAATGGCAACAGTTTTTTTTCACGAAATACATACCTCAAGCAATGCTTTATAGGCAAGCTATCAGAAGTCTTGATCATATACAAAATTAGCCTCCATAAAAAGAGATTTTCCTTTTGCCATAGTTTGAAAAATCAGGATGCAATGACTCGCTTGAGAGCAAAATAGCATTGACTACGTGCATCCTCCAAGCACGTTTGCTAATTTTTTTTTGCTGATCACTTTAATGAGCAATTTTGCTGATTAGGCCCGTCTACACGATCATAGATTTATTCTGAACACCCTTATACGTTTGAAATGGAATGTTTAGGCTTATTGAAGGCTCTGTCCACACATTGCAACATTGTTGACCATTTGTATAAACTTGTTTAGAGTTAATTACTTTTGGCGCTCGATTATGGAAGCTAAGACCCTGGGTGCTCTGGTTTCTGACATAAAACTTGTTATCTTTGTAAAAGTGGAAAATCAAGACTATTTTTCCAAGGCCCTGGGCGAACTGAACAAGATTTCAGATTTGAGGGATTAGTGAACTTGTTTTGGTGGTAATTTTGGTGTGCACACTGGGAAATCAGCATTATGTTTGTCAAAAGTTTTTCTTTAAATTTCGTTCAGTTGTCAAGTGTGCCACAACTGTATCCGTAACTTTACGTAAAATCTCCAGCAAAGAACAGTCGAATTGCAAAAAAAAGAAGAAACGTAAATGTGTAAAATACACATACATACACGGGGTACATGGGACTAACCATATATCCACAAATTAACTCTGCCGGGGTTAAAGGGTAAGATACACCTTCTAAATCATCAAAAATGTAAGTAATTGGACGAGCATTAATACAACTTTCTACTTCGACAATAAGTGCTAACAATTCTTCAAAATGTAAAGTAGACCTACCAATAACCTTCTTCAAACAACGCTTTACCGATCGCACCACACGTTCCCATGTACCTCCTTGCCAAGCTGCCAGTGGGATGTTAAAATACCACGACGTTCCCTGTTTTGATAAAAAAGACTTGACCTCCTTTGATAATTTTATAGTTCTTATCTCCTTTACTGCAGATTTAAAAGTCTTTGCATTATCGGAAAAAATATTCCTCGGCAATCCTCTACGACCTGCAAAACGTCTAAATGCATATAGAAAGGAAGAAGCAGTTAAATCTTTAACCAGTTCTAAATGTATGGCGCGGGTCGACATACATGTAAAAAGACATATGTAAGTTTTAGATGTCTCCTTCGTCTTAGGATCTGTAACATACAATGGTCCAGCAAAGTCTACCCCTGTATTTATGAATGGAGGCCCATTGTCTACGTGAATCTCTGGAAGTGTATGAGCTGGAACGGTCTTAAAGAATACCCCTTCAATTTTCTTATATGTTACACATCTTCGTACAAGTTTCTTAACTGTTTCACGGCCCCTTAGAATCCAATATTTTTGACGAATTGCGTTAAGAGTATCACGAGTCCCGTTATGAAAGATAAGATCGTAATATTTTTTGATGATAAGTTCTGAGAACAACGACTTGGATGGCAATAGTATAGGTTCTCGGCTTTCAATAGACACTGAGGCATTATTAATGTGTGTTCTAGTTCTGAGAAGACCATCCTTGTCAATCATTAGATTGAACTGTGAGACAAGTAAAGGTGGCTTTCTGTCCTTGTTTTTGCTTTTGTTGGATAAATAAGAAATTTCCCTTGCAAAATTTTTTCTAATCGCGGAATACTGTGTTGTTTAAGTGGAGCAACATGAGTCTTAGACGATATAAATCTAGATTATATTTCACCATCCTGTTATTCAACTCGAATGAAGATAACCGATGCATATACCAGTTCACTGGCATCAGATAAAACCATGTAATTGAACGTTGACCACTTCCTTACCCTGTCGAAAATAATACCTGGGGAAAGACACCGATGATAACAAATTTAGTTGTGATACGAGCTATGAATACCGCGCTCGAAATTCTACTTGTAATTCTTGATCCCATGGTACCCTTTGAACTGTTGTTTCCCGAAAAAGGCATTTAAATTTGATGATAAACGGATTGAGTGCATCTAGAGGATCAAATCTCTTAGCAGTAAATTTAAAAGAGCGTATGTTATAAAAGTTAAAATCACCTGATACGACCTGAAATCATCTGAAATCACCTGCAAATCACCTGCAAATCACCTGCAAATCACCTGAAACCACCTGCAAATCACCTGCAAATCACCTGAAACTACCTGTAAATCACCTGAAACCACCTGCAAATCACCTGCAAATCACCTGAAACTACCTGTAAATCACCTACATTGTTTTCGTGAATGGGACTAAATCTATTGTCTCGCATAAAGGACTGACAATTCCACTGGTGTGATAATTCCACTCTATCGTGCCCTTTTTTTCCATTTAAATACTTCGATTATTTCCCACTAGGGTGATTTTCGAGTTTTACCAAAAATAAAAGTATGCTGGTTCCTTAGAATGATCATACTTTGAATACCGAGCTTCTTTTGGTTACAATGAGTCAAAATAATCTTCATCAAAACGAGGCTAACGAAAAGCCATGCCTGGGATCACTCAAAAAGCGAAACTGCTCTAAATACCATTGGTCACTTGGAACTTTTCAATGAATGATACAGTAACCAAATATCAGCCCTAGGGATCGGATTCTTTCCAAATCCACTGGTTTCAATCCTGAGGTTGTGAGAACTGAGAGGTATTTTTGCAAAAGTTGGATCTCTTCTTCTTGCAAGTTAGAAAATCGGGTGTCCTAGCTTAAAGCGAGGTTAATCGACTGCAAGAAGGGGGTGGGGCTACCTCTGTTTGAACAGGGGGTCTAAAGGAAATTTGTATTCATGTATAATACTGATTTGTATATGGTTATTTACGATTACGATTTACATTTTCGAAGTGGTGTCTACTTGTGTATTGTATGGGAACAATTGGAATAATTGCTGCACAACTAAGGTGTGATTGGGGAAATCAGGAATTCCGGCTAACTGTCAGGAGATTTTCAGGTGGTTTCAGGTAATTTGCAGATGGTTTAAGGTGATTTCAGGTGATTTCAGGTTGTTTCAGGTGATTTCAGGTTGTTTCAGGTGATTTCAGGTTGTTTCAGGTGATTTCAACTTTTATAACATACGTTTAAAAGAGATCTTCTGGTAATTGGTAATGCGAGAGCGTAATTATTTACCTCTGGCTAATCAAAAACAATTTCATCACTCTCTGTATTCCATTCTACTCCCAGGATTTTCAATACGCATGGAAAATCATTTGATTTCTCCCGATTACCTGGGGAACCCCAAGCCCTTTTTATCCAGTGTACTGCGACAAGCTTCAATAAGACGGAACAATGCATGTTGTGTACTGTAGCCGTCACGGAAGCCATACAGGAAACACGAAGCCACACAGACTGTAGGGATTTCTACCGACAGTAGGAATTTTTTGCCTTTTGTAGGTTGCAGGGATAAACCTACGGGATAAAATGCAAAATGTAGGTAAAAAACGCTCAAGTTGTAGGTATAATCAAGATTAAAGTATTTTTTGGGTAAATTTTTATTTGCACAAAAAACATTGAACTCAATGAAATTCCCCGTCCCTGGTATGCATCTCGCGTTCAAAGTTGATCCAACACATTCTCCAAAATATATTGTAACAAAAAAAATTGAGGAACAGATTGGCAGTCCGCACGATTGAGGCCGTAATCCGAGTTGGTGAAGGGTTCCCTGGATGTTTTGAAGTTAGTGCTAGGCTATCGTCTCTCTATTCCAGTGCCAGAGGATCATAGATGGAAAGATACAATAATAATGACCGGGAAGACGTTGAGAGCATTGAACAGTTTGATTGACTATTTACCTGAAGGCTTTGCCTTTTCGTTGGTTTATATTTTTTAAACTGCTACAATTATCATATTATTATATTATATCATTCTAAAGTTATAACAGCTTCATTAAAATAGACAGGTTGCAAAGCGGATTGAGTTTTTTTGTCATTATGTGGGTTGTTTTCGTGGGTATAATTCCGAAATTGTAGGGATTTGTAGGGATAATTGAGGGAAAATGCGTGGGGGGAAAGTAGGGAGAAAACGCATGCGCTGTAGGTATATCTGGCTTTCATACAGTGGCAACCCTGCACACAGTTTCACTAGTTTGACCATGATGCGTTCAAAGACTTTTGAAAGGGACGAAGGACACTTGTTGGCCTAAAGATAAGTTTCAATGTAGAGTCGTTCGCTTTGAAGATAGGTGATACATCAGCCAGTTCTTGTTGGTCAGGAAAATCGCTATAATATAAAATGTAATTTGAACAATACACAAACCTGAGAGTAATTCAAAATATCCGTGGGAATCTCCCCACTAGATTATTTAAACTACTAAGCTGGTTGATTTCATTCCAAACATCAAAAGGTGCAACAAAATCAAATTAAAATTCGTCAATAATACCAACATTTTCTATAATTCTGATAATACTAGGGTGTTTCCTGTATTTCTGAATCAAATACAGCACATGATCAGTTGACGAATTGTTTTCAACATCAAACTCTGGCGGTGCTGTGATAGGTAGTGTGTCGGTTATGTTTACAAAATAAGAATTGAAAATTTCACAAATCTTCTTGTCGTCATTTATTATGTTGTCGTTTTCTACGAGAAGTGTCTTTCTTACTTTCTGACTCAGCCTGTGCAATACTTTTGCTCACCTTTGGCGACATTTACCAATGCCCAAGAGGTTTTGATCCGTGATCCATAGTGACAACATCACTGGAATAGAACGAAGAAGTGGTATCTTTAGCACTAGTTTAGAAACTTGGTGTTGGCGGAATATGTATTTATATAAAGTGTAATTTGTGCAAAAGTTTAGTTTTTTGAAACATTCTTCTTTCTACTATTGGCCTTGACAAGCTGTTTTATATGTTTTTGTTAACGATAGAACCTGACTTGAGCAACAGAGGCGAAAAAGGATGACATTATAACAAAATTGTTTTTTCTGAATTTCCAATTTTGAACTAATGAACTATTGTACTATTGAACAGGCAGAAACAACACGTTAAATTGTCTCTAAATGTGGAAAACACGTTAAATCTGTTGCATATTTTATGCGTTACGGCCATTTGAAGTTTGATATTAGAAAACTGTTAAATTGGCTTGGTTCAAAGATTTTAAAGCTGATGTAGGTCCCTTTTTCATAGCTTCGACGACAGTTGCAAGAAAGAAATAATGTAATATTTATTTGACATTAATAAGCAACTATACAAACAAGAGCACATTTTGTTCTAGACCAATCAACGGGTTTGTTTACAAAATGTCATTAGCCAATCACCGGCCTCCATTTTGAGCTTGATTTTTGAATGTTTCAAACCAAAACACAGTTGCTGTGGAGAAAAACCTACCCCCATACTTTTGCCCGGGAAAAAAATTTACGTTCTTTAACCTAGAAGATTTTTCAAACTTAGTTTCTAGAGTATTTGTTTCGTACAAATCTCGGAGCCCTAAGCAGAAACACAAACGGTGTCTAAAATATCTGCACTGAAACACATCACCTATTTCCCACCAGAGACCTACCTCCAAAAATGCCCAGCCCCTAATTTACTTTATATGAAGCTTTTGCTAATTAAACAAGGAAACATTCTAAGTTTTAAGTTTCCTGATAGTTTGCGCAAGCAAATCACCCAGCTATCACTTGGGAATAATGTATTTTCTTAAAAAAACTAGGCTTTATAATTGCCTATTCCCTCCTCTACACTACCGCACGGGATGCCTAGGCCCTTTTTGAACATTCCTCCTGAGCATCACAGTCAATGAAACTCAAACCACTTTTGTGAAGCCATTAGACATCAGTCTATAGTTTGAAGCCAAAAAGGCCAAAATATTAGCATTACTTTCAATTAAATTTTTGAGAGATATCATCTTTTTAAAAAGACCCACATTTCCTGGACAGTCTCAAAGCCTTGAAACCTTACTGATACCTGCTAAAAGGAGCATAGCGGTCAAATCTTTGATTGGCTGAGATAATATACATGGATAATATAATTTTTTTAGACAAATAAATAGTTCAAAGGCCAAAGAAACTTATAGAAAAATTCAAGGAAATTCAGAAAACAGTTTTGCAATCAAAAATCTATAAATTGTAAATTCGAAACTTTCCAGATACTTTCGCGAGGGGAGTGAGTTAACGAAATTTTCGCTATTGGCAGTAGCGTGCCTCAAATGCCTTGAAAGGACGTTCGGCTGAAAATAGCTTTGAAACGACCAAAGGCTGATAATGTATCACTTGCCACAAAATTCAAGGCCAATTTGATCATATTGGTTCTCAAACAACCAAATTTGATTTAGCAAAGATATTTCTAAAGTTATCATGCCTTGTTCTAAAAACCTTTTAGCAGGTATCAGTAAGGTTTCAAGGCTTTGAGACTTTCCAGGAAAAGTGGGTCTTTGTTACTTTTTAAAAAGATGATATCTCTCAAAAATTGAATTGAAAGTATTGCCAATATTTTGGCCTTTTTGGCTTCAAACTATAGACTGATGTCTAATGGCTTCACAAAAGTGGTTTGAGTTTCATTGACTGTGATGCTCAGGAGGAATGTTCAAAAAGGGCCTAGGCATCCCGTGCGGTAGTGTCGAGGAGGGAATAGGCAATTAGAAAGCCTAGTTTTTTTAAGAAAATACATTATTCCCAAGTTATAGCTGGGTGATTTGCTTGCGTAAACTATCCGGAAACTTAAATCTTAGAATGTTTCCTTGTTTAATTAGCGAAAGCTTCATATAAAGTAAATTAGGGTCTGGGCATTTTTGGAGGTAGGTCTCTGGTGGGAAATAGGTGATGTTTCAGTGCAGATATTTTAGACACCGTTTGTGTTTCTGCTTAGGGCTCCGAGATTTGTACGAAACAAATACTCTAGAAACTAAGTTTGAAAAATCTTCTAGGTTAAAGAACGTAAATTTTTTTCCCGGGCAAAAGTATGGGGGTAGGTTTTTCTCCACAGCAACTGTGTTTTGGTTTGAAACATTCAAAAATCAAGCTCAAAATGGAGGCCGGTGATTGGCTAATGACATTTTGTAAACAAACCCGTTGATTGGTCTAGAACAAAATGTGCTCTTGTTAACTATACATCAGTGTTATGTAACTTCTTCAAAAAGGACAATCGACACTACCAAAAGCATTAGCTCAGCTCTATCAACCGTAAGAATGTAGAACAGGAAAAATATTTTGCCTTTAAAGAAATTAAAATTAGAACAACATACGATGCAAATTTAAGGCTATTACTCGATAATCCTAATGAAAGAATCCTTTTCCTGTCAACAATGACCTTACTATATAACAAAATTAATAATATCGTGTCTTTTTCCTTTATTCTTATTCGCTTAAAGTCTATATTCTTAATATCTTTCTTCAACTTTGATATCTATTTTCTTGCAGTTCACTGTTCCTAATAATCAAGGTACTAAAGGCTTTTATAAAACCATAAATTTTAGAATGATACAGAAAACTCTTGTCCCAAACACCTGAAGGACCCAAGCAGATACCTAGTGTTTACATTAAGTGTCCAATAGGCAATTCTCAGTTTCCTTATAAATGCTATGTATTTCCACTTCGTCTAATCCAAAAGACGGATTGTCTTGTATAAGTAAAGGGAAATTGATTCCTACTTCATAGGCATATCATTAAATAATATTGGAAAGCTGCCAAAATTATATCAAATCATATAATTATATTTTGATGATATCTACAAATATATCTTAAAATCCTTTGAGCAAAATTTCACATTTTAACAAATTTTGTCTTTATTTTCTCTAACAGATGCTAACATGCAGTTGTTACACGTCGTATTGCTAATAGCAACAGTTTTCATTGCACTTGAGATCATTTTACAAAATTCAAAGAAAATGCAGATGAAAAGTCAACCGATCTTTAGAGGAATTTTTCCGTCAAGAAACCCTTGGAATGGCGTCCCTGAGTTTGTGCTATACTTGAGATTAACCTCTAGTCCGCGTTGGGAGCAAGAATATAGAAATAATTTGGTTCGCACTATGAAGCTTTTCTTTCCACCTGAACGAGCGAAACTTGTAGTTGTATTGGACAACGAAAAGAAAGAAGACCATTTGTTTGGAGACAAAATAAAAACGGAATGGCCATATCCACAAATATGCTACAGAGATCCAAGTTCCATTGATGCATACCGCGGATGGGGCAAGGCCAGAATGTTTTGGGACATGATGTATCCCGATAAATGTACCAATGTATCTTATGTGGGGTATGTCGATACTGATACATTTTTTAGCACCTTAGTAACACCACAGTTGCTATTTGACAATGGAAAACCAATTATTATTGCAAAAATTGGCCAGGTTCCGTACCAATGTTGGGCTGAAACAACAGAGTTGTTTCTCGGCAAAAAAGAAGTTATGCAATGCATGTCAACTTTCCCTGTTATGATAAAAACGGAGCATATGATAGAAATGAGAGAGGTGCTTGCAAGAAATCATAGCATGGATTTTGATTCAGTTTTTAAAAACACTCCACGTCAAATGCATTGTCTTTGTCAGTTTAGTATCATGTGCAATTATGTTTGGTACTATCACAGAAATGAGTACTCATGGCGCTTGCAGATGGTCCCAAATGGTGACTGGAGAGGAGAACATTTGCTTGCTAGTCAAGTGTCACTAGATTATTATCGGACTAACGTACCCCCAGAGATGACGATACCGATGCCGCGCTCATCAATTCACCTGAGGTACACAATAACAAATGGTCAGTCCTATCTGTCAGAAGTCCCTCCAAAGGAATATATCGAAGATTTTATTAAAGAAGGACTTTGTTACTCAGCTGGATTTGATGTCTGTCCGGAAAGTTGCAAAAAATGGAACCAGGCAAAGATACATTACAATCTTTATTCGTTTGAATTCTATCAATGGTTTTGGGACAAAAGGTGCATGGAAGAGCAAGAAAAGCATTACAGAAACGTCAAAGAGCTAGTTCGCTACTATGTTTTTTCAAAGATGGAAGTTTTTGGACTTTCTTCTCTAGATCAACTATGTACCATATTATGAAAATATTTATTTATTTTCCATTTTATGGCAACAAATTTTGCGTTTCTTCTTCTTAGTCGCTGTTGAGATCTCTTAAGTTTGCTATAAATTTATCATAGATGAAATGTGCAGTAGCTGAGTATTTTGCAATGATTCAGCACAACGAAATTATAGAAACTGTAGCGGGGTTCATTTTAACGTGCAGTGGTAGCCAATTTGGGCATTGATAAATCGTAAATGTACATTGATACACAATCGTAAATTTTTTGCAGTGAAAAACCAAAAACAAAAGACATTTAGTAGTATTTAGTTATTAAAAGGTAAAATTGCAGCAACTACCAGTAAAGAACACATAAAGATTATAATAGGGCATCACAATAATAAAAAGGAGAACATAACAGTAACAATGATCTATGGAATCTCTCTAAATTTTATCGAATTCAGTATCTAGAAGCTATCTAGTTTGTTTTTTTTTCATCTTCTTCTTTGTGATGTTTGTTTTCGATAATTCTTTTCAATCTAGGCCACTTTTCCTCGTTGAAATCTCTTGTGAAGCTAGGTTGAAAGGCGGTGTAGTTCGAGAACTTTTCATAAAGTTGGCTCGATAGATGCGGTCATAAAAATTTTCAAAGACAACACCAAACTTTTCAAAAATTTTGAAAGTGTGCAAGGATAAATATTCCTTAAAATTCCTTAAAACTTCTTTCCAAATAGATTTATAATATAATTTCAATTTGTCGGAAAAGCAAGTAGATTCTAGCTCAACCTTGGAAGCAAAATTATGAAGTATATTATTGTAGAAAATCAAATTTTCATGTGTGACAACCATTGCGAATTTTTGGTTATATGAAATCACAAAAAACCAAACTCAACTATATGGAATTTTACGAAAGAAAATGGTATTTGTGGAGTGACATTTACTAGCAATGTCATATATATTGTTTATCAAACTTTATTATCGTCTGACTTTTCGAAGTATGCCAGTTAGAAGGACAAAACTGGTCACCAAACAACTTTTGAGTGGTGGTATAGATCTTCGTACAATCCCTGACATTAAACTCCACAGGACATTCTGAAGTTGACGTAGGTGAAGCTGGGTTTGATATTTCTTCTTTGCTTTCATCTGGCTTTGTTGAGGGAAAAAATGTTGCTATTATGGCCGTGTATTGGAATGAGTAGCTTCGATTGTTCGTTTCTTAACTGCTCTTTTGAAAGCTCCAGAATTATATTTTCGTCTTGAAGACATTTTAGCCAAATGATTTATAAAAGATTGTGAAGTTTGAAACAGCCGTTATACACTGGTGGAACTCACGCAGTAAACTTTAATATTTTTTTAGACGGAAACTGCTGGTCTTTGATTTCTCTAGTATTATTTGATAATCTTGCCAGGTCAAGAAGATTTGAGGGATTGTAGGCAGGGACGCTGGAGACAAAGGCTCAGAGATCAATCACCCCTGTTGTTTTTTGGATAGATAGAGCAAGGAGGACAATGTGCCCTCTTCATAGAAAACAGACGTCAGCTGTTTGCTGTTATCAAAAGATTCATATCAAATTCTGAATGTACTTTCTTAGTCAAGCCAACATTTCTCAAAACATGTAAAGAAATTTCTTATGCCAAAAGCTAGCCGATTTTCAACTTACTTACGGCATATCGAAACAAAACGACAGTTACGAAAGAATTGTTAGTAGCTTGGAATTATGTTTCAAATTGCCCTTTTAATCAAGCCTGCCTCTTTGCCTCTTGGTCGTTCCAGCGTCCCTGATTGTGGGATGTACACGGAAGAGGCATGTGTGATTCAAACTGAATCGCAACGTATATACTCAAAGTGTGTAATAAAAGAATAATGGCGAAACTTGATTCCATGACGCTCAACACGAGGAAACAATTTAACTATAAATTTGAGATTCAATTGTACGTAGAAAAAATGAACAGATGTAAGTTAGCATAATAATAGGGCCTCGAGATCCAGGGCCACATAAAGTAGTTTAATAAGAAATTGGGAAACAAAATTTATTTGAATTTAAAATGAAATTGTACCCGTAGTCTTAAGACAATTTCGAAAACCGACAGTTATGACAGAAAAAGTTGGTCTTGCTATAGGGTTTTCCATGGTGCTGAATTCATTGCTGCTAATAAAAATTTTTACTCGCGATGAATTTTTGGAGGGTGTGGGGGTGAGTGATGCCTGAATAGAGGGCTTCTACGGTTGGGGTTCTTTTTCTAAAAAGGAATGATATGCTTTAATTTTTTGTAAATATCATCGCAACTATCATTATTTAACAAACCTCAGCACAGATTGATTGGATAGAATGAAAATTACGATGTAAAAAAACTAGACTGCAACTCTACTAACGTTCTTTACTCATTACAGTGCAAAGGCTGTGTAACTAACGGACACAAGAACTGCCAATACATCGGACAAACAAGCAGACGACTGAAAGACAGATTTAACGAATACAGACGAGACATTATCAACAAAAAAGTAGACAAAACTGGTGTTGCAGAACACTTCTGTAGCCCAGAACATACCACCAATGACCTTACTGTAACACAGTTACTGAAACTCAACGACAAACGAGACAGTGTACGACGAGCCAAAGAGCAATACCTCGTTGGCCTGGCAAACATTCTCACACCGAACGGCATGAACAGAACTACTGACCGTTAACCTTATAGCAACAATATCATTATTTCATTTTATAGTACTTCATCCCCATTACGTCTTCATTCCACCACCACCACCCACCCTCTCCCATTCGCCACCCTTCCCTTCTCTACCACTGCGCTGCATTCACACCATTCCACATCAGCCAATCCGACAACACCATCGCCTTTTTTAAATACGTAAATTTTTAGCCCGTTAACTTTTGCTCTGATGAAGCCCCGTATGCCGGGGCGAAATATTAGCCTTTACTGATTTACGTGTTTTTATTGTTGTGTATTCTCGGCGTATTGCGGTGTTTCATATTTGCTACATTTTTATCGACTTTTCGCAGCAAGAACCCCTTGGAGCCCGTCGAGCAGCCTGCTACAGTGGCCTTTTCTTCATTCACACAAGCTATTGTTTCTTTGTTCTAGATTTGTGCACGCAAACATCAAAGGTGCCGACATAGAGTTCACCTTCTGCGTATTTTGTGGTATTACGCAGAAAACAATAGGCGAACAATAGAGCGCGTATTCTAGCTCTACTATTTCTTTGGTTTCAACCCTATTTTTATACAAAGCTCTACCTGTTTTGATTGTGCGTGAATAACTATTTCTATACAAAGCTCTACCTGATATTATCGTGCCTGGATAACTATTTCTATACAAAGCTATACCTGATTTGATTGTGTGTGGCAGGCATTCCTTCATCTGGGTCAAGGCGGATTCGCGTTTTTTTTGCCTCACCTGATTCTATTAGAAATTGAAGAGTTCAAAATCGGTTCTAAATCCAATCTGAGATTAGGTGAGTGTTTTCTTTGAAATTTTGGCATATTGCTCCGATCTTTACAAGTAAAACTCAAAGTTAGCAAAACCTAGAACAAATGGCAATAGTTTTTTTTCTCATGAAATTCATACCTCAGACAATGCTTTATAATCAAGCTATCAAAAGTTTTGATCATATACAAAATTAGCCTCCATAAAAAGAGATTTCCCTCTTGCCATAGTTTGGAAAATCAGGATGCAATGACTCGCTTGAGAGCAAAATAGCATTGACTACGTGCATCCTCCAAGCACGTTTGCTAAATTTGTCGCTGATCACTCTAATGAGCAATATTGCTGATTAGGCCCGTCTACACGATCATAGATTTATTCTGAACACCCTCATACGTTTGAAATGGAATGTTTAGGCTTATTGAAGGCTCTGTCCACACATTGCAACATTGTTGACCATTTGTATAAAGTTATTTAGAGTTAATCACTTTTGGCGCTCGATTATTGAAGCTAAGACCCTGGGTGCACTAGTTTCTTACATAAAACTTGTTACCTTTGTCAAAGTGGAAAATCGTTACTTCTTTTGCAAGGTTCTGGGCGAAATGAACAAAATTTCAGATTTGAGGGATTAGTGAACTTGTTTTAGTTGCAATTTTGGTGTGCACATTGGCAAGTCAGCATTTGTTAAAAGCCCTGTCCGCAGTACACAAACTAACCCAGGCTCGCCCCGGGTTAAATTTAACCTAGGGTGAACCCTTTTTTTTTATCACACTTGATTTTCATCTTTTGTAATGTGGACACAAAATCGGGGCGAACCCTGGTTAGTCAATGCTACGCACGCGTAGTTAAATTATAACAACAAAACAAGGACAACAAAACAAATAATCTACAAACACGATGAAGATGGAAATTGCCGAAGTCGCAGTTTATTGTATTTTGTTAAAAATGTTTTTCCTTGCAATGCAGTTTATTCAGAATAAATATCCAATGGCACGGCAATCAAAATTAAACAAAATATTGGCTGCGTGTCGCAAACGGATTCGACAGTATAAGAGATCCAGATCACAGAGGAGGAAGAAATTTGAAACATGTCTTAAACAAAGTATCACTTTAGAGTGCATTCAACTAGTAGACGTGGAAAGAAAATATTGATGTAAAACCCGAAGTAAAAACTGGTGGGACTCAATTTTCTTACATCGTTTTGAGGCATATGATTGGCATGCGTTACTAAAACTAACTCAGGTTCACCCCAGGTTGGTGTCCACACTAGAAATTCATAACACTAACCTGGGTTCAACCAGGGCGAACCCAGGTTAGCTGTGTCCACACTGCAAAATCTAACCTGGGTTAGCGAAAACCTGGGGCGAACCTGGGTTAGTTTGTGCAGTGTGGACAGGGCTTTGCTAGCAAGCCTAATCCCTTTTGTCTATGAACAATAAGGATTATGTTTGTCAGAAGTTTTTATTTAAATTTCGTTCAGTTGTCAAGTGTGCCACAACTGTATCCGTAACTTTACATAAGATCAGAAAAAAGTAAAATTAAATGTTGTATATGATTCTGTAAGTAACTTTGCCTTGTTTTCTCCTGTGTCCTTAGCTTTACCTTGGTTGCTATGTCTTTACCATAGAGGACATAAATAAAATTGAATATGGGAATTAGATCGAAGAAATTGGTTATTATCTAAGTTTTGCATCGAGTGACAGCTTGGCTTAGCAAATAGATCGAGAAATCTTGTCCTGAATAACTTGGTGCCAGCGTAAATTGAAGTTTCGTCTTTTCCATTGCGTAAACTTGGCACATAGGGTCTATTTGTCAACGAAAACTTTCTCAGAAACATTACAAAAAGAGAAAAATCAGCTGTTGAAGGAAACAAAACAGCTGGAAAGAACTTTTTTGAGAATATGAGAAATAAAGTATGGGCAGATTTGTTTTTAAAAAGTATCATCATCGAGAAAACTTCAGAGTTTCATCGTTTGGAAATCCATTCCTACTAAGAAAAAGAAAATATCGACACAAATTATAGATTCTATTTAAACTCATTTTGACAAGCCCAGTCTGAAGGTTTTTCAAATTTTTGTTAAAGCACTTAATTTCCTAAAAGTTAAGATCAGATATTACAAAGTCTTATCTAAGCTGTACAAAATTGCTTAACTTTTTATTTTTAGTTGATAGTTCCCCTGTTGATATTTCAACGTTAATGTTTTTTATTTATCCGTGTTTCATTTGTGAGGGGCTTCGTATATTTGGCTAGATTGATTTTTCCGAGCGGTAGAGAATGCTAAATAAAACACAAAAATTGCTTCTCACGAATACAATTCATAAAAACGTTAACTTTTAAAAGTTTGATAGCAGTGGCCTTTCGCAAGCACCATGCTTCTCTCTAACTAACTCTGCTTCTCCTTACTCTAATTTATATAACAGCATTACAATATAGCAAACTAACATCAATAATTGTCGGTGTCATTGTCGGTATCTATCGTGAAATACGTAAATGAACTAGTAGGAGGTGTTAGATTTATTAAAATACGCGGGGGAACTTTGTAGGGTAAAGGGCATGTAAAATATTATGTTACCGGAAAACATGAAAAACTAAAGCGCGACAAGCTAATATTTCCTAACTAAGAGACAGTGGCGAAGCCAAAGGTCCTGCTGGTCCTGCTGAGCAGGACCAAGAATTTCCAAAGATAAGATTTACTGTAAACAATAAACAATTTCTTCTTTGCAAAAAGGAAGTTTCAAATTCTTTTTGATAAACAGTCCCCAGTTCCGCCAGCTGATACAGGCATCCCGTGCTAATCTTAAGGTCCTGTTCTCTTCTACGGCAGCCCTGTATTTAGGTCCTGCTCATAACTATGATACCCTATGTTTGGTCCTGCTTCACAATAGTCTAGAACAAAGAGCAATCCTGCTCAATCTCGGGAGCAGGACCTCGTCGAAATGACCATCATAACTTTTCGTAAGCAGTTGTGATTTGATTGGTCGAGGGTTCACCTACGTAGGTCAAACGTAGGTCAAAGAGCATTGTTTTGAAAACCTTTGGTCCTGCTGTTTCTGAGAGCAGGACTGCAAGAATTGCCCTGTGCATTCTCGTTCTGCAATGAGATACTAGCAAGGAGGCCAGTTAAAGTATTATGGCGAGGCGATGTGAATGCGGATTTCCTGCTTGCTTTGGCAATACCAATGATATTATTATTGAAAGCAAAACTTGCCTCAGTTGAGCTGCATAAATTTTATTTGTAAAACAAGACAGAGTCCAAGTTCGCAAAGAAAGAAATTAAACAAACAGAATTGCGTTGTATGGGCACTCTGATTTCGGCCTTTGTACGATCGTTGAGGCACTGTATATCATGGTGGCCTAAATAAAATTTTTAGACTTGGACAAGAACGATGAAAGCATAATTGAATTACTGTTGTGTGATTGAAAGTTTGAGTTGAGAATAAACCAATTTCAGCGATTTTGCATTTTTCTACCTGAATTGTTTCTCGTACTATGGTTTATCTAATAAAGTTGTTTTCATTGATAATGCGACACATTATTGGATTGTACCTCTCTTTATCAGCCTGCAGAAAATTGTTCTGCAGATATTGTTTGAACTTGCCCCTACAGACTTAAACCGTCTGTTGTTTATTTAAATTATTTTAATAGAGATATCTAGATTGGTCAGGTTTACTAAGGCAAATCTGGAATACCACAAATATAATTTCACTGAAAACTAGCACATTTTTGTCATAGATTTTGCCATTTGTATAAGGGGCCTGTCCTAATAGCAAGGACCAAAGATTTTTGCTAAGCTTCGCAAGCCACTGCTAAGAGAAGCATAAACAATTTTTGGACTATGTGCTGTCCATCATAGACATGAACAGCGAAATTACCTAGAGTGAATAAGTATCGATAATACACATTTATTTTCCCCTATCTTATTTTGGGTAATTTAAAATCTAAAAAATGGTTTGCTCACGAGCTATATGATGGTTGGTTATTCTAAAGCTTTGCAAAACTTTTCTATTTCAAATCAACATCAACAATAGACGCGACTCATGCGAACCTTCAGTCAAAATTCAATTTTAGATACAGTTTCTGGCTGTTAAGAGTGGAGAGTAGACAATGTGGAGAGAGAATAATAAAAGAGAAGAACGACAAGATCTAAGTTTATGACTACTCTTTAAAAAGACAATAAGAAAAACTCCTATTTACACGAGTAACTCCGAACTACCACAACCCAAGTAATTAACATAAGAATGAATCGAATAAAAATCTCGGCGAGAAGCAGTCTGGGTCTAGCTCCAACCAACATGGTATCACTAAGACACCATAATTCTAAAAATTTTTCTTGCCGCCAACCATGGTGCCTTCTTAAGCCCTCTCAAATGACTGTTAATAATGTTGGCCCCTCCATTTTTCAAATACCTTTTGTGTGTGTGACCACAGTCCAGCAAGAGAAGGTTGATCATTCAATGAGCAAAACATAATG